>CM071610.1:25565344-25932844 GCA_036365135.1 Miichthys miiuy | reverse complement strand
CACTGGAGGTGAAATGCTTCTGCACAAGAAAGAAAGAAAGAAAGAAAGAAAGAAAGAAAGAAAGAAAGAAAGAAAGAAAGAAAGAAAGAAAGAAAGAAAGAATCTTGGGGAAAGTTAGTCAGCCTCCAGGTGTCCATGGCTGCCACCGGAGGTGAAATGCTTCTGCACAAGAAAGAAAGAAAGAAAGAAAAAAGAAAGAAAGAAAGAAAGAACTAATCTTGAGGAAACCTAGTCAGCCTCCAGGTGTCCATGGCTACCACTGGAGGTGAAATACTTCTGCACAAGAAAGAAAGACAGAGAGAAAGAAAGAAAGAAAGAAAGAAAGAAAGAAAGAAAGAAAGAAAGAAAGAAAGAAAAAGAATCTTGGGGAAACCTAGTCAGCCTCCAGGTGTCCATGGCTGCCACTGGAGGTGAAATGGTTCTGCACAAGAAAGAAAGAAAGAAAGAAAGAAAGAAAGAAAGAAAGAAAGAATCTTGGGGAAACCTAGTCAGCCTACAGGTGTCCATGGCTGCCACCAGAGGTGAAAGGCTTCTTCACAAGTAAGAAAGAAAGAATTTCGGGGAAACCTAGTCAGCCTCCAGGTGTCCATGGCTGCCACTGGAGGTGAAATGCTTCTGCACAAGAAAGAAAGAAAGAAAGAAAGAAAGAAAGAAAGAAAGAAAGAAAGAATCTTGGGGAAAGCTAGTCAACCTCTATGCATCCATGGCTCACACTGGAGGTGAAATGCTTCTGCACAAAAAGAAAGAAAGAAAAAAGAAAGAAAGAAAGAAAGAAAGAAAGAAAGAAAGAAAGAAAGAATGAATCTTGGGAAAGCTAGTCAGCCTCCATGCATCCATAGCTGACACTGGAGGTGAAAAGGTTCTTCACAAGAAAGAAAGAAAGAATCTTGGGGAAACCTAGTCAGCCTCCAGGTGTCCATGGCTGCCACTGGAGGTGAAATGCTTCTGCACAAGAAAGAAAGAAAGAAAGAAAGAAAGAAAGAAAGAAAGAAAGAAAGAAAGAAAGAAAGAATCTTGGGAAAGTTAGTCAGCCTCCATGCATCCATGGCTGACACTGGAGGTGAAAAGGTTCTTCACAAGAAAGAAAGAAAGAATCTTGGGAAAGCTAGTCAGCCTCCAGGTGTCCATGGCTGCCACTGGAGGTGAAATGCTTCTGCACAAGAAAGAAAGTAAGAAAGAAAGAAAGAAAGAAAGAAAGAAAGAAAGAAAGAACTAATCTTGAGGAAACCTAGTCAGCCTCCAGGTGTCCATGGCTACCATTGGAGGTGAAATACTTCTGCACAAGAAAGAAAGACAGAGAGAAAGAAAGAAAGAAAGAAAGAAAGAAAGAAAGAAAGAAAGAAAGAAAGAATCTTGGGAAAGTTAGTCAGCCTCTATGCCATGGCTCACACGGAGGTAAATACTTCTGCACAAGAAAGAAAGAAAGAAAGAAAGAAAGAAAGAAAGAAAGAAAGAAAGAAAGAATCTTGGGGAAACCTAGTCAGCCTCCAGGTGTCCATGGCTGCCACTGGAGGTGAAATGGTTCTGCACAAGAAAGAAAGAAAGAAATAAAGAAATAAAGAAAGAAAGAAAGAAAGAAAGAAAGAAAGAAAGAATCTTGGGAAACCTAGTCAGCCTACAGGTGTCCATGGCTGCCACCAGAGGTGAAAGGCTTCTTCACAAGTAAGAAAGAAAGAATTTCGGGGAAACCTAGTCAGCCTCCAGGTGTCCATGGCTGCCACTGGAGGTGAAATGCTTCTGCACAAGAAAGAAAGAAAGAAAGAAAGAAAGAAAGAAAGAAAGAATCTTGGGAAAGCTAGTCAACCTCTATGCATCCATGGCTCACACTGGAGGTGAAATGCTTCTGCACAAAAAAAGAAAGAAAGAAAGAAAGAAAGAAAGAAAGAAAGAAAGAAAGAAAGAAAGAAAGAATGAATCTTGGGAAAGCTAGTCAGCCTCCATGCATCCATAGCTGACACTGGAGGTGAAAAGGTTCTTCACAAGAAAGAAAGAAAGAATCTTGGGAAACCTAGTCAGCCTCCAGGTGTCCATGGCTGCCACTGGAGGTGAAATGCTTCTGCACAAGAAAGAAAGAAAGAAAGAAAGAAAGAAAGAAAGAAAGAAAGAAAGAAAGAATCTTGGGGAAAGTTAGTCAGCCTCCATGCATCCATGGCTGACACTGGAGGTGAAAAGGTTCTTCACAAGAAAGAAAGATAGAATCTTGGGGAAAGCTAGTCAGCCTCCAGGTGTCCATGGCTGCCACCGGAGGTGAAATGCTTCTGCACAAGAAAGAAAGAAAGAAAGAAAGAAAGAAAGAAAGAAAGAAAGAAAGAAAGAAAGAAAGAAAGAAAGAAAGAAAGAATCTTGGGGAAACCTAGTCAGCCTACAGGTGTCCATGGCTGCCACCGGAGGTGAAAGGCTTCTTCACAAGTAAGAAAGAAAGAATTTCGGGGAAACCTAGTCAGCCTCCAGGTGTCCATGGCTGCCACTGGAGGTGAAATGCTTCTGCACAAGAAAGAAAGAAAGAAAGAAAGAAAGAAAGAAAGAAAGAAAGAAAGAAAGAAAGAAAGAAAGAATCTTGGGGAAAGCTAGTCAACCTCTATGCATCCATGGCTCACACTGGAGGTGAAATGCTTCTGCACAAAAAGAAAGACAGAGAGAAAGAAAGAAAGAAAGAAAGAAAGAAAGAAAGAAAGAAAGAAAGAAAGAAAGAAAGAAAGAAAGAAAAAGAATCTTGGGGAAACCTAGTCAGCCTCCAGGTGTCCATGGCTGCCACTGGAGGTGAAATGCTTCTGCACAAGAAAGAAAGAAAGAAAGAAAGAAAGAAAGAAAGAAAGAAAGAATCTTGGGGAAAGCTAGTCAACCTCTATGCATCCATGGCTCACACTGGAGGTGAAATGCTTCTGCACAAAAAAAAGAAAGAAAGAAAGAAAGAAAGAAAGAAAGAAAGAAAGAAAGAAAGAAAGAAAGAAAGAAAGAATGAATCTTGGGGAAAGCTAGTCAGCCTCCATGCATCCATAGCTGACACTGGAGGTGAAAAGGTTCTTCACAAGAAAGAAAGAAAGAATCTTGGGGAAACCTAGTCAGCCTCCAGGTGACACTGGACACTGGAGGTGAAATGGTGCCAAATGCCAGGAAATCCCACTGCCTTGAAGAAAAGATTATCGTTGGTTGAACAAAACAAAGCCTCCACAACATGATTTAATTTCATAATGTTTATGAAACATACAGATGGTTACTCTGAGCGCAAGAAATATCAGACGAAGCCAGTCCTACTGATTTTATCCACTTACCTCTTTAATATTTAGTATGTCCGCCTTTTGCAGCAGTTAAAGCAGCACATCTCTCTGGCATTGTGTCAATATAATTCCTGAGAACTTTAACACTAATGTTATCCCATGCCTTCTGTAACTCAAGCCAAAGGCTTTCCTTTGAATGTACAATAGATCTATCCAGTTTATTTTCCAACTTGCCCCAAATTTGCTCTATGGGGTTAAGGTCCAGACTTTGAGGGGACATCATCAGTCCATCATTTTCAATGTTTCAGCAGACAGACAGGTAGTTCAGACAATAGTTAGAAGAATGTTTATGGTCATTGTCCTCTTAAAATAAATCCAGGCCTAATAAGATAACTCCCAGATGCTATCCTGTGTCTCACCAAAATATTGTGATATACTTTCTTATTGATGAAGCCATTAATTTTCACTAAGTCACCTGTTCCTGAGGCTGAAAGGGCAACCACACCATAATACTACCCCCTCTGTGTTTAACCGTTGGCAAGAGACACTCATTTTTATATCTCTCCCCCTCCCTTCATTCAACATACACTCTTCACTTGTTGCCATACTGTTCAATCTTAAACTCATCAGTCCACAACACTTTATACCAATCTTCCTTTGATCATTTCTTGTGTTCTTTTGCAAATTCCAGGTGTTTCACAAAAAAACAAAAAAACAACTGAAACCTCTTAAGCATGCCAAGTGTTCTAATAAATTTGGCCACCATGTAAGAGATTTCAGTTGTTTTTGTTGAATTGGTCATTAAAATACCCATAAAACAAATGAAATATCTACAATGTCATAATTATACTCTATAAACCATAGAATAGAGCCATCATAAGGAGATTTACGTAATTTTCCTTAAAAAAACAAAACAAAAAACAAGCTAGGCCTGTGTCTTGAGATGCAGTCCAAGCACCGTAACATACACTTTAGACCGCCATGATGCCACCAATTCACACCAGAACCAAAAGGGAAGAGGTAGAAAAAAGAAACTTTCAGACAGACAAGAAGCATCTCAAAATTCTCAGTCTTAAGGACCGAAGAAAGACCTCACAAGAACTGCCTGACGAGATCAATGGCACAATGACTAATGGTGCAACAGTGTCTTCAAGAACTGTGTCAGAAACGGGTGAAGAAGGACTTGTTGGCAGAATAGCAGCAAAGAAACCATTACTGAAAGAGAAGCATAGAGTGAAACTTGAAAGAAATTTGCAAAAGAACACAAGAAATGGACAAAGGAAGATTGGCATTGTCAAGAAAGTTGAGATCCCTGACCCGCTAAAAACACCGAGAATCGGAGGAAAGAGGGTTTCTCGCGATTGGACCTTTTAATAGGGAGTGGAAAACTCTCTGGTAGAGGGTAGAGTTGGGAATCAAGGGGACTTTCCATCGTTACCAAGCATCACCAAACCGTCGGATATTTTGGGACTTTCCTTCTGTGTATGGTAAGAGGCCTCTAGTTATGTTTGGGACTTTCCTTCAAAGGGACGCTACATCGTCACCAGACATCGCCTAAGCATTGGACATTTTGGGACTTTCCTTCTGAGTATGTGAATAATGCATAAAGATAAAAATGAGCAAAGCTAAAATGTGATTAAAAGTTGTAACAATGTAAGAATGAAATGTTGAAATGAATGTAACCATGAGAGAAGAGTGTGATTAACCAATATTTCTGTGTACTGGGGATTATGTAAGGGTGCGGAATTGGTAACTAAGGTGAAATAATAGCAAATAAAGCAGGCTGCAATGTTGAACTAAGAGATTGGGCAATCAGATCGGAACAAAGGGGAGGAGGTACATGAAGCAGACAGGACGCATCATCATGAGCAGGGTGGAGGATGGATTGTTCGGGAACAAGTATAAAAGACACTGCACAGCAAAAGATCGGGGTTATCCTCGGCCAGCACTCGGGTCCAAGACATGCTGAACGATCGACCACATCGGAGCATCAAGTTGCGGACTTAGACTTCTAAACCTCGGAGACGGAGCAGATGAACAGCCTAACATCGCAAGGAGAGATTCCAACAGCCTACAGCCGATAGTAGAGAGCCGAGCCAAGGAGGATCAACCACCCCCAATCTGCTGTGGGTCCCCCAATCAGGCCATCACGGATTCCCTCTTCGCTCATCCTGCCCACAAAAGACTGCGGACATCAGACCATCTGGGCTTTGTACTAAGCCAGAGGACTGACTGATTCTGGCAGCTTTGCAGTAGCGAAAGGATTGGATCGACTGATCATCGCTTCACCCTTTCCCTCCCTCTCTTTAAATTGGACAATATCAGCGACTCAGCAGCAGCCTTAGTATCAGGTTTTTGATTCTATTATTTTAAGATCAGTGATTTTAAGAAATATGATTGATCAGATTTAAAATGAATTAACCTGTATGCCTGCCCTTGCTAAACCTTTCAATAAAGACTTCTACTGCAGTTAAAGATTAAGTTGTGGACATTGAATCTATAGTGTTTTTCCTAAGGTTGTAATTATTAGGAATAGTGTGTTTAACATTTAAAGGTTCTGAAAGGTTATTCTAACCCCTGAAATTAACGGACCCTTGGGGCTTACTGTCCAAGCCACTAAAACTATCCTAGCAACCATACCAAGTGCCCAGATCAATGAGAGGAGAGCTGCCGTGAACGTACGCGGCTAGTGTAGTATTTGGCCCAGGGCTATTCGGTCAGGTGCTATATTAGAGTAGGCAGGGTAGACGTACGGATGAAGGTAGTGAGAAGCTAGGCGAATCTCCTCGCCACCAGCTTAAACAGTTCTCTAAATTGTCCCGATAGGGTAAGACTCGCGGGCTTGAGGACCGGACCCGTTAGACGGAGAGGTGGTCCAGTACCACCTGTATAGGGGTGACTCGGGATCTAACAGCATAAAGTGTTGTTTGACGTTTGAACAGTTTAGCAACAAGTGAAGAGTGTATGTTGGATGAAGGGAGGGGAGGGATATAAAAATGAGTGTCTCTTGCCAACAGTTAAACACAGAGGGGGTAGTATTATTGTTTTATGTCCACATAAAACAAATTTCGAGGACTGCATTCTTCCACTTACGTAACATCGCCAAAATCAGACGCATTGTATCTCAAGTGGATGCAGAAAAACTAGTCCACGCATTTGTTACTTCTAGGCTGGACTATTGTAACTCTTTGCTATCAGGTTGCTCCAATAAGTCTCTTAGGACTTTGCAGCTAATTCAGAATGCTGCTGCACGTGTTCTGACAGGAACCAAGATCAGAGATCACATCTCTCCCATTTTGGCTTCCTTGCATTGGCTACCTATCAAATCTAGAATAGAATTTAAAATTCTTCTTCTTACTTACAAAGCTCTTCATGGTCAGGCATCATCATATCTAAAAGAGCTCATAGTACCTTACTACCCCTCTAGAACACTGTGCTCTCAGGATGATGGGTTCCTTGTGGTTCCTATAGTCTCCAAAAGTAGATTGGGAGCCAGAGCTTTCAGCCCCCGCCTCTCCTCTCTCTCTCTCTCCTCCGCCTCTCTCTCCCTCTCTCTCTCACCATCATGTCTCATTAATGCATGCTACTCACCAAACTTCCCGGAGTTTTTGTGCTCTCTCGTCCAGCAGGTTCTCGTGGATCGTGGCTGCTGCTGTGGTCCTGCAACGTCCACTACATATTATACTACTACTATTATACTACTATTATTACTGTCATTATTGCTACCATATCTGCTACTATGGTCATTTTATCATTCATTGTAATTCATTGTCATTTTATCATTCATTGTAATTGTACAATATGTTTGTGTTAATTTGCTCTGTTCTATTGCACGTCTGTCCGTCCTGGGAGAGGGATCCCTCCTCTGTGGCTCTTCCTTTTTCCCTGTTAAAAGGGTTTTTGTGGGCAAGTTTTTCCTCACTCGAACCGAGGGTCTAAGGACAGAGGGTGTCACTCCCTGTACAGATTGTAAAGCCCTCCGAGGCAAATGTATTTTGTGACTTTGGGCTATACAAATAAAATTTGATTGATTGATTGATTGATTATGGTGTGGGGCCATTTCAGCCTCAGGAACAGGTGACTTAGTGAAAATTGATGGCATCATGTATACCACAATATTCTGGTGAGAGACAGAATAACATCTGGGAGTTATCTTATTAGGTCTGGATTTATTTTCCAAGAGGATAATGACCATAAACATTCTTCTAACTATTGTCTGAACTACCTGTGACAGAGGGAATCTGCTGAAATATTGAAAATGATGGACTGGCTCAACCCCATAGAGCTAATTTGGTGCGAGTTGGAAAATAAATTGGATAGATCTATTGTACATTCAAAGGAAAGCCTTTGGTTGCATATAACATTATATATTGACACAATGCCAGAGAGATGTGCTGCTTTAATTGCTGCAAAAGGTGGACATACTAAATTTTAAAGTTAAAAATGGATAAAAATCAGTAGGACTCACCTCATCTGATATTTGTTGTGCTTAGAGTAACCATCTGCATGTTTTATGACCATTTTGAAATTAAATCATGTTTTGGAGGCAAAAATGTATTAGGGCTGTCAAGCATGACATTGACCTGCAGTCCATTTTGCAAGGGAGTTCGTTAATCTGTCACTAGTAGACTTCATCAGTTTGCATCTGAATGCCTGGTTGAGTGTAGCTTGGCAAGGCTGGCTGCCAACACTAGCATCAGGTGTAACGCTTCTCGTCTGCCTCCATCATGTTTACAAAGCAGGTGTGGGTGGAGCGTTTTCCTGACTCAAAGGTGGCACCAGCAGGTACCATACGGCCTGATTCTTTTGCGTTTAAGGAGCATTACCTCCACCTACTGTGCTGGAGAGTGGGCTGAACTTTCCTAATTCCACTAGTGGACGCAGCCTAATTAATCTGTTATTTTTTTCAGCCCCACTCCACTTATAACCATGTTCTCTAATGCAGCCATCAAGTTTAAATATTTGACCAATAGTGTTTTACAGGTTGATGCTTTAAACAGCTGTTCTATTGACAATGACTATTGATTTTCTTTTTTGTCTTTTCAATGTAATTTTTAATCTATGAAATCAAACTGAGCATTCAGCTACAATCAGGCTACATTCATGATTTTGTACAGCCATACTAACCAAAAATGTATCATTGATTATTATTAGTTTCAGGGCGTTCCTGTAATCATAGTAACTGACGGTGCCAGAGAGGAGGGAGAGACGCTGAATTAATCCGTTTACATAGATACACTCCAGACTATAGTTATTTCACATATGTAGCACACAAGACTCTCCGTGTCAGACGAGTTCTCACATGTTGACTAAACTTTACAAACCAGGTTTACATCACAGCACTGTGACGCAGTCAAAAACTGTCATTGGTCAATACCATTGCCTGTAGAGTGTGACAATCTGCCAATGAAAATCAGCCAACACTTTTTTTCTCCTTGGATCTACATTGATCTTGTAAGTGGCCTCTGTCAACTCTGAATGACAGAAATCCGTCATATATATATATATATATATATATATATATATATATATATATATATATATATATATATATATATGGAGTCTACTAGTGACTGATTAACGAACTCCCTCGCAAAATGGACTGCAAGCTAATGTCGGTGGTAGAGGACAGGCAGAGGTTTTACAAATAGCATCCTCTAAGGTAACTAAAGTTTATTTTGGCACATAAGATGTTGGAAAAAAGTCCTGATGTCAAAGAGACTGTTACTCTGTTGTCAGGTTGGGGTTATAGGTTTGTCCTGAGATGCTTATATTATATTATATCAAATTCAGTTTCAATTTTTCTAATCGCTTGACAGCCCTAATATATACACATATACTGTATATACATATATACACAGACATGCAAGAAGTAAATAGACACCTTTAATTTGAATTTGAATGAAGGTGTCTATTTACTTCTTGCATGTCTGTGTATACATTTGCATATTTCATTTCTGCAGCAGGTCGCTTGATAAAATTGAACTCAGACTTACTTTTCTGTTAGGCGTTTGAGATGAACAAGAACAAGTCGATGAAAGTCTCTGACGTGAACAGAGACACCTCAAAGTCACTGCATCTTGGCTCTCCCTGCTCATCGACTGAAACCTGACGGAAAATAACCAGCCATCATATACACATCAACAAAACGCTCTCAATCTCAAGCTGTATGCATTCAGAGAGATTACATAAAAGTCTGTGCTTTTCAAGAGCTCGTGGTCCAAATCCATGTGTTGTCAAACACTATCTTACCTTGTTATCCATGGGGATTGACTGTTCCTCTGCCAAAACAACATCAGCTATATTCAACATTGTGCCTTCTCAATAGTGTACTCACAAGTGTACTCAGTGAAGGTCAATGTTGATCTGTTGACTTGTCTTGTCTGAGTGAGTCTGTAAGTGATCATGTAGAACGGAATTTACAGACCTCATAAAGGAGCAGAACTCCAGAACTGAATCTGTGGAATTCAAACATTCCACTGATGTCCATATATGGTATACTATTTGCATACAACCATTAATATGGATAACCCACAATATATTTTAATGGCAGATATATATTTATTAATTTGTGCTTCAAAAACTTAAACTGTGCATCTAAGTACAATTCAGTGTATTCTCATTGTTCTTATCTGTTAACATATATAGAAGTTTATATATATATATATATATAGTACCAGTCAAATGTTTGGACACACACACCTTAACACTGAAGACATCCCAACTGTGAAATAAAACATTATGCAATTATAAATAAAAAACAAGGCAGTTTGTATTTGTTTGTATTGATTTGCATCTTTTTTTTTTACATTAGTTTCAAACCCACTAATTATAATATCAATGATTCAGATCCAAATTATTAATATTTAATAACCCTTATTTTATCCATTTTATTATTTTTTCATTTTTAATACATTAAAACAAAACTGTTAAACTTAAGTTGAACTGATTTATTTTAATTTTTTTTTTAATACTGTAAGAAGATTCAATTTTAAACATTTTCTCATTAAAGTGGTGCAATGTGTGTGTTGATGGTTCAAGTCAGTTCATGTGTTGCTCTGATAGTAACCTGGACTGTGTATCTGCCATTCATCATTCCCAACACCCATCTGACAATTAATGTTTACAGCAAGCAAGACAGATAAATCTGTGCTGCAACTTGAGGAAATTTCATATTCAAATAAAATGTATTTACTTAGTCTTAATTCTAGTACGTGATAATATGTATGAAAATAATGCCAGTGTATACACAAAAAACATCTTTTATCCTCAAAATCCCAGAAACACATTTCAGAGTTACAAAATAGAAACTTAGATTTATTGGTAGATGAAACTGGTGAAAATTTAGTGCAGTCGAGGTGTGGTGTGTGGTGTTGGGCACTCTCCAGGTCTCAAGTCACCTTCCGATCTTTAAAAGACAAAAGCACAGTGTTTTATCAAATGAAAATGTTACCAGAAATGCTGCCCCAACTCTTCACACACTGGCTGGAGCTCTAGTTCCAAGTCCTTTTGGTTTTGCTGCCATCTCCTGGTTCACCACATATATCACAACTCCCCGAAAACGTACTTTAAAGGGTACAAAATAAATCGAGTAATAAAAGTTCACCCATGTCGTCTTGACCTGACACATTTTAAAAAGACAAACTGGCTGATGGTAGTAAAATAAATACATAATTTATTTATCATTTATATTAATGTGTTGCTCACAGAGTGCTCACGTGGTAACAAAGACTGTAAAAGTTGCAAAATGCCAAAAGAAAACTCAGAACATCTTGGGTTCATTGTGAATGTTCTGCTAGAGTGAAACACGAAAGGGAGCGAGAGGGAATATAGGGCAATAAAACTTCAGCTAAATTGGGGCTTGAAAAGAAAATCTTGTAGGTAGGAAGCCAGGACAGGTGTGATGTGATCAATTTTATTTGTCCAAGTCAAAGTCCTGGCAGCAGAGTCACTTTACATAAAAAAGCAGCAAGACAACAAAAAACAGTACACTAATAACACATCAGACAAAGCTAAACATTTAAATTAATTTTTAAAAGGTGTGTTTTCCTTCTGGTCAGTAGGGCAAATGGAGTAGACGTGTAGGCGAGAGCTCCCGTGAATGCTGAACTTTTCAAACAACCCAGCCCTCAAACTTAATTGTTAGGAAGAATTATTTTCTGTCTTTTTTAATCTCCCGTCCTGTTTTGCCCAGAAAAAACAAGTTTTCTCTCTGAAATGGCTTCGAAAAGCGAAAAAATTGAGCAAAAAAGAAGAAGCTAACGCTAGCTTAACGCTGGAAGCCATCACTGCGCTGCTCAAACAGCATCGTGACTCTCTAGCCACCGAGTTCAAGACAACATTCAGCCAGCTCTACTCGAAGCTCGACCAAACGCGGCACGCAGTAGGGGACCACGGCCAGCGTGTCTCGTCCCTTGAACTCGCTGCAGAGGACATCAGTCAAAGAGTTTCGGACCTTGAGAACATCTGCTCGACTCTGAGAGACAACAATGCTAAGCTCACAGCTAAAGTCTCCGACCTGGAGAGCCGAAGCAGACGTCAAAACGTGCGCATTTTGGGCCTGCCGGAGTCTACCGAAAGTGGACGTCGCACCGACTTTTTTTCGAAGCTGCTGTGTGAGGTATTTGGGGCGAGTTACTGCCATCTCCACCAGAAATCAACAGAGCTCATCGCTCTCTGGCATCGAAACCTCCCAGTGGAGCCAGAAAGTGGATCACCTCTGCGGACGAGGTGCGCAAGTACATCAGGAGTCTCCCCAAATCCTCGAAAACTTCGTAACGGGACTGTTTAACGACTAACCCAGCAGAGGAAAGGTGGCTCCACTTTGGGTCCTGCCTTTCTGCATGGCTAGTTACAAGATGGACTGCTTGATTTGTTTATTCTGGTGAATATGTTCAGTCCAGTGGTTCATACGTGAGTATTTTAACGCTGTTCCTTTTGACAGCTTCCACAGACTATTACTAATATTACAAGCAAATCTCACGGTGTTTGGTCACTTTGCATAAATAATGTATCTAAAACTGAATTTACTTATTATCTCTGTTCTCATATGAGGCCCGGTCCTGCTATGAGTGTTATTAATATAGAGTCTAGCTCTGCATTACGACCCTTAAAAACGCTATGACAATGCGCTTTTCCACCTGTGAGCGTTTTTTTACGTTGGGAGACAATTTTAACTCTACGCTACCTGGAACTAGACGCTTTATGTTATCTGTAATCATATCTTAGAGCTCACATTCGTTTATTTTTTATTCTTTCTATTTTGTTTGTAAAGACCTCCTAGATTAGGTCTACACATGTTTCTTTTTTTTTTTGTAGGAGGTGCTGACTCCCTTTTTGTGTATGACACGGGAGCAATAGTTAGATGTGTGTGAGACAGGAAGAGGTGTTGTTGAATGTTTGTTCTGAAGAGCTTGCTGCTTTTTTCTAGCAGCTGTCTTGGTTGGAGAGGGTGGGTTGGGGTTAGATGTCACTGGTAATAAAAGATGTCACCGGTAATTTTGTAATAATCTTTTCGAATCCAGGACAATGCACTAGTCACACCTTATCTCTTAATATTTTGCTTAGGTCACTGCGCTCATGTTCTAACTTTATTTATCAAGCGCTATGAACAGACATCTAGGTCTACTGAGTTGGAATGTTAAGGGTCTGAACCATCCTGTAAAAAGAAGAAAGGTCTTCTCACATTTGAAACAACTTAAAGCAGAAATAGCTTTCCTACAAAAAACCCATATTCGCAGTTCAGATAACGTCCGTCTGTTGTCACGATGGTTGGGGCAGGGATTTCACTCCTCTTTCCAAACCAAAGCCCGGGGAGTTTCAATTCTCATCAGTCAAGATATTGCCTTTGTGCAACATAATGTGATCTCTGATAGGTTCGGTCAGTATGTGATTGTCTCAGGTAAACTATGTAACACGCTTGTAGTATTCATAAACATTTATGCTCCTAATGTGGATGACGTAGGTTTTTTTGAACAACTGTTTTCATTGCTCCCAGATCTTAATACATACTCTCTTATCCTCGGAGGTGATTTTAACTGTTGGTTAGACCCGGTTTTGGACCGATCTTCTACTAACCCCAGCGCGGCGAGTAGGTGAGCCTGCTCTATTCAAGATTTTCTCTCTAACTATGGTGCTTGTGATATATGGCGTTCTTTGCATCCATATGACAGAGAATACTCTTTTTTTTCACATGTCCATCACACTCAAGGATCGATTATTTCTTTATCGATAACGAACTCATTCCACTGGTTCATTCGTGCGCCTATCAAAGTACTGTCATCTCGGATCACGCCCCTATTGTCCTGACCATGTCTTTCCCGGGCCTCCCTCAGAGGAACAGACAGTGGCGATTCAATTCAACTTTGCTGTCGGATGATAACGTCGTCAAATTCATGCAGGAGGAAAAAGCCTTTTTTCTTACTACAAATATGTCTCCAGACATTTCTTGTTTAATTGTGTGGGATGCTCTTAAGGCCTACCTTCGGGGGCAGATTATAGCCTACACCGCACAAGTGAAGCGAAAATCTCACCAAGAACAATCAGACCTTGCCCACCAAATCAGAGAGATTGACAAACAATATGCCCAGACTAAGTGTCCAGATTTGTATAAAAAACGTAAGACCAGACTTACGACCAGATTCGATCTGCTCACCGCCTACTCAATTGAACAATCACTTTTAAAGAGTAAAACCATGTTCTACATATATGGAGACAAATCTGACAAATTATTAGCCAATCAACTCAAAGGTCATAAAGCAAAACAAAATATTTCTAAGATCCGGTTGCCAAATGGCCTTATAACTGCAGATCACCTACAGATTAATGAAGCATTCAGGGACTTTTACACCCAGCTTTATACCTCAGATTGTCAGAGTGATTCTAATGCAATTTCTGACTTTCTTAACATCTTAACAGTGGTCTTAACATCCCTAGTCTTTCATCAGATATAACGAAGAGATTGGAAGAACCTATATCCCAGACAGAAGTGGCTTCAGCCATCTCTTCAATGCAGTCAGGCAAGTGCCCAGGCCCCGATGGCTTCCCAGCAGAATTTTTTAAGAAATTCTCTCTGCTGCTTTCCCCACTGTTATGCTCAGTCCTCTCTGAATCTTGCAGGCAAGGATCACTTCCTCCATCATCTACTTAGGCCTGTATTACCCTTATTGCAAAGAAGGGTAAAGATCCGACTGAATGTGCCTCCTACAGGCCTATTTCCCTCCTTAACATGGATGCTAAAATTGTAGCCAAGGTCCTAGCCCATAAATTGGAGACTGCCCTCCCTACAATCATATCTAAAGACCAAACTGGCTTTGTTAAAGGCAGGCAATCGTATTTTAATATTAGACGACTGCTTGACATTATCTACTCTCCCGCTGAAGATATCCCAGAATGCGTTGTCTCTCTCGATGCAGAAAAGGCAATCGACCGGGTTGAGTGGGGGTACTTATTTGCTGTGCTGGACACATTTGGCTTTGGCCCAAAATTTACTTCATGGGTTAAGTTACTTTATTCACACCCCACAGCCACAATTCGCACGAACTCACAGCGGTCAAGACCGTTCAATTTGCATCGCGGAACCCGGCAGGGATGCCCTCTGAGTCCCATGCTTTTTGATATGGCCATTGAGCTGCTTGCTACAGCACTCCGTACTTGCAAGGACATATCTGGCATCTGGAGAGGTAGCACGGAGCATAGAGTTTCGCTATATGCCGACGATCTTTTGCTTTTTATTTCTTATACGACCGCCTCACTACCTCCTGCTCTTTCGCTGCTCAGTCAGTTTGGTAAATTTTCAGGCTATAAGTTAAACCTCAACAAAAGCGAGCTGTTTCCTATCAACAACAACGCACAAGCTTTAGACCTTGCCAATTTGCCTTTTAAAATTGAGAATAGGAAGTTTTCCTATCTAGGTATCTCAGTCACAAGAAAGCACAAAGATCTATTCCAAGAGAACTTTACCATGTTACTGAATCAAACTAAACAAATATTAGCACAGTGGTCACCCTTGTCATTATTTCTTGTCAGATGTATTAACTCTGTCAAAATGACCATTTTACCAAAATTTCTGTACCTCTTCCAGGCCCTACCTCTCTTTATCCCTGGATCCTTTTTTCAACTTCTTGACTCAGTTATTTCTTCATATTTATGGCAAGGTAAACAACCACGTTTGAACAAGAACCACCTGCAGAAAACCAAGGCTACTGGTGGTCTTGCTCTCCCAAATTTTCGCTTCTATTATTGGGCTGCTAACTTGCGCTGTCTTGCGTTTTGGTCTTTTTATTACAGCCAACCTGACTGCCCTGACTGGGTAGAGATGGAGCTACAGTCGGATGATAATATGTCAATTCTTGCACTTCTCGGATCCCCACTCCCACTTCCCTCACTCAGATTCATTAAAAATCCGGTGGTTAAACATTCTTTAAAAATTTGGGCACAATTTAGGAAATATTTTGGATTTCACAGCTTCTCTCTTCTGAGCCCCATCGCATCAAACCATCTTTTTAAACCGTCCTGCCAGGATTCTGTTTTTTGTGAATGGCACAGGAAGGGTATCATGCGCTTTAAAGACTTGTTCATAGGCAACAGCCTGGCATCTTTTGAGCAGCTAAGTGAAAAATTCAGTCTTCCTAAGTCAAATTTTTTCAGATATCTTCAAGCAAGGCATTTTGTTCTTTCTCATTTACCTGGCTCTTTAATATCAACAGATTTGACCACTGCTGATAGAGTCCTTTCTGTCAATCCACTTAAAAAAAAGTTAATTTCAGCTCTGTATAACATGGTGTTGGATCTTGGGCGTGCCTCCACAGATGCAGAGGCTTAGAACAGCATAGGAGGAAGACTTGGGTCTCTCTCTATCAGAAGACACTTGGACTTCCATACTTAAACTGGTTAACTCGACCTCCCTCTGTGCACGTCACAGTTTAATTCAGTTCAAAGTGGTGCACAGGGCTCATATCTCAAAAGCAAAACTATCCTCTATATACCCTGATATTAGCCCACATTGTATCAAATGTGGTTTTGCCGAAGCTTCACTCATCCACATGTACTGGTCCTGTTCGAGCCTTACCAACTACTGGAGGAAAATTTTCCATGCACTCTCTCGGGTGTTAGGCATCAGATTGGAACCAAGCCCGTTGATTGCTCTTTTTGGGCTCATGGAGGCAGAGGTCGGGTTGTCCATAGAAAAACAACGTACTATATCCTTTGTCTCCCTGCTAGCTAGACGACTGATCCTGCTCAGGTGGAGGGACGCCTCCTCCCCCACTCACGCACAATGGCTAGAGGAAATCATGTCCTGCCTAAAATTGGAGAAGGTTAGATACTCGCTTGAGCAATCAAGTGGGAGATTTCAGAAAGCGTGGGGTCCTTTTCTTAATGCATTCCAGACTTTGTGAAAACTTGGCCATTAGGTGCAGCTTAACAACACTATGTACTCTTTGCTTATGCTTATTTTTAGCGCAGGCTCTAGATGTGGCAATGTGCTCATATTATTGTAGTTTATTGGCAGTGACTGGGAAGGGATTATTTTTCATTTGAAGATTTTATTTGATATATTCTTTCTTTTCTGTATAACGTTGCATTTGGGGTTTTTTTTTGTGGTTACCTTGTGTTTTTTTCCTGAAGTTATATTGCCCAATTTATGTCTGTCTGGACGCATTGGTGTCGATTGTTGTACTATGTTTACCTCCCGTCTCTGTAATGTCCATTCAGCATTGCACTTATATATGTTGAAAATCCTTCAATAAACAGATTTTGATTTAAAAGGTGTGTTTTTGGGGGACTTCCGGTGATGCGGACCGAGTAGCAGCATTCGGTGTGAGCTCCCAGTTTGTCTGTGCAAAAAAATATCCTGATACTGATGCCTAACTCAGCCCAAATCGATAAAAACACTTTTAGAAACTTAGCTGATGTCACTGGACCAGTTCTGGGGTAAAGCTTTTGTTAAAATGGCTTCAAAAACTGTAAAAAAGACACAGGAGAAGAGGAACGTCATGGCTGGCACGGATAGGGCACAAGATGGCGGCGCAGAGACTACAGAGACGGAAGTTTTGAGTCCAGCAGTGACCAAGGCCATGGCCACACTTACGGCAAATATATCCGATGTGATAGAGGCTAAGTGTGACTCTTTTCTGCAAAAGATTGGAGACATATTGCAAGACACAACCAAGCGTGTTTGGGAAGCTGGACAATGCATCTCTGCGGTGGACATCTGGATGACCAGGAGGATAGAGGCAGATATAAAACCTCAGAATAATCAGCCTGCCAGAATTTTCAGAGGGCTCCTCTGCTGTACAGTTCATGGAGTTGTGGCTTCCCAAAGTTTTGGCACTGACCACCAAGGACGGGAAAATAAAGCTGGAGAGGGAGCACCGGGTGTCGCACCCAGAGAGGAAAGGAGTTGACTCACGAACACCTTACCCCAGCTTACCTCGGGTCCGGGTGCTGGAGGCAGACAGGCGGGCGAGGGATTTCCATTTTGAGGGCAGCAGGATTTTCTTTTCCAGGACTTCTCCAGCGGAACTCAGAGGAAACGGCAGGTTTTTGATAAGGCCAGAAGGAGGCTCCAGTCGCTCAGACTACACATTTGTGGCCTAAATTATCCTGCAACTCTGGATCACCATGAATAACACTACCAAGTCCTTTACCATGTCCAAAGAAGCTATGGCATATATAAACACACTGGGTGGTGAAGACACAATTTAATCATGGTCGGTGACGAACAAATTTAAAATATAGTTTATGCTGCTGTAGTTTGCCTAAGCTCAAGGTTCTGGAGAGCTTAGGCACCCTAACCTTAACCCTTAAGACTATCATGTTAAGGGCTTTTAGACTCTTGTCTCGTTGTTTGTGTTCGCCCTTCTGTTTCATATCAGAAGTTCATCTTGGAAACGGGGCAAGCACAGCATAAATAATTGCACTTTGCTGGTCATAAGTGAAGGCATCCGGAGGAGCCAACGGATGTCGACATGGCCCGAGATGGACCGGAAATGGCCGGAGTTGGCCGAAAATAGCAGCATTTGATTGACAGGCCCTGTCATACGGATCATATGTGCGTCTCCTGCTATCACCACCAGATGGTAGCACAGATTTTTCTTTCTTACTTTTTGACAGTATGGATACCAACTACACATATTATCTGACTGAGATATTCCTGTTCTTTCTGTGTGATACTGGGTGTGAAAAATACAAGTGATGGAGGAACATCAGCTTAGTGGACTTATAGGGCTGATTAAATAATTGACTGCACTCGATTCTTCTGAAGTTGGGGTCTCCACCCTTCTCTTTATTTTGAGTTCTATTAGTGTATTTGTTCATGGGAGACTGTGTGTATATAGTTGAGTTCAGGGGTTTGTTCCAGGGTTATGGGAGACAGCACATAAGTTGAGTTTTTTTGTTGTTGTTTTTTTCCGGTCATAAGGTATGGCACATGGAGGGAACTAGATTATGGATAGTATAATGCATACAGGCTTAAGGCAATAACCGATCCCTGCTATATTTAATTTTTTACAACTACCATGACTAATTCTGTATTTAAGGTATGTATGTGCAATATTAGAGGCAGCCCATTAAGTGCAAACAAAAGGTTGAGCAATGAGAATGCTAATGAAGTGTGTAAGCTACGTCATCTCCAGGTAGAACAACTGTAAAAAAATTCTGTGAGAGAAGTGCCATCTCCTGGTCATACCCTGTAATTCAATGAATAGGTGGAGTTACAGTAAAAAATAGACACGCCCAGGAGAAGGAGGGGGGTCACTGCAGCCATGGAACTTGGCTGGAAGACGGCTGCCATTCAGCTGGCTTTCAGCTTGAAGGGGAACTTTTGAGTCGCTACTACTGTATCATCCTGTGAAAAAAAAAAAAAAAAGAAGGGGTTGATATTACGACTAGTATTAGGGCCACATTTAAATAAAAAAAATTTTGGAATTAATTACGAGATTAAAGTCGTTATTAAATATGGCGAGAATTAATTACGAGATTAAAGTCGTTATTAAATATGGCGAGAATTAATTACAAGATTAAAGTCGTTATTAAAATATGGCGAGAATTAATTACGAGATTAAAGTCGTTATTAAATATGGCAGCGAGAATTAATTACGAGAATAAAGTCTTAAATATTCTATCCTGTTGTTTTAGAGGAGAACAGTTGTTAAAATGAGGGCCGTGGAATTGTACTTTAGCATATGTAGGAGCCAGATTGGTCATTTTCTGTGTTCATGAGTGTTGTACACATTTGTGCCAGTAGGTGGCAGTGTCTATTTAGGCCATTGTTTGAATCTATATAGGTAGGTTGGTTAATCAGCACAGGGGCGCACGCTGGGGAACCCATACGGTTTTTGACTGTGCCATGGCGTGTAACGCTGCAGGTCAGAATTGTGTGTTATTGTGAAAGTGAGTACTTTTGAGTCGGCTGTGTGTAGCCTAATAAACCTGCAACATATAATCAGTAATACTTGGACATTGGCTGTGCTATGCCTTTACACCTGCCACTATAGCATAGGTTTCACAAACAAGGAGATACTTAATCTTTTGGCACATCAGCATCACATAGTTACGACGGAGTATTAGGGCCATATTTAATAATGACTTTATTCTCGCAATTAATTCCAAAAAATGTTTTTATTTAAATGTGGCCCTAATACTCCGTCGTAAATAGGAGTTTGCATCCTTCTTAACAAACGGCTTCCTTTTACACTAGAATCCTGTACTAAGGACAATGCAGGAAGATATGTTGCAATAAAAGGATACCTGTTTGGTGAAAATCATCCTCCTGATCTCACAACAAAAGCTTTTTCAGAATTAGCTGAGTTGGACTGTGCTCAGTCAATTGCTTGCGGAGACTTCAATTGCATATTAGACCCTCACAGTGATAAGTTACATGCTGAAGGCACTAACCCTACCAAACGGGCGTGAGCAACAGCTGATGTATGTGAAGAACTAGGCTACTTGGATGCATGGCAAGCGTTAAATCCAAACAACAAAGAATTCACATTCTTCTCTGCAGGGTATGAAAGGAGCTCTAGAATGGACTACTTGTTTGTCCCTTAAAACAATGTTGTATCCTGTTTTATTTTTGCAATATTGGGACCATTACGATATCAGACCATGCCCTGGTTTACTTAAATTTTTCACATGCCCAACAACGATTGAGTAAATGACGGTTTAATAATCATCTGTTGAATGCCCCGCATTTCATCTTGACTAAACCGTCAAGAACACTGTAAATCTGCCCTGACATACATTAGTTAACTTTACTAGGTTATCAACAATATGCACTTATGACTGGTATAAGTAGATGAATGGTCCAAGATGGCGCCAGTGTGTAAGGTGGGCTGTCAGCTGCTCCGACACTTGTTGCACAAACCATCAACACTGCTTGTGCATGATCGCCAAACGCTGCTAGATCTAAGAATCTCCGCCAAAAATCTTGTCAACTTTGATCATTTTGGACAAAAAACTCTGACCCCTTTTCTTTTGGACATCCCAACATACCTCTGCCATACTCTAGTGCCACCACCGCAGCGAAAACGGCACCGCCGCCGGGGGAAGTGGCTGTCTGGTGAGGCTGAGGGCTGGGTTGGTACATCCTGATCCAGGTGGATATGGAGCGGGGCCTTGCCTTTGTTTCTCTCGACGTTCGCTGGACCCTGTCGCTGCCTGGTTGGTACCGGTGGCGGGCTCGGATGGGATGTTCCAGCCCCGCGGACCCTGCTCTCCTTGTCTCCGCTGGCGTGGAATGAATCTGGGGAGCCTGCGGCCTCTGCGTCGGGCCTCTCTGTCAGCTGTTCGCCCTGACCCGCCTGCTCCTGCCAGGTTTGGCCTGGTAAACGCCAGATCGCTTGCGAATAAATCATTTATCCTTAAGGATTTCTTCATATCACGGGAACTGGATTTCCTTTTTATCTCCGAGACCTGGCTGAGTGTTGGTGAGTCCAGTGTCTCCACAGAACTTTTACCACGAGTGCTGCTTTTTTAACTCTCCTCGGACGTCTGGCCGAGGAGGAGGAATTGCGACTGTTTTTAAGAGTGACTTTGAATGTGAACAGATATCGCTGCCATCCTCCTTTACCAGCTTTGAACTCAGTCTGTTTGAGCTGGGACACTCTCACACGCAGGGGCGCCGCCAGGAATTTTGGGCCCCATGACAAAAAAATCAAATTGGGCCCCCTCTGCGCAGCTGTTGTCACCACATCACTAGGACCTAACTATCCCATCGAAAGCTTTACATAACTCTAATTAAAGGCTTGCAACTGTTTTGCGTCTTGTAGTTCAATACTAGTACTAGCACAATATTTACTGCTAGTGATTTGTACATGCATGCAAGTCTGCATACAGTATGCAGTGCAGTTCACTATTTGATGCAAGATTAAAAGCCACCATAAAATGTGCTAAAGGCCATTTTTACAGTATTAATGTATTTTTATTATAAAATTTCAAAATGGAAAATTCTCTTAACATTAATAAGAAAAGAAAAGTGAACGAATTTAAAGATATATTAAATTTTCAATCATAATAAATTAACATCATCCTCTCAAAACAATGAAAACAGCTGATTTTTTAACTTAGCTGCACATATGACAACATGAAAATAAAGTCGACATGTAAAATGGAATTTCCACACCAGGGTTATTATAGTTCTACAAAACAGATCAAGTGATCAATAAATCAAAAGGTTTTGAGGTTTGGAATAGCTTTTCTCTCAAATAACAGCTCAACTCGTTTTTGGCAGTCCAGCCATACATCTTGTTCTCAGTTTGTTTTTTTAGGCTGTGGGCATTATGTCTGTAGTAGTATCCAATATCCAGCCATGCCATTTGACAGCCACCTCTGGTCCTTGCTCAGCCTGACTCACCAAGAGCCCAGCGCCGAGCCGTCTTGCTAGCAAAGTCACTGATCAAGTCTTTGAAGTCTAGCTTTCTAGCCAACTGACTTTCAATGGACAACATGGCAAGACTGCAAAGCCTGTCCTGAGACATGGTGGACCTCAAATAGTTTTTTATCAGTTTTAGCTTACTGAAAGCTCTCTCCCCACCAGCAACGGTCACAGGCAATGTACAAAATATACGTAAAGCAATGCAGACTTCTCCAAAAATGCTGTGTAGCTACATCTTGTAAATTGCATTCAGGAGACCAAGAGGGGACAAGTTAGGAGGGAAAGTAGCAGCATTTACTGTGTTCAGGTGTCTTATTTCATTTTCAAACTCAGACGTGAGATCTTTGGAATACTTCTTGATCAGTGGTTGGCACGCAGAATTTGAGGATTTTATCCTCACTAATCTGCCCAACTTTTAAAACAGCAGAGAATTCCTCAGCTATTTCTGCAGTGGTGTGTAACCTGGTGTCCAGATCACTTATGATGCTGTCCATAGCAATGAAAAACACTGTGTTTCAAAACACTGTTGCTGCACTGTCCTGAGCTGTCTCCTCTTGAGAGGTCTCATTATGGAATCTCTTCCTTTTCTTTTGCCGACTGTGGTCCTTGCTGAACTGAGGTTCAACATCCATTTGTGTTGCAATCAGTGTTGCCTCAGACAAGAGTGACTCCCATCCCATCA
The DNA here is from genome assembly GCA_036365135.1 of Miichthys miiuy. Lineage (NCBI taxonomy): Eukaryota > Metazoa > Chordata > Actinopteri > Sciaenidae > Miichthys > Miichthys miiuy. The sequence continues at coordinate 25,910,070 of CM071610.1, read as the reverse complement.
CTCTAAGAGCCAGCATCTCTTTTGTTAAGGCACTGATATTGGCTACCTCTGTGTCAAGAGAGATTTTTCCAGACTGGATAACCATATTCCTGTCATCAATGCACTGCAGTACTTTGAGCCAGACAGTGAGTATAGCATTGAATGACATGAAGTAGTTCTTTAGACCACTAACCTCTGATCTGGCCTCGGTGGTAAGACTACATGTTGTGAGTATACTGTCAAGGGCCTCAATGACAGAAGGAAGGTGTTGTGCTACAGGTTTAACAGCCATGATTCTTGCACTCCAGCGGGTGTCTGAGAGGCGATGCAAAGAGCAACCTGTTTTCTCTTTGTAGATGGCCCAGCGTTCTGGGCTGGCACTAAAAAGTGAGTAGGCGATTGATGCAGCAAAAAAATGTTGTTACTTCTGAACTTGTCTGTGCTGCATGCACACCTACAAGATTTAAGGTGTGGGAGGCACAGGGTGAAAACGTAGCTAGATGATTTTTCTTTAATATCTGGGCTTGGACTCCCTTGACCCTTCCTGACATGTTTGCCCCGTTGTCATATCCTTGGCCTCTGCAGTCTCCACTGTCTATCCCTTTGTCATCAAGCACATTTTCAATCATTTCTGCTATCTCACTTCCTGTTTTTTTGTGAAAGAACCGTTCCGTGATCTCCCAGTCGTCTGTTTCTTTGTTATACGTCACATATCTGATGAGCACCACATTCTGCTCAGTGTGGGAAATGTCGGGTGTGTAGCATCACAGATGACTGAAAAATGAATAGCATTTTCCCTTTCCTTTAAAATTGTTTTCAAAACTCTTCTGCCACATAAATCAATAAATTCATTCTGAATGTCAGAACTCAGATAATGTGTCAGTCTGGTTCCTTTTTTTTTTTGTCCCTGACTTTTTGCAAGTGCTCATTAAGCAGTGGATCGTAATGAGACAAAAGCTCCAGCGTGCCTAAGAAATTTCCATTATGGACATCATCTTAGTCTTTGGATTTACATCTGAAAGGTAAATTCCTTGATGCCAAGTGCAGTGTTACATCCAGGATCCTCTGCAAGAGAGCTCTGTTCTTCTCAGTTTCTGTTTGGATCTGCTTTTGCAACTGAGAGTCAATGCCACTAACAGCCATTACTGACTGTTGCAAGTTCTTCCATTTCAAATAGCAGTCTCTGTGTGCCGTATTCTTCTCATGGACCGGGAATTTATCATACATCCGACGCCACTTTACATCAGACATTTTATATCCCTTCTGGCTGTTCAGTGCACTAAGAGAAGGTCTTTTTGTAGATGAGAGAAAAGTACACATGGGATGCAATACAGTGCATTAGAGGATTTGCTGTAAGTTACCCAGTCTCTCCTCACCTTTTCCCTGCCATTGGCTGCCTTACTGTACAATAAGTATTCTGGGAATGGTTTTCCCTCAGAATCCTGTGGCAGTACATCATCATCATCTCTGGTGGCCAGAGCCCTCACAATATCCTCTCTGTCCCTGTCAGTCAAATCTGCTGGACACAAACCTGGGTCATCCTTTTTATCCCTTTGTCTGTCTTCTTCCACCATGCACCTCTCATCGTCATCATCACTGTTACTTTCTTTGTTACTTTCTTTGCCTTCTTCCTCTGCTTCCACACTTCTTCCTCCTTCTACCTGAGAGGGCCCTGGCTCTGTAGGATGTACATAATGCATGTGATATATACATATACAGTATACTGTGATATATACAGTCTATATATTAAAATATGCCATATAGTAATAAATAACACTAACACTACAGAACATTGACCCAAATTACCTACAGTTCTGTATCACCACTACTTGATACTTACTTGACATTAGATACAACACATTTTTGTTTGTGTGTGTGTGTGTGTGTGTGTGTGTGTGTGTGTGTGTAATGTATGTGTGTATAATAATAATCATTAATAAATATTTCATTTTCTTTTTTGAAATAGTAAAAGAGCAAGAGAGACAGACAAATCCCCACAGACTCCTGCAATGTTGCTAACTGGCATGTCACTGAACACAATGTTGCTCACCTTCTTCACTGGGACAGGGAGGGGTACATATGGGGAGACTAGGTGCTGCTGACTCATCTGTTGTTAAGTCTGCTATAAAAGGGGCAGGGACAATGATTGAACTACAGCTTACAGTTAGCCAGTTAACTGAGTTAGCTGCCGAGTTAGCAGCAGAAACCTCTCAGACATAGCGTCCATGTTTCTGGTAGAGGTGGTGACTTTGATTGACAGGTGACACTTGGTAGTGGGCGGGGTTTCAGTGAACCCGGCGGGAACGCCCACAGGTTTGGGAGCAGAGGAAAAGAGTTAATACCACTCACAGCACAGACTTGGCTACCCACCTTTCTTGGTGAAAAACTGGGTTAGAGATTGTCATCCTTTCCTTTGTCTTTCATCTCTCTCTTTTCTCTCTTTCCTTTTTTGAAAACCAGATTTTGGTTTACTCAGTGACATTTTGAACACTGCAGCTCTGGCGCATACTAACTGCTACTAAGCACCGTCACTGATAAGTGCGCTCAGGCAGGACCAAACCATTTCATGTAGATACAGGGGGGTGGTCAGTCAATATGGATGGGTATTTTTGGTCAACGGGGATATTTTACTTTTACTGATCAAAACACGTAAAAACAAAGAGATAATTAATTTCATTATTATATTTGAAATATATATACTCAGTGATGATGGTTTAATAATTTTATATTGGTGTTTACCTATTTTTTGGGGCCCCTGTCAGTCGTGGGCCCTTGGAATTGTCCTAACTTTCCCCCCCTGTACGGCGCCCTTGCTCACACGGTGCTGTGTGCTTTGGCCTCCCAAATATAACAGAGACTTTTTAACAGATTTTTCTATGTTCTTGGATGATATTATGCCAAAATATGAACGGGTCCTTATTGTTGGAGATTGTAATATTCATGTGTCTTGCCTTGAAAACCCTTTGGCGCGAGACTTTTTAAACATCATTGACTCTTTTAATCTCGTGCAGTCTGTAGGCTACTTGGGCCTACACATGAACGTGGCCACACACTTGATCTTGTTTTATCTTCTGGTTTGCCTGTTCTTAACCTGGAGGTCTCTGATCATATGCCTGTACAGTTTGAAGCTGCTGTTTGCTGTCACACAATTAAACCTCGCGCTGCTGCTCGCAGATGTCGAGTTATTAAGCCTTCCACTGCTGCTCTCTTCCCTGCAGTTTTCAGCCAGAACTGCATCATTCCTGAGTCTGTGTGTGAGGATACAGAGGCTCTCAACTCATGGTTTCTTGACACCTGTCAAACTGCCATAGACATTGCAGCTCCATTAAGCAGAAAGCTAAATCAGAGCCTTGGCTGAATGAAACAACCCGCACTGCCAGACAGGAGTGTCGAAGAGCTGAGCGAAGGTGGAAAAAGGACAAACTGCAAGTGTCTTTTCAAATACTGAGGGATTGCTGACCAATCCACTATGAAAGAGGCAAAAAGAAAATATTTTTCTGATATTGTTCTGCTAAACTGTCATAAGCCTCATGTGTTGTTTAAAGTCATTAACTCTGCTCTGAATGCACCACAGACTGGAATCGAGGCCTCCCCTGCTGTGTGTGAGAACTTTCTGCACTACTTCATTGATAAAGTCACTTCTACCAGAGCACTTATTTCACCTCCTGTTTCTGATCCTTCAGTGTTTGTCCCCTGCTCTGCTGTGTTGGACACATTTGACCCTGTGACCCTGCCCTTTGTACAGGAGATTGTGGGTCATTTGAAGCCCTCAGGCTCTCCGGATGATACTGTCCCACCCCGACTTTTTAAGCAGGTTTTTCCCACCATTGGGCCATCTTGTCTCACAGTTATTAATAGCAGTCTGTCCTCTGGAGTGGTCCCTGTACATTTTAAACATGCAGTTGTGCATATTTTATTTTATTTTATTGTTTTTTATCTTTCTATTATGTACTTCATGTTTTTATTGTGTTTCTATTGTGTTATTTATTGTGTTTTACCTTGTTGTACAGCACTTTGAAAACCTTGTGTTTGCTAAAAATTGTGGTATATAAATAAAGTGGATTGGATTGGATTGGATTGGTATTTATGAAGTAACAGTTACTTGCATGGTGAAAAATGCAAAATACTTAGTGTTTAGAGTGAAGATTGCTTTATTTAGAGTTAAGCTCACTCGCAACAATAAGTAGCCAACGCAGTCTCACTCCCACTGCGCATTCAAAGAAGAAGAAGTAGTGTGCATGCGCAGTAGCAACATTCAGTCTCTCCCGCTCAGCAACCAATGCACCAGTCCAGCACATAGATCGGGGCACTGAGGGCAGCCTGCTGTCTCGACTTTTGCGCCGCCTTGTTTATTCTTTCTAGTTAGTTAGCTAGCTAACGAACCAAACAGGCATAACGTTAGCCTGTTCAGGTCATGGTCTGGAGGTTTGTCCGTTGCAGTTTGTAAACAAAACATTCAAACTGGGCCCCTCCTCTCTGGCTCAACTGTGCCCCCTGCCCTCCTAAATACAGTCCGCATGAAAAAAGCCAGAATTCAGAGAAAAAAGTCAGAAATCTGAGAAATTCTGACTTGTTCCCTCAGAATTCTGACTTTTTTCTGGAACAGATAATTTTTTTTTAACCCTGTATTATTGTTATTTATTTTTTTCAGTGGCCCTAATACTCTTCCCATCTTCCATAGTTCTGTCACTCCGCCTCGTGACTAAATACTAAATGGCAGTCTGCCAATTACTGTATTTAAAATTAAACTATTAACAGTTGTTAATGTATTTTTCCACACTGGCCCAGCCCTATTTAGTCACCATGCTTTTTGCTGTGTGTTGCAGGTGTATGCAGAGTTTAATAGGGTAGTCACCAAGAACCTAATCAAATCAAATCAAGTTTTATTTGTATAGCCCAAAGTCACAAAGTACATTTGCCTCGGAGGGCTTTACAATCTGTACAGGGAGTGACTCCCTCTGTCCTCAGACCCTCGGTTCGAGTGAGAGAGAGAGAGGAGGGAGGGGAAGTCCCCCGGCAGTCTAGTCCTATGGCAGCATAACTAAGGGATGACCTGAGCCAGCCCTAACTATAAGCTCTATCAAAGAGGAAAGTCTTAAGTCTACTCTTAAAGGTGATGACCGTGTCTGCCTCCCGAACCCAGAATGGTAGTTTGTTCCACAGAAGAGGAGCCTGATAGCTGAAAGCTCTGGCTCCCAATCTACTTTTGGAGACTATAGGAACCACAAGGAACCCAGCATCCTGAGAGTGCAGTGTTCTAGAGGGGTAGTAAGGTACTATGAGCTCCTTTAGATTTGATTGAAAAGATAATATCAATCAAATCTAGATAGAATTGATAAGATTTTTACGATTCTGATTCCATTATCAATTCTGCTTAACGATTCGATCCTTTATCGATTCTCTTATCGATTCTCATTTGGGAAAGAATGGAGAACAAACAGTATGATCAGCATCAACTTTGTTTAGTTATAAGTATCACAATCTTACAAAACCAACTGCGAGGTCAAAAGAGGCTACTACTGTCATTATATTTATGAGAAATAAATCAATGTACCTGGTAGCGTTTGGAAAGATCATTCCAAATGTTCTCCTTGATGCTCCTTGTGAAGGCAGTCACCTTCCTGCACAGTGTAGTGTTGCTCCAGCTTTTGCAAAATGGGTAAAATCTCACCACAGGTCAGACTTTTGTCACTGGAGACTGCCAGTGTGGAGGTGTAATGCTTCCGCATGAGCAGCACAAAGTCCTCATTGCCTATTTTGGCCAGTCTGCATTATAAACAAAACATCAAAAGATGTATGTTGCATAAACAAACAAAAACAAAACCAGTCCAAGTTTAAAATAAGCCACATTATCATTTTCAAAAATATTTATCACCTTTCCTTCTCCATGGGCTTTCTTATCCGTGGGTCTATGGCTGCAGCCTGGATAGCAGGAAACTGCTCGCAGAATCTCTCCATCATCAAATACAGAGAATTCCATCTGGTCCTTACATCCAGGAGGAGCATGTGCTTGGGCAGCTCTGTTAACACATACACAACACAATGTAAAATGTAAAATGTTATAAATTATAAATGTTATATACTGAATTTATTTTCATCATGATCTAATAATTTACATGTACACATACCAATACATATAGTATATCTATACTTTCATGTAATATATATATACTTTCATGTACATATATTGCTTTCAATGTAATGAGAGTATCTTACTGAGTAAGTCTTGTTTCTCTTTATGTACCACTTTTGCCATGTGGGACCTCTTCATCCAAACAATTACAGAGCAAATTCTTGCTGTCCAGTTGGAAATTGCAGTGCAGTTGTACAGCTTCTGCGCTCCAAGGTAAAGTGTATGTGCAAAATATGGAAACTTAACAATTTGCAGCTTTTTGACAGCTACATCCATGTTTGATGCATTGTCAGCTGTAGCTGCCACAACCTTCTCTCTGACACCATACTCCTCCAGGATCTCATCAATCTCCTCGGCTACAGCTGTGCCTGTCTGTGCTTGGTACACGGCTTTGGTTTTTAGGACTTTTTCTTGAGCCTGGCCATTCCTGACATATTGCAGAGTGACTGTGATATAATGATCTTGACTAAAACTTGTCCATCCATCCGCAGTGATGGCTGCCTTCGCCACTTGTTTCAGCTCAGAGATCAGATTTCCCTTTTCGACAGCATACCAAGCAGGGATCAAGTGGTATGTACTTTGGGTTGAGAATCTTTGTCATCTCCCTAGAAAATATATAATGGGAATGAATGAGCGAAACATCTGGTTAACGTGGGCGAAAATATTCAACTTAGACATTCTGACTTAGCACAATTGAGTACATTCACCTACCGAAATTCAGGGGCATCTACTGTAGCAAATGGGTGCAAGCCCTTTACAACAAACTTTGTGACTGCTCGGTGACATTCATCTACCCTGGCCTGGGGCATTTTACTTTTGCCTGCCTCAACGAAAGGAGAAGCTAAAGGAGGTAGTGAACTGGTGGAGTGAGTACTACTGTAGTACAGCTGCCAGCCTCTGAGCCAGCCAGACTCTCTCTCTCGTCATGGTCATCTTTTAAATGTAATGCAGAAGGCATTCATTTAATGTTAACTGTTATAGCATGTTTTACAAAGAAGCACATCGTGCTAACATGGTAGGCAGTGTGTTACTTACCAGAGTTACCTTCCGTAGTAACCGCAGAGGTGGTCATAGCCTGGCTGCTGCCGCTGCTGCTAGGTTGAGATTCATCTCCAGTCCAAAGTCACCCTGTTGCCATCTTTTTTGGTAAAATGCAGCCAAACTTTGGAGCGTTTGAACCGAGTGGGTGCCATAAATCCTGATCAAAAACAACTCCAAGATTCTTTACGGTGGAGCTGGAGGCCAGGGTGATCCCGTCTAAAGTAACTAAGTCTCTAGAAAGAGAGTTTCTGAGGTGTTTGGGCCCAATTACAAGAACTTCAGTTTTATCTGAATTTAACATCAGAAAATTGTAGGTCATCCAACTTTTTATATCCTTAAGGCATGCTTGGAGTTTAGTTAACTGATTGGTTTCATCAGGCTTGATCGATAAATATAATTGGGTGTCGTCAGCATAACAATGAAAATTAATGGAGTGATTCCTAATAATGTTCCCTAGAGGAAGCATATATAAACTGAATAGAAGTGGTCCTAGTACAGAACCTTGTGTGTGTGGGCTTTTTAAGAAGAGGTTTAATTACAGCTACTTTAAAAGGACTGTGGTACATATCCCAATAATAAAGACAGATTAATCGTATTCAATAAAGAAGGGCTAACTAGAGGTAAAACATCCTTGAGCAGCCTGGTTGGGATGGGGTCTAGGAGACAGGTTGACGGCTTAGATGCAGAAATTATTAAAGTTATTTGATGAAGGTCGATGGGAGAAAAACAGTCTAAATATCAGGTTTTACAGCTGTTTCCAAACTTGCTGTATCAGAATGCAGATTGCCTGTTGAGGGCAAGAGGTGATGGATTTTGTCTCTAATAGTTATAATTTTATCATTAAAGAAGTTCATGAAGTCATTACTACTTAGACCTAAAGAAATAGAGCCTACAGGTGGGCTTCTTTGAGGCCCTGCACCGCCACACACCACGCTTTGTTGAGATCTTCAAGGCAAAGAAAGGAAGTATGGGACAGACCCTGACAGAGTTGGTGCAACAAATTGATGCAGGGATAAGTCTATGAAAGGCTTCTTCTGTCTTTATTTATCATGGTAAGTTGACTTTAAATAGTGATTGCTGTTTTGCTGCTTTTTTTTGCAACAACAATTGTTAGGGGTAGAAGATGGGAGCACATGGCTAGAGGAGCACCAGTAGTATTGATTTGATTATTGTTTTAAATTCATTAACAACATATTTCGAATTCATGTCACAACACAAACGGGACCAAAAGATAATATTTTTCTCCTTATTCACTGCTATTTTTTTCTGATCGAAGATCCCATGAGGTCCACCGGAAGGGGTGTGACTTAGGCACTCTATAATGCTATTATGTGAACAGATGATCTTGAGTGTGTGGGGGTTAGGGATGTTCCTGATTAGTCAGTTAAACGTTTCTAACATCACTAGTTGGCACCAGAAACACTAGTCGGTTAAACTATTTATTAATATTTTATTAATGTACAATGCTGATTAACTGTTGCATCTAATATGTTATGCAGCCACCCACCAATAGCCGGGGCTGCGACCCCCTCCTCAGCCACACTCACACACAACTCCACACTCGGCCGGAAATTCAAATGGCTCCCGCATACATGCAGTATTTATTCAGACCGTGTTGATTAAATTGTTGTAAATTTCAACAGTTTTCTGGGTGTTTTCTTACTTTTAGATTAGTCGACTAGTCTAAATTTAAATTTTAGACTAATCAACTAGCAAATTAGTCGCCAGAAACATCCCTAGTGGGGGTGCATTTTGATGGTGTGAAGTTAGTTTTTGGCACTGAAGAACTTGTCCTCCTGATGGAAGTAAGGAGAGACTGATATATGCAAGAGCTGTCTCTGATGATCACAGCGCAGGTGTCCAACTCGCCTCCACTGATGAACTCAGATGGATTGTCCCAAGAAATATACAGTACATATGATACAATATAGCTACAACTTACAAACCCTGTAGAACTTGCTACTCGCTGTTACAGTTGTGGATTGTTTAGATCTCCAGTCAGTAGCTTGTTTGCTGCACTGTCAAATAATGCAGTGACACTTGTATTTACCAGTGTCTCAATGAGAGTGAGATTTAAAAAAACAAAAACAAAAAAGAAAAACGTAATACTGAATATATCCAGGAGTTCAGTACAAACATTGGCATGGGCTGCTTGCTAACTGACTGTTTGGTGTATACCAGAAGGGTCATTATGTCAGTCCTTACTGTTATTAATGAGTTTAGTAAGTTTTGTGGTTACAAAATAAATTTCAAAAGTCAAAAGTCAGAGGCCATGCCATTGGGTCAGGTGTACCACTCCCTTCCCCCCGACTTGTCACCCTTGAGATGGGCAACAGAAGGTTTTGTTTATTTAGGTATATTTATTACTCCTCTGCTGCAAAGGATGTTTAAAACAAGTTTTCAGCCTTAAAACGCATCCACAATGACCTAGAGAGGTGGTCTTCTTTACCACTCTTGATGCTGGGAAGAATCTCTTTGATTAAGATAAATATTTTACCAAGGCTACTCTACAAATTTCAAATGATTCCAATCCTACTAAATAATAATGCTATCAAGAAGGCGAATGGTTGGTTAAGATCATTTATATGGAACTGCAAAAGACCATGACTTAAATTAGCAAAATTGCGATTGCCATCGGGACAGGGAGGATTGGCAATCCCCAACATTAAACTGTATCAAGTGGCTTCTCAATTTCGATATCTAGTAGACTGGGTATGGAATGACCCGGACTCTGTCTGGCTCGATATTGAAGCGTACAACTTAGGTAAACAGTTACAATTAGCTAGTCTCCTATTTATCCTGTATCGGAATAAACTAGAGGTTGCAGATGTAATTTCATTGTTAAATCCACACTAAAGGCTTGGGACATGTGCTGTTGTCACAACTTTGGAAGACTTATTTGAAGGGGACAGAATGACGTCATTTGACTAGTTAAGATTGAAATACAAGCTATCACACACACCTTTTTAGGTTTCCTCATGCTTCAGATTTTTGATTGCTTTACGATGTTTATCCTTCCCAGCTATCTCTAAATGGTCTTCGTGAGGGCTGTGTCTAACTTAATAAGCTAAAACAATTTTTAAATTTAATAATAATTATAAATACAAATAAATACAAATTTCGAATGATGTTCATAATCATAACTGTCACTCATAAACTCACCTTGATAGAGAAGATCAGAACTGCCAGTCCGAGGCAGCAGGGGTTCGAGTAGATAAAGCAGCAGAGGGACCAGATGATAGTCTGTTTTATCATTTGAATCGGGCCCGGGCCGGGCTCAGGCTTGCGTTATGACTTGCACGGTAAATGAGCGATCATGTGATGCGTTTCGATCTGTGCGAGACAGGTGCAAAAATGGATGGTGAGGGGGTGAAACGGAGGTTAGCCTGTGGTGACATGCGCACATTTGAATAACGTCGGGCTGCAAATGGGTTCAGGCTCTACAAAGCTGTCAATCAAAACGGGCCGGGCTGGGCTCGGGTTGAATTCTATCGGGCCCGGGCCGGGTCGGGTCTGACTTCTAAGGCCCGTTTCATGCTCTAGTCCTTGGGGGGGGTCAGAGATGATGTTCACAGTGGGGTGCTGAACCACTGTAGATCCTCCAGGCCGACCAGGGTTCCCGTCATACCTCCCCTGCAATGGAACAGTCTCAGCCGGGTAACCTGCAGGATTCATCACTGTCAGCTGTCTATTTGGAGTGCGAGCTGCAGGAGGGTGTGCAAGAACTCAAGTGTATCTGTCAGTGTTGATTTCCTTTTATTTTGAGGTAAAAACCAAGCTGACCACACAACCATGAACAGTTTATGACTGCATAGTGTGAATGCACTGAATCGTTTGTAGATCAAAGTAAAAATTAGAATACATTCTGCTTGTTAATATGAACATTATATTATCTTTTAATTTCATAATCATTATTACTTACCAGAGAGGAAACCACATGTGACCAAGCTTATCTGCCAGACTTCTTTTTCTGCTGGCCATGAGACAAATTGTAGGTTTTCAGACCTGAACACTCTGTCTATTTATTGTACAGTCTTCACTGTACAGTGTCTGTACTCTTGGTATGGCACTGTTGGTCTCGTGTGTGGTCCACCCTCTAACACTGTGAAACGATGCAAATACACAAGTGCCAAAACTACACTTTCTCAAATGTCTACTTGAAGCTGGCTACAGACCAAGGCAGTCTCCATAAAGCCCCCATGTTAAAATGTTAAATATCACAGCATAAATAAAGTAATGAAGTAATAAATGAAGTAGGACTGGCCACCTGCCTATCACCCAATGCCAGGCCCCTAAGACCCTAAGAAAGAGAAGTGGTTATGGAAAATTAATGCATAGACTTCTCCTATGACTTTTCTTGGGGGCGATTAATCCCAAAAATACCAGTTTCTACATATTGTTGCTTTAAATCAGGGGTCTTCAACCTTTTTCAGCCCTTGGACGAGAGACAAACAGAACAGGGATCCACATGTAATTCATTATGTAAAATGTTAGACCTGGCCTATATTAAATTTTATATTTATTTTATTCAACTTTATTTCACCTTATTAACATATTTATATACTGGGTTATTAGCATATATGTGTTTATGATAGATAATAAAAAGTTCATGTATAATATAATATAATATATAACACCCTCACATTCATTAGTATTTTGGTGAAAATTGTCAATTATTATAACATTACATGTTCTAGTTACAGATGATCAAACGTTACATTCAGATCAAAAACATTTGAGTTACAAACAGAAGCAGGTTACATGGACAATTCATATCGGACACTGATACCTTTTTCTTGTTTGCATCCTGTTGAGGATCTTTGCAGTCTTTTCCAAAGATGAAAGTCATATGACATATCTTTAGATCAGACTCCTCTCCAAACGTTGTCAGATTTTGTCATTTGCTTTTGTTTTCAGTCATTTATTAGTCTGTACATTTACTGTCAATTTAGATCTTTAAACCATTAAGTTACTAATGGCACGAATATCAGTTCACAGCAGATTTTTCAGGTTTAAGGTTGATGTTACCTGGATTTGGAAAGACAAAGGCACTATGGAGTCGTAGTTGTGGTGAAAATAATCGCTGCTCTTTATTCTGCTTATCTGACGACGTATGCAGACGCCCACATGGACGGTTTCTTATTCAATTATTTCTACTCTTTTAATATGAAGTATGCTGTCAGTGGTGGTTCAGTCATGCATGAGGACCACAGACACTGGCATTAGCGAAGCCACAAGCCAATCCTGCACAACATATCAAGGTGTTTTACCACCGTGAACACCGTGGATGTACATGTCAGACATGACTGACATTTTTTTTATTTTTACAAAAAGTATTTGAATGCTGACAAAAGTAAATTTAACCTGAGGAGCTATTAGAAACAATCAAAGTACTTAACAGCAGTTGGGGTTAAATGATTTATGCAGAATAAAAATAAAACTTATAAATTACTTTGAAGGCTTTATGTGGTAAAAGTCAAGCACTCACGTTGGTCATCGGTCAACATTAGCATGATGGTGTGGTTTTTTTGTTTTTTTTGTTTTTTCAAAACAGCTGTTCAATCAAGACATATGTACCTCACAGAGATCAAGAGCCTCCTGAACATCTCTAGCTTTGACAATTGAAGAAAATCAACAATTTGCATTGCCTGAATTAAAAATGACCTAACCCCAGTCTGGACACTGCAATGTTAGTATTTCAGACTCATCACTGGCTGTAACTGGAAGTCAGGTTCAGTCTTGTTATTGGTAGTAGCAGTTGATAATCAATAAGTGCATCTGCTCTTAGATAAATGAGATGGTTGCCCACAGTGGCATCTTAAAGCATCACATCTTTGAGGACGCGGCAGCCAAGGCTCCTGGACGGCTATAAACATGAACGTTCGTGTTCTGAGAGAGGCAGAGTGGAAGGAAGGAAGGAAGAGAGAGAGAGAGAGAGAGAGAGAGAGAGAGAGAGAGAGAGAGAGAGAGAGATATGATTAACTATTTTAACGAGCAGAACATGGCCAGCATGATGAACAACAGACCGAGTCTGTGGTAGTCACAGTAGTGCTTTGAGCTAAATGCTAACATCAGCATGCTAACATGTTCACAATGACTATACTGATACACAAGCTAATGATTAGCAGGTAATGTTAGCATTTTTGCAATCTTAATAGTCACAGTGTGTTAGCATGCTAACATTTGCTAGTTAGCATTAGATTTTGAGAACAAAGCAAGGCTAACGGGAGAATAAGAAGTTTTGAAAGTATTATGCTAACGAGGACTGTGTTTTACCTTCTGGGCGTCTGCATTGTACTTGTCGAGAAGGGTCTGAACACTGTTTCCATAGTCTGGATGGACTGCCTTCAAGTTCTCCACCTGCGTGCAGGACAAGACAATGATACTTAATGATCCTCAACACATTTTTTCTCAATCAACTTTTTACTACAAGTAATTTTACAATAATTATCTGCCAGAGTTAGAGAGATTTTTTTGATATTTCTAAAGATGGAAGTAAAGAGTTTCTCACAGGTTGACAAAGTTTCGATACCGAACGAAACGCTGAACTCGCTGCAGAGTTGTGTTGCTATGGGTTGTTGTTGGTTAGGGTTTTAAAACTGAATGTGTGATTTGAAGATAATGGACTCAGTTATTGCTTTAGTGAATAAATAAAGAAATTGACATTTGTCATATCTGCATTAAAACATTTATTATTTTGGAACCTCCCAAATGTTCTTTTATTTTATTTAATATCTACAAGATTCTGCTACGTCATAAAGCACCATAGCAACAGTCTATCTATCATAGACACTCAAGCTTTACATATCACTTTCGAACTGGATGTCTCACAATTCAAACTCTGACTGCTTCTATATAAAATCACAAAGTGGCTTTCCTTTAAATTCAATTCTAATCTGTCAGACCTCTCAGGTCCTGTGGAGAAAAAACAAAACAGTTATGATGTGTCACTCACTACTATTATTTTCTGCTGCCCTCTAAAGTGCTCATTTATTTTTATTTTGTCTGTTTTCATTTTTAATTTTGTATAAACGTCCACATTGATCATGGACATGCTGTACCACACTGTTTTCTTATAGATATTCTTTGCATTGTATTTATTTTAAAGCTATGGTCAATGCTTGTTGTGTGCTCTAAAAATAAACTTTCATCCACAGAACAACATTTCCTGAGCAGATGCACGCTGACACATTTGATACAGCCTGTGGTTTACAGCTCCTTTTCCAGTTCTGAATACAATGACGTGATGTGGACTCACCATGCGTTTCTGGATGAAGAGCTGGGCTCCCTTCAGGGCTCCCGCCATGTTCTGGCAAAGTCTCTGGCGTTCTTCTTTGTTCAGCACCTGAGTGTAGAAGGTACGAACCTGCAAGAAAACACAAACAAGAGCTGACAACCTGTTCAAAGATGATCAGTTAAAAATTAAATGTTTAAGTGCAGTAAAAAAAAAAAAAAAAAAAATGCAATCAACAAAACAGTACCCTGACTTTGATCCAGTGCATGTATAAATTATTGATAATGAATAATATAAAACTGAAAACAGAAACATACATGCATGATTTTACAGCAGAAGAATAACAGATTACATTTTACAATATTTAGAACAAACAGCACAGTCCAGATATCTCTGGATGGAAGTACAGTGGGAAGTGTGTGAATAAACACATGTAATACTCAAATGGCTTTGCCCTTATTACCTGTGTGACATTATCTTCATCTCCACTGTTGTAACGTTCCACATCTGAAGACACACTGAACTTGGACTCCATAAACTGAGGCTGGGTCTCCGGGGCACTGAAGCTGTTTGGATAGTAGTTTGGAGCTCCACCTAGAGGCCGGACAGACCAAACACTGGTGAGTTGAGTAGGAAGAGGTTCAGTTCCAACACAATGCCCAACACATCAGACATGTCAGGCTTTAAATATGACATGCTGTAAATCTAATTTGTGTGTGATGATTAGGGATGTAACGATACACTCAACTCACGACTCGATACGGTTCACGATTTTTTGTTCACGATACGATTTTCTCAAGATTTTTTTTTTTTAAAAAATCAAAAAAAAGCTACAGACAAATTATGACCAAATAAAATTATCTTTTTATTTGTAGGAAACAAATCTTAGGTGCTTTCTTTACAGAAACTCTCAAACAGTTTGTGTTCTCTTATAAAAAGTGCAACTTACATGGTCATCTTAAACAACAAAATACATGAAAAATATCTTTAGAAACAATCTCACAAGTAAACTGGTGTTAACTGGTGTAATTCAGTATCATAAATAACAAAAGAATATAAAATCTAAATCTCTAATTTCTTGGGGGAGAGGAGATGCAAAGCCTCTCGTCAGGGTGGTTTGTCCCCTCGGCAATTTTCGCTCACGAGGTGGCGTAACGTTACTTTGCTTCTCACTGTGGTGGCGGCTAATATGCTGCTGCATGTTGCTCGTGTTGCCGCTATATGTTAGCAGTCTCTTGCAATATTTACATGCTGTTTTGGTTTTGTCTGTCCATTTCTCACCGGTTGTATTTGTGTATATAGGGAATAGGAAGGGATTTAAAACTGCTCGGTGCATCCTCTATTCCAAAGCTATTTTCTACCGTCGCCATGTCTTCCCTCGTTCTGTGCTCCGTACCTACGTAGTGACGTAAGTCACGTGACTTGACGTCTGACGTTGAACAAATGAATCCCCAACCAGTGACTTTTTTTTTTTTTAAAGATAACGTAACTTATTTCTAAAAAAAAAAAAAAAGAAGAAAAAGAACATATTCTACTTCTCTCGCATTCGTGAAGAATCGCGATTAATTTTTTCTGTCAACCGGTGCGAATCGTCACGCATTTGTACCGATTTTTAATCGTGTCATGATGCATCGTTACATCCCTAGTGATGATGGATGAGCTGGGCAAATAAACAACACATTATCATATAAAGTACTGAACCAAACAACTGTGCTGAAAATGGTTGAGTCGAATTATTCAATATAGTCTGAATGGTGACATCTGTTGGGTAGCTTGTGGTATTGCACAATATTCTACAGCTCATATAAGATCATTAAGAAGAATCACTGAGCCACTTCTTGTTGTGCAGTAAAGCATTTGTGTGTTCGCAGCCATAGAAACAGACACAGGCTGGATTATGACTCACCTTGGTTGTCAAACATGCACATCGGACCATCACGCTGGTAGTTGGCCACGCGGGCCCTGAAGGGGCAGTTGACAGGGAGCTGCAGGTAGTTGGCTCCCAGACGGTGTCGATGTGTGTCTGGGTAGGAGAAGAGGCGACCCTAGAGCGAGACAAGGCAGAGCGTGATTACACACCTGTAGCTGTGTGTGCTGTCACAGGGGAGATGAGTAAGCACTAAACATGTTTTGAGCACTTTATTCTCAACCATTTAGTCCAGCTTCAGTTCTGCTGGAAGAGCAGAACATGACCTTCAACAGAACACCAGAGAGACCCAGAAAGGTCCATCCTGGTTGTTTATGGTACAAACAAAACGCTTTAACGCGAATACATGTTTAGATTTAACTATGACAATCTTCTTTTTCCAATTTTATCTGACTAACAACATAAAGACAGATCTGTTGCAGTGTTACCTGCAGCATCTTGTCAGGGCTTGGCTCGATGCCTGGTGGCATGTTGCTGGGGTCAAAGGCCAGCTGCTCCACCTCTGCAAAGTAGTTGACTGGGTTCCTGTTGAGCACCATTTTGCCCACAGGGATCAAAGGGTATTCTTTGTGTGACCAAACCTGAATGAGAAAACATACATACAACAGGTTAGAAAGAGTACGGTCTAGTCCTGTTCTGTGTGGAAAGTGTCATGAGATAACTTTTGACTGTGGTACCTTGGTAAGATCGAATGGGTTGAACTGGAACTTCTCAGCCTGCTCAAAGGTCATAACCTGGATGTAGAAAGTCCAGGATGGGAAGTTCCCATTGGCAATGGCGTTAAACAAGTCTCCGATGGCATAATCTGGGTTGGTGGAAGCCAGGCGGTCTGCCTCCTCGACCGGCAGATTCTTTATTCCTTGATCAGTCTAAAAAAAACATGACAAATGATAAACTAAGCAATGATAAAAATCACAGGAGTTGGTTCAATTTGGGTTAAACTTGGGCTCAAACGGACTTTGTAGTGGAACTTGCAGTAGAAACGCTCGCCGTTGCCGTTGACCAGCTTGAAGGTGTGAGAGCCGTAGCCGTTCATGTGACGGTAGCCATCGGGCAAACCTCGATCACTGAACAAGAAGGACACCTGGACAGGAAACACAAGATAAAGACAAGTCCATTTGGGTTTTCTATGCCAACTACTGTCAGTGTCAAACAAGCGACTACTGCAAGGAAAGATACAATGAGGCAGGTGCCATCAACTAAGTCATTTTCTGTTTTGAAATATTCTTCTGTACACCCCACTAGAATCTGTTCCCAACAACAGCCTACCTGATGCAGACTCTCAGGCCTCAGGCTCCAGAAGTCCCACACCATGTCAGGGTCTTTCATGTGGGATTGAGGATTACGCTTCTGGGAGTGGATGAAGGACGGGAACTGCACGAGGTAAAGGGGACGGGTCAATGTGATACATTCTACACTCAGCTGATGTTAATACAAAGGTTGTCGTTAAATGTGTATTATGTGTACTGTGTGATATACAAACTAGTTCTACAATATGTTCCTATAATTATTTGCATGTTATAATAAACTTTAGACTACACTACCTGCAGTACACTCACTCACCAGCAGAGCGTCCCTGATGAAGAAAATGGGGGTGTTGTTGCCCGTCAGGTCCCAGTTGCCATCCTCAGTGTAAAACTTGACGGCAAAGCCTCGGGGGTCTCGCACGGTGTCAGCTGATCCCGATTCACCAGCTAAAATGAGTAAACGGTGAATAAACAGTTCACTCACAGAATTTATTCTAATCATGTCAGAATTCAACAGACTTTGATAGAACTGTCGTTCATTGATTTGTTGATTAATTATTTTGATTTCCTGAGTAGCTGCTTTTCCTACAGTAAAGTCAACTGAATATTTTTGGGTTGTAAACGACTGATCCGTCTTTTCTAAGACATTGTAATGGACAATTTTGATTTTTGTGGTATTTTATAGATCAGTAAATTAATCGAGACAAAATTCAGCAGATTAAACGTTAATGAAAATAACTTAATAATAGCAGCTTCGTAAATGTTGAGGCTCATTCATCAGATCAGCTGAAGCAAACACTTCTAAGACACTTTCTGGTGGCACATGCTAATCTTATTAAAACACCCGGGCTGATGACTGCGCCAAACGTAAATACTGAGGGCACAACCCACCTGCTGAACAGAGAACCAGAGCGCTGCCAGTTTCAAAGATCAACAGCCATAAAAATGAGCTTACAACTACTGCTGTCAGTACACCATTTTATCTCATTATTTTTATTTAAAAAAATATATACAGTTTATCATTTGACCTGATACAAACCAAGTTTTAAGATGTTTGAGAATAAACATCTATCTGAATATCATATTTCTGCACTACTTCACACACTATATTTTTAATTAGCACATGTACTCTGCTATGACAGTTACTCTGTGTTTGTGTATATTCATTGGGCAGCACAATGAGGAGGAGAAAGACCTTTCAAAATTATAAACAATGATCAGGTATGAATCATACCTAAACACATGACATGGCGTATTCTTACCCACAGTGGAGAAGCGAACAGCGATGGGCGTAGTCTTGCCGATGTGCTCAAACACCTTGGCCTTGCAGTAACGACTGATGTCGTGAGTCACCTCAAAGTAGCCAAACGCCCCTGCACCACGGAGGAAGCAACGATTTGTTTGTTTGGATCACATACTCATATCAGCTTAAACAACATCAACATGCAGCATGAAAGAATGCAGCGCCCCCCCAGAGAAGGTCAACAAACTATTTGCTGAATATGTGCTCAAAGTCTGAAATGCTTGTAAAGATTAACATTTGACTGGAGCTAATCCACAAAAAACAGAATGAGGCTTGTCTGCTTCATGTCTTTTTTTGCCTGTTATTTCTGTAAACTTTGCACTAATGTTTGAACTCTTTCCAACCCCAAAAAGTTACTGAATATTGTGCTGTATCAATATCAAAACTCAGGTATTGTTTTCATGCATGTATCATTTATTTATTTTATTTGTGATGGGATATTGATACACACAACAAAGAGGTGAGACCGATCACTGGCCAACACTCACCTGCCCCTTTGGCGTGCACCACTCTCTCTGGAATTCGTTCCCTGTCAAAGTGGGCCATCTCATCTGTGAAGACCACATCTTGGACCAGCAGAGGACCCCTGGGACCCGCAGTCTGCAGGTTCAGCTTGTCTCCAATGGGATGGCCGGCCCCTGTGGTCAGCTTGTCAGGCCTCTGTTGCAAACAGAGGAGTAAATATGGATTATGTTTACACATACACTCATTTACATGACACATACCTTAGTGATCCCTGTGTGCATGTATCGCCCAACCCAATCACATTGAACAATAAGGGTGTGGAAACAAGTAACTGATGCACATTTCTGCAGCTGGCATGACACTGATGCAGTTGCAGCAGAAGTCCTATATATTTAAGATCCCCAATATAATGTGCAGAAAATCACATTTATATATATAGACA
Organism: Miichthys miiuy; assembly: GCA_036365135.1. Taxonomy (NCBI): domain Eukaryota; kingdom Metazoa; phylum Chordata; class Actinopteri; family Sciaenidae; genus Miichthys; species Miichthys miiuy. The sequence continues at coordinate 25,890,299 of CM071610.1, read as the reverse complement.
ATTATTCTCTACTCATTATTTCACACATGTGAATGTCAAAGGTGCTCTCTCTCACTCTGCTTTGTATTATTATTGCAAAGCTGCTCAAATATTAATAAAAACAAAGAGTACAAAATTTGAACTTCAATGCAGCTGGACTACAATAGGGACTATGTGAGGTGCTAGCTATTTGCTCTGGTTACATAACTCAGGGTTGAAGTTCAAACATGCCTCTGGTCATTGACCCACTTCACTCCTTCACACTGAGCTGCTCTCCTTCAGGACATTCAGCTGTGTGCGTGTTTGTTTTTGCGACTGTGCGGGTCTGAGAAACGCTGACGTCACTCCGCTAACACTATTTTATTTCTTTAGCATGTAACGTTAGCATACCGTTAGCAGGTTAGCTAGTGAGTCCTTCACGATAACGACTCCTTTACGCCTTAAAACAAACACTTGCTACAACCTAAACACTTAGAAACATTTCATTAACGTGTCTGCAATGTCAGGCTTCACTGCTGAACGTTAGCACGCCCGCTAGCATTACAAGTAAAGACGTTAAAGCTAGCTGGTCACCTCAGACGACCTCTCACCCAGAGAGAGACCCGACAGCACTGCGCACCAAAATCACTTGATTTAAACTCAATGCATCTACAGACCTGAGCTCCACGGCCCTCCTTCCACATTTTCATCTGGTCGGTAGTTTTATCTCTGTTGTCAGCCATTTCGACAGGTCGGTGCACTATCACACTGTTCGTGTAGTGTTACGGAGAAATACGTTTCCTTTATATATCTGCGCCTGAAAGAATTCTTCCGGGACTTTGCTCAGTGAGTGTGGTCCCGCCCCCCTCCAGTGCCCCCTTCTTCTGAATTGGCCGAGAGCAGTAAACTGACCTACTTTCGATACAAGAGGAGAAAGCCCCGCACACAGCAGACTGTGTGACTGCAGTATTGTCTTTAAGACAATCTCATACAACTGTTTTGACTCAGTTTTCCCAAAAGAGTTTCAATTTGCAAAAAAACTCTTGACTAAGTATGACTTGGCTAAATTCTTAAATGCTGTCCTTGGTGAGGACACTAAATCTCACGCTCGGGACACTCTCAGCTCACATTACCCTTCACTCCACATTGTTACAACCTCAGTTTATTACTACACATGCAAACATCAGTATGACGTATGAATGCAGACAGAACTGATAACATATTACAATCCCATTTCCAAAAAACTTGTCACACACAATGTAAATAGAAACAAGTGTGACGACGTGCAAAACATTGAATGAACAAGGAGAAATGTTGAAGCTGAGAAGTTTGATTGTTTCCGGAAAATGATATGCCCATTTTGAATCTATGTTTACCACTCATCAGGTCTTCTTTTAACCACACTCTGTAAACGTCTGTAAACTGAAGAGACTTTGCTGTCACCTTCACAGTGGAATGTTTTCATATTCCTGCTTGTTGTAGGATTTCAGCTGCTCACAAGTCTCCTTTGTCGTATTTCACATTTCACAATGCGCCAAACATTTTTCAATATGTGACAAGTCTGGAGTGCAGACAGGCCAGTTTAGCACCTGGACTTTGACTACAGGAATGATATACAGAACATGGTTTCACCTCATCCTGATGAAATAAGCAAGGCTGTCCCTGGAGCAGCATCTCCTTGTCTTTATAAATGTGGTAACATCCACATTTTTGAAGACACCATTTATGCTGTGCACTATCATGCAATAACAGATGCTGGCTTTTGAACTGTGCTGATAACAAGCTGGATACTCCCCTTCCTCTTTAGGTTGTGGCATCTATGATTTCCAAACAGAGGGTTTGTTGTTGGGGCACAGATGGCAGGAGCTTCACACACAAACACTGCTCCACTGGATTGTGTTTCAGGAGACACAGTACCTGAAGTGGCTCTGCATGTACACATTATGCTGTTGACCACATGTAGACATTTGATGAGTGTGATGTTTGTGCATACATTGTGAGATATGTGAGGAAAAACAGAAAAGCAACTCTTCCTCCGGTGACTGAAAATGTCACTGCAGGGCGTGATCAGACTGTCAGCAACAACAGTCTGCCCACAACCACAAAGAGAGGAGATTATAGTCAGGTTGCAGTGGATAAAGCCCTCATTATAAAGATGAACACACACTTGAGAGCAGAAATGTGGAATCAGGTGATCTGGTTAGATGAGTTCACAAGATTCTCCACAAGTGGGTGAGAGCACCAAGAGAACGGTACAGGTCACGGCACCAGTCATCAGGTGTTAAAGAGTCTGACAGCTGTTGGAATGAAGGACCTGTGGTAGATCTCCTTCTTACATGGTAGGAGTGTCAGTCTGTTGCTGAAGGAGCTGTTTAAGGCCTCCACAGTCTGATGCAGTGAGAGGAGTTGTTCATGATGGATGTCAGCTTTGCTAACACTTCCTCTCTGTGCTTTTAGGACCGAGATGTCTGATGCTCTACCATCGTCATCAAAACATCAGGTGAGGGAAAATCTTTTATCTCTCCGGTTGTAGACTTGTAGAATGAGTGGCAAGGTGCAGTGAATCTATTTGACAGCACATGGGAGGGCAAACACCTTCATTTGTCACACCTGTTTATTTTGCATTCATAATCAAACTCTGCAAAGTAACTAAAATTTAAGTATACAGGGCTATCATATTAGGATCATATGCATCATATAAGCACAACAATTATAAAATATAAATTACGGTCTTAAAAATAGATTGATTTAAAGCAGGGCCACCTTAAGGCCTTTATCTTACAACTGCATAATGCCACACAAAACCAGTTGACACACAGAGAGCCTCACGTCTTTGGTGTTGCTGGACAACACCGATACAACATTACCACTCACTATACCTGCTATATGTTCTACTTTTGAGTTTTAATACTTTACTTCTACTCAATCTACAAAGAGCTGCATTTTCCCCTGCCACGCTCCCAGATGACTTTCATAGTAATCCGAAAAAAGAGCACTGTCAGATATCTTTCTTTTCCCTCCTCTCACATTCCAGCAGTTCCAGGTCATTCCAACAAGATAAACACAAGGTCAGACCGTTACTGTTGAACTGCTTTTATTTCAAACAGCATTCACACAATACACTGTGTTCTTGAGGCACATTCACATCAAGTGCTAAATAACTTCATGCATGGTCAAATGTAGGCTACAGCTTTGTTGAATCAAATGCAAATGCTGATTGTAAATGAAAATATTGCTTCATTATTTGGCACAGTAGGAAATATTGTGTATTATATGACCACAGTTGTGTTATTTTTGGATAGATTTTCAAAGTGAGGTGAGGAACGCGTTCAGAACTCGACCAAAAATGTAGAGTACGTTCTGCTTGAAAAACAACAGAAATCACAACAATGCATGAGGCTGATGATGCTTTCAGAGTTAGCAGGTATTTCACATGATAATTCACATTCAAAAGTTACAACAAAACAGCACTTTTGCACAATGTCGTAGAGAATATCTCAGACAGATAAAAAGCCACCTTGACATTCTGACTTTTTCAACACTTGTCATGTAATCTTCATATTAACCACAAAGGTTTTTAGCAACGTTTCCATTCAGGCTTCGATCTGCACAGTTTCTCCTCTCGCTTTCAGCCAAGAACAGCATCAGTGCCAACGAGAAGCTTGCAGGTATCTTCATGACGAATGCCAAAATGAGTGTGACGAGTGATGAATTCAGAATATCAAGGTGTTTCCTTTAACATAAAAGGAACAGTAAACCCATTTAAAGGGGTTAGTATACTTTACATCACAAGTTAAATTCCCAGAGGTGTTTTGATAATAGTTCATTGATCAGCAATGATATAGTTCTTAAATATAGTGTTGTATAAATGAAGCTGGAGTTTGATGTTTATTAAAGTGTAATACCATGAAAAAACATGATCTGCACCCAAAATTTAGAGGAGAAAATGGCAATGATAAGACTGTTGTAGTACTATTTACACTGTTAAATATGCGTATGCAAGTTGTATTGCATTAATCATGGTAAAAATAGAACAATGTAATATGATATTTATATGCTAATTACATCTGATTTGGCCACCCTGTAACAACTGCTACAAATTACAATTATTTCACCTGGATAAGAGTACCTGGATTTTTTTTTTTTTCAAAAGCACAATAAATACTGAACATACCAAAACCTCTGTTATTTATCAGTCTCACTGTTAACCAATTACATAAGCAAATCCAATAACTCAGCTTGGCTCTTAAACCCACTACAAAATCAGTCACGTAGGTGCAATCAATGACTGGTTTGAAAAGACAAACAAGTGTTTTCCTGAAAGAGCAGTGATCTCACTCCTCCGTCCAGTCAGTCATTCTCTACAACTATAACAACCAGAGGAGGCACCATGCAGAGAGGGTCACATCTGCTGAGGCTGGGCTCCTTTCTTTAATTAACTCACCTTTAAGTCCAAACTGAAACTTCTGATCAAGATTTGAAAAGGGGGAAAAAAGTATCCACATATCCATGTCTAGTTTGCTGTTGTTGTAGTGGAGATTTCAGCCTGGATCTTAGGACGTAAGGTAAAGGACGTAGAATCAACACAATTTGGGTAATTTGGGATATGGTATGGTGGCCCTGAGAGCTCAACACGCTGTAGAATACATATGCAAATAGACCAAACACAAGCAGATAACAAAACATCTAACATTTAGACAAAATTCATGCCGCAAAGAGAGAAACACGAAGAAATGAAGAAACGCTGCATATAGAATTAGATATGATTTCCAGGGGACGCTAGAGAGTAACGCACACAGCAGAGACTCACTTCCTGGGCAGCCTAAAAAATTTCAGAAAAAAAAAATTCAGCTCTCATTTTTTCTTCTTTTTTCTTACTTTTGGTTGTGTTTTCTAACTTTGCAGCATTTTCTAAATCCTACACATGTGCTGTCAACTTGGCAAAGATGTTTTGTCTATTTGTAGACTGTCTCCAACTGACTATATTTTTAAGATGCAGTGTGTTAAGCTCTCAGGGCAGCCATAACATGCACTGCTCCCGCCTAAATGCCACCTTCATCTGTAATGCACCCGAGCCAGAATAAAGCTGAATACTAAAGACAGGATTTAAACATCAAACTGATCCAGGGAGCAAAGACACACCCTGCTCAGGGTCAAACACTGGCTTTTCACTTTCCTCCCCCTCACATGGAGTAACAATTTATTACTCAGCAGCAGAGTAACATACCACACAGACACTATCCTCCTGTGGGCTAAAACTCTTATCTTACTCACACAGTGTAACAGATTGGCTCCAAATAAGGGGGGAGCGGAAAGGCACGTGAAGAAGCGAGTGTTTTACTTGAAACAGGTTGGGTATGTACGAAGTGCAAAGATCCTAGATCCTGCGCAGAGGGTGCCACATGGACACAGGCTTCCTCAGAGTGGCCAGCATCTGGTTCCAGTGGGTGATCCCCATCCCGCTGGCCTCCGGGCCGATGATCACGTGACCCAAGTTCTCGCCCCGCCCATCGTCTGTGGTTTCTGCCACAGTCACCCTCAGGGAGAGTTCCTGCAAACAGCACAACATGTTTACAGAACCTGCTGTCTGAGCATGACTCAGCAACTTCTTTACAGTTCAACCAAATCAGTTGAATGAACATTTGTAGAAAAAAATGTATATTGTTTTTGGCTTTTTTTACTTGATCACCTTTTATTCTTTAATATTTATTTTTATTATTTTATATTATATTTATTTTTATTATTTTGAAAATATGTGAAACATATTTTATACTGAACCAGAAGATTTGAATGATTTTTTGATATTTTGTTTATATGTGACTCTATGGATAGAAATGTCAGTCTGTCAGTTGTTGCACCACTTGGGTCCTGAAGACTGAAATATTTTATCAACTACTGGAAATTTTGTGCAGACATTAAAGTCCCCCTAATATTAAATAAGAATTACTGATTAATGATCCTCTGACTTTTCCTATAGCGCCATCATTAGATCTTAATGTTAATTTGACATTCATGAGCAATACTAGCAAAATAAGAAACATTAAACCGGCTCAACATCAGCATATTAGCATTGTGAGCATGTTAGCATGCTGAGATTAGCATTATGTCAATGCACTGCTGCACAGGCAAACAGAGCCACTCATGTCTTATCGCCTCATATGTATCCATGCTAATTTTGTGTTAATATTCATGACTCTGGTTTATCATTCTGTTTTTCATATTACGTTTTATCTTTCTTATCTTTTTGCTTGACCTGAATCACCCCTTTAGTCACAGTCTAAAGCGTCACCTGCAGAACAATGGAGGGCACAGAGAAGATCATGGCTTCGTTGAAGATAGGGTTTGTGTCGTCCCTTTTGGTGGAAGTCTTCTTCTTGCTGATCTTCCTGCCGTCTTGCAGGAGATACACTTTGACAAATGGATCTGAAAACAAGAATGAGAACACTACTGCATTTTAGGCTTTAAAACCCAAATGACACATGTACAAACACACACCCCCACGCACAGTTTGTAGAGCATGAAATACATTCCTTTTTAAAGAGGAATTAATTAGAAGCACATATAACACATAACATAGCATATCACATAACACATGTACACACAATTAGCACTGTGGATGATAATGTTTCAGTAGGTGACCTTTATCGGTACCTTTGTCTCTTGTGTCACGTCCAAATAAAACACACATAACAACAAAGAAACAACAGGAACAAAGAAACAAATGTCTCTGACCTGCAGTGTTCTTGCCATTGGTCCACACCAGGTTCTTGCACTTGGCCACGACCACTGTGAGGCGCTCTGCTGTTGGCAAATAGCTGAGAGACAAGAGGATCTCCCCAACTGCATCCACAGCCTGTGGAGACATTATATTATCGAAATTAAAGCAATCACAAAATGTAACTGTAAATGTTCATGCTGGAAACAAATGAATTCTAGGATGGAATACGAAAGGAAAGCATATTTGTAAATGTTTGAGACAGAATTGAAATTAATATAAGTATCTTTTTTATAGTTTTATTGTTCAGAATTTAATGTAATTAATTGTGTTATTATAGTTAAAGTCAAAGTAAATGTAAAATCTAAATGTATTAACTGATTATAATATAACATCATAAAAGCCTATAATTATTCCATGAATCTTGATTACTCCACACACACGTAGATGATGTGAAACAGTCCAGACATATATCTAGTGCACAGTACATGTGTAGCAGAGAAATAATACATAATCAAGCGAACAAATAAACTGTATAAAAATAATAGTAATCTGCCGTGGTGGAAAGCTGTGACGTATGTACTCTGTACTCTTTGAGGTTCCTGTAGTATTTCCCTTTTTTCATTTTACTCATTTTACACATTCACATAAAAGCACACATGTTAAGCACATGATAAAATACACTACTCACAAAAAGTTCAGGATATTTGACTTTCAGGTGAAATGTATGGAAAATGTTCATGCTACAGTGATATTATATCATGAAAGTAGGACAATTAATTAGAAGCATGTAATGGTAATTTCTTCATTTCAAACAATTTATTGAAACTAAAGCTAACAACAGTGGTGTGTATACCACAACAAAACATTTTAATGTCTCAGTAACTTGTCATGTGACCTTGAACATGGATCACAGCTCCACTAGACGTCTCATGCTGTTCACAAGTGGACTTATTCCAACCTGCTGATGACACTCTGTGACACTGTAAGCTCAGCGCTAACTTCCCTCTGAGTACTTCCTGTTTGAAGCCTCACACTGACCAGGTACTGTTGATGGATTGTTAGGTGTCGTCTTGGTGTCATGATGTCAAAATGTGAACAGCGTGATGAAGAGGACCGTTTAAATACAAACTGTCATTGAAGCAGAACATTTAGTGGAACATTCATGGATCACACACTTGTTGTGATTTTGAATCACCTTGTTATGCAATAAGTACTGAAACACTGAACAGTTGGACACGTGCATTCAAAAGTTTAGAGGAGGTCAAATGAAGTTCACCTGCAAAGGTTAGAGTGCATTTCAGGTGAACTCTGAAATTTCAACCGAAAGCCCAATATCTCAAACTTTTTGTGAGTATATGTGAGTGTATATTGTTAAAAATGAAACACATTTTGGCTTGTGACAAAGAGGAGCCTTTTGTCATGTTGAATGAATTTCACACGTGGATTCATTAAATAACCATTTGAGGCATCACTGGTGCATCACCGTGTGTTTTCTCCCCTGCAGAAATACTTTTTCTTTTTTAAATCATCTACCATTTACATTTGTTTGTTTGTGCTCAGTACAACTTGGATTATTTTCACCAATGAGAGCTCACTGGCAAAAGCGTCAGTGTTGTTGCCATGGTAACCATCAATCATATATATATATACTTGCTGCGCTGAATTGGATGATATGTTTTTATTATAACTGAGTGCATCGTTAATAACACATTTTATAAGATAATCGGTTAATCTGTTGGTAATTCACTCAGCTCAATTTTGATTTTAATTTACTGAATGTGACATGTTGTTCTGCTGAATGCCCACCAGGGGTTCTCAGACACCGCCATCCCTCCTTACACATTACAGTATATACAGTATTTAAATACTTTATCTTTATATATTTAGATCTTATTTAGATTGTTTAGTGTACTGTAACTCACTTTGTTGACATCTTGAAGATAGAGCCATGCATTGAATGGTCTGATGGTCAGGTCCAAGTCTGACAGTTTGAGATCTGCCACCCCAGCACTGATGTTTCTCTCGTCAGCATCAATACCAAAAGCAGCGAAACGCAGGCTGTACTCCTCCAGCATGGACAAGTCCACGGGAATGGAGTAATGCTCATCAAAAATCACGGTGAATGCGTTCGTCTGGACCTGTGAGAGGCAGAGAAGAGTAGAAACACAGGAAGTTAAACTGCATTGTGTCACTTTGAGGGACATCAACAGATAGGATGGTCTGAGCTCAAGTTGATTGCTCTTTTATGAAGCACAGAGGCAATAAAAGGCATTGTTTCCAATGATTGTAAAAGCAATCACATAAAGGCAATCAATCAATCACTTCAAAAGGTAAGATGGACTGTATGCTGCATCTCTGTTTGTCTCTTCATTCTCTCTCTGACTCACTTGATTTCAGAGACAGCATGTGAAGCACAAAATGACCAAACACACTTTCGAGTTATTAGATGATAACTAATCCAACTGTGAGAAACCTCCTGGTCCACGCAGACGACATGGACCTGTGTGTGTCAGCTGTTTTCTTAGTCTGTCTTACTTAACATTCAGATATTTTCAAAGCATCACTAACTAAACACGACTAAACTTCTTCCCTGGAGTTTCTGTGCTCTCTCGTCCAGCAGGTTCTCATGGATCGTGGCTGCTGCTGTGGTCCTGCATGACGTCCACTACATATATTATTACTGTCATTATTGCTACCATATCTCCATTACAGTTTATAGTTAGTTTATGATTTGCTGCTGCTGTGCATCTGTGTCTCTCTATCTCTATCACAGGTTCCACTGCTACTGTAATCATTTTATCATTCATTGTAATTGTACAATATGTTTGTGTTGATTTGTTCTGTACACGTGACATCTATTGCACGTCTGTCCGTCCTGGGAGAGGGATCCCTCCTCTGTGGCTCTTCCTGAGGTTTCTTCCACCTTTTTTCCCTGTTAAAAGGGTTTTTTGTGGGCAAGTTTTTCCTCACTCGAACCGAGGGTCTAAGGACAGAGGGTGTTTTGTGAATTTGGGGTATACAGCCCTCAGACAAAACAGCTATGTCAATTTTTCTATTTATTATAAAGAAATTACACTTTTTTTAGACCAGGTGAGAGACAAAATCAAAAATCTAACCATGTTGATGACTGTATTAATGTAAAGCCAGGAACGTGTTTAAACTATCCAAAGTTACATTCATAGATTCACAGTCAGACGTCGAGTAACATGTTTGCTTTTCCATGAATGTTTGGTGTCTGCACTGTTGAGAACATGCACTATTTAAAAAAGATCTTTCCCACCATGTCACATTTCCAACATATTCCTTCGCAATGTGCTAGCTTGGTCCCCCAGGTGAAGAGTCTTGGTGTCATACTAGACAGTACACTCTCCTTCAGTGCCCATATGAACAGTGTGTCTCTCGGTGCCTTTTTCCATCTTGCAACATTGCAAGACTGCACCCATTCTTCTGTCAGCGTAGTGCAGAAGTCCTTGTAAATGCCTATGTTACATCCCGCATTGATTGCAATTCCATCTTTTCTGGTATACCAAACATTGCTATATCCACAAGCCATGTATCACCCTTGCTAATGCAGCTCCACTGGCTACCAGGTGCCCATATCACCCTTTCTAGGATTTGATAGTCCACTATAAAATCCTGCTTCTGGCATACAAGGCCCTACACAACCATGCTCCCACTTACCTCTCTGACCTTCCAGATGACACCAGGCAGTGTGAATCCATTGCTCAGTTTCACCAGATTTTATTATTATTATTTATTTATTTTAAATATGTGACTGCTATTATTGTAATACTTTTCTTATCTTATTTGTTTAATTTGTGAAGTGACCTTGGGTGTCCTGAAAGGCACTTGAAATAAAATGTATTATTAGTAATGGTTTATGCTGGAATCATCATCTGAAAAAACATCTGCAGTGACATGAAAACATTTTTAGTTGTTTTTTTGTCATCCAGGCTCAAAACCGAGTGGATTCAGATGACTGGTCACTACACAGCTTCTTTTCTTGGCAGCCGGAACAGATTTTATAATGACAGTCTGAAGGCAACGCCATGACTACTTAGATCAAAGTGACAGACTCAGTTGCCACAGCCAGAGTAACCAGCATTTGCCTCATGGCTAGTGCTGTTTTTATAGCATCAGATGGTAAAGCACATGCTGAAATGAGGGTTTACAGAGCAGTCGGAAGTTACCAGGCAAATAGTAAATGTGTGGGCGTGGGAGTAGATCTAATAATAGCCCCTTTTTCACACCAGTGTTTGTTCTTGAAGTGTGAAAACAACAAGGAATAACTCTGCTAAATATATCTGGATTAAACACTTTGCTGTGCAGGAGTTCTTTGATAAATCAACAACTCACTTTTCAATAAAAGAATCGTGAATTCAGAGCACAAGGTCTGCAGATCAGACTGTGAGGCTGACGTTGGATTGTGCCTCATATCAAACATCTGAATAGGATTATAATCAAACATCCAACACCTACAGAATCCAGAAAAGGTCCCACTGCTGCAGCTCCTGCTGCTGCTGTGTAAGTATATACATAAGGAAATAACACATTCAAAGCAAGCAGAATATCTCTGACAGCCCAAACACACATCTGCACTCCGTACACCATGTGAGGCAGCCTGTCTGCACTGTCTTATTGCTTGGGGGCAGTAACAATGGCGGTGTGAGGTGAAAATGTGTCAATAAAAGCTCAGAGGGAGGTGTGTGTGCGTGTGTGTGTGTGTGTGTAGGTGTGTGTGTGTGTGCAGTAGACAGAGAAAGGCAGAATGAGAGAAGAGTGGCATGCACACACACAGAGAGAGAGAGAGAGAGAGAGAGAGAGGCTGTCTTGACCATCGAGTGGAGCTGATGTCAGCATTTTCTTTGCTCCTCGACATTAAAGAGGGAACCACTAAAGCTGCTGCATCAGTGGCTGCTTCCATTATTATTACACCCAGTCTGAACACATTATTACAACAACAAGCTCTCGACTGAGGGGAGCCCTGGTGGGTCTATGTGTCGTCCCCATCAGCCTGCACAAAGTGTTCAGAACCACAGCGACGCAAGGCACAATTCCGATGACTCATAGCCAGCCAGGCAGGAATTACTGACATTTTCTGGCAACGTCTCACTGAGAGCAGAAGGCGAGTGGCAGGTGTAGCAGATGGAGGAATGTAGGCCTGTACTTTACTTATCAGAACGGCCCCTCCACAATAGATTCAAGCTTTTTTAGTGCAGAAACAATCCAGACAGATTTCTGTCTGCTAAATCAAAATTATGAGACACTATGACACAAAATATTGATTTATAATTGATAATATTGATGACGTATTTTGATGATGATTGTATTTTTTAGATGATGATAATACGTCACAATTATTAGATAGTAACTTATTTACTACAGCAATTTATAGCAAAAAAAAGACTAAAAACAACAGAATCATAAAAGAAATAAAGAAAAAAGTTTTAAAATCATTTAAATAAATCATGATATTCATGATTTCATATTCACAGTTTCTAGTATATTTATATAAATATGTGTTATATTCTCGAGTAATCCATATAATACGTAAAAAAAAAATCAATGTACTTCAACACATTTTGTTGTATTTACAGAATAATATTGTCACATTCTGGTGTTTTAAACTGCCTCACAGTATACTACGGCATATTGTGGCCACACTGTGCACGAACACAGGTTACAAGTTACATTTCAAACTGAGTGACGTGAAAGTCAATCACATCTACTCCTGGTGAAGGTACAGGATGTGAAATCAACCCTTCTGACTCCATTCGGCTCCCAGGGGGCTCACCATTCCGCCAATGAAATGGCCCTTCCATCAGACAGGAAAGGATTGGCTTGTCAAGCTGCAGGATCAAGCCTCTCACTCCGTAAGGATATGTCTGCATCTGTCTAAAATTCCACCAGGGCCAAAACCTCCAACACAGTTCAAGTGATCCAAAGCTGCCCCCTGAGCATAAAGGCTTCAGACACTACAGCCTCTCCGCTCGCCCACAACATCAGGAGCAACTTTTATCTTCAGTCCTCTGCCCAAGTTCAGTCATCACGGCTTAACAGCTAATTAACCATCTGAGAAGCTGTTCCTTTCATTTCCTCCCTCAGTCCTGAATCTCTGCTTCATTAGTAGTCTATCGGCAGTTCTGCTGAAAGCCTCTGTCCACTTTTTATACGCTAATGGCAGGTAATGAGGAGCTGCCACATCTTTAATAATCGTATGTTTGACACACAAAAAATTTGCACTTAATGTCAAAGGGCAACTTCAGTATTTTTTAGCCTGGAACTTATTTCCGCATGTTTTTGTGTCAAAGTGTCTATTAGGGACAACTGATTTTGAATTTGGTCCAGTATTGAGTGAGAGAGCTTTGAAACAAGCTACCACACAATCCTTGTGGGCAATTGCAAACTCTTAAAATAAGTCATTAAAAGCTCTTGTTTCTGTCAGACACTTTATTAACAATCTGACTCAGTCAGTGACAAAAGCTGACACGTGTAATAGATTAATTTTGACAAAAACACATGAGAAAATAAGGTCCAGGTTGAAAAATACCAAAGTTACCCTTTAAAACAACTGAATGTTTGCACATGTATTCACTCTTATAAACACACTATAGTGCTGAAGTGAGGATTTGCTGTTTTTCTTGTTTTTCAATCACTGTGAATTTAAAACCTTTAAGTTTTGGACTGTTGGTGACAAAATAATCAATTTGGCCTTGTGACAGCCATTTTAGCCTTGACAGCAACACGGCTCTAGGGATGACAATATCAGTCTGCCACAATACATTGTGTGTATCCTTGAAGAACAAAAAGTGATGAATCCATTTCTTTCCCTATAAAAATGGTTTGAAACTTTTTTAAAATGTTAACTTGCTAGCAGTCTTCTTCTTTACTGCCTTTGTCCTGCTGCATTTCCCTCACTACCACATGTAGATTAATGGAATAGTGTGACACTATCATGTCACCTGACAAGTAAACTGGAAACCCACTAAATAGCTCAACTAGTGATCAAAAACTTGTAACTCTAACCTTCTAATCACAGCTCTGTCCACCTGATGCAACCCAAACATGTTCAGTCTAAACTCGAGGTGAAGTTCACGTCGAGATGCCGTTTCTATCATTTTGAAGACCTAACATACTCATATCAAGAACATAATAGCTTCCTTACCCTTGTGACTCCCACATTGAGCTCCTCTGGCCCCAGGGAGACTCTGATGAAGCAGCCAGGGAAGTCTCCCTCTTCCCTCTCCAGCAGGTCTTTGCCCTGGTGCAGAGTAATGTGGAGCATTCCCGTCCCCTGGCCTGGATGCCTGGACTGCTCAAACTCAAGTGTCACCTCCAGCTGGCCAACCGTGAAGTCATGGCCGAAGTTGTTGGCGATGGAGGAAATGGAGCTGAGCGAGTCGGTGGAGATGGATCGGTTAAGCTGGGCCATGCCAGTCGGGTCCAGCTCTCTGCTCATCAGCTCCAGGTGGCCCAGCTCCCTGAAACCATCTGGGGTGTCACCGAGGGCCAGGCTGGGTTTGCGGCTGGAGGTAGTGGAGGTCCGCCGGTGGTTGTTGGCAGCCACTCGCTTCAGGAAGGGGGTTAAGTAAAGGATCAAGAACATTTAGAACAAGTACTGAGGCAGAAAAATTCACTACAACCATAAAGAGAACTAAATTGAGTTTTGGGTATTGGTAAGAAGCAAATCTGGCTCTTCAGCTGCTAAATGCTTCTCTTTGTTCACCAGCTAGCTGCTAACTGTGTCTGTTTGAAATATTATAATTGAAATAAACCATAATGATCTTGTAGGGTAGAGATAATAAATCATGTACCACTGAGGCCCAAGACTCAGGTCAAACTGAAAGCTGACCAGTGAATTTAGAAATAAACCACAACCACATGAACTGTGTTTATAATCAGCTGATGAGGTCTTCAGTTGGAAAGCAAACCTGACGACTCTCGACCCTCCACCACATGACTGCTCATCACTTCCTCCAAGTAAAGATTTCCTGTTGATTTTCAGTAGCATGACATGTAAAATGTACCTTTTGCCTGACTTCTGAGAAGGACGTTCCATATTTTTCTTGCAGATATCGATAATCAAAGTTGGGAAAGGGGGACGGTGCAGGGAACGTTCCAGATTTCCACAACTTCCAGATGTTGAGCCCGGCCACGCCAAGCAACACAAAGAATCCCACCAGGTAGATCCCCACCTCCCAGCCAGGTGGGTTACGCACCACTGAAACACACAAAACACGTGCTTAAAGCTATCCTTACTTCCATGTCATCGATACATAAAGTTTGTGTGTATTTTATATTTGATGGAGGAGTGTTCACTGGTGGGGTTGCACAGTTTGAGAGAAACTTAACCCTTAACAAGCTCACGGTACAGCCACTGTTTCAGGCCTGACTGCTGAGACCACTTTAGGAGACTTCGAGATGCATCAAATTTTATGTAAATCAGATAATAGTTGGGGACAAAATGTGACACACAACTTGAAATGCCAGTCTGAATTAAGTCAGAGTGTCTGAGAGGGATTATGAGCCTGTGCTGAGCTGCCTTTCTCAAGATGAATTGTGTCTGTGGGCGGACTTTGACAGCTTTATCTCTCCTTTTTAACACAAGAGATAAGCCAATTATAGGGCAAGTTAAAAATGTTTTGTAACATTGATGGCCTTCAGTGGGGGATGAGGCCGGAGGCGTTGTAAAGCTTGTGTATAAAGGTGTCAAAAGCTGTCAAATAGACCCGAGAGTAGACACACAAATCCACAGCCTGCAAACAAAAAGCCTCATCGCACACACACATACATTTACAACAGTGTCAATAAAATCTAATGCAGAAAGAAATGCTAAAGGAATATCCTGGGGGTTTGTTGTCCACTCACCACTCAGATGGTAGCCTGATATATCCCCACTCTGAGCTGAGGACATGGTGCTGCAGCCAGCCTGAAATAATTCAAACAATAATGAGTAGTGGTCTGACACACAGAGATTTTGTTTTAGAGAAAACTACACAAATAAAGATCAGAGAATTCATTAAAGATGGCAATTTGATTGATCATTCATAGTTAAATAGAATATATTGAAAATGCAGCCTTACATTTTGCAGTTTATAATTAAATAACCTTTTCCTACTTCAGACTAGTAACAACATTTTTAAATCTTAACATCTTTATAACCTCTCCGTCTGAATCTTTCATCTTCAGTGTGAACAAACACAGCTGAATGAACCTGCTTTGGTCCACAGGGCAAAATGTACCACAGGAACTTAATGACTCCTGACATCCACTGCTGCACCAGATGCATGCACAGGATGTCATGAGAGATGTCAGGGCTCGTTTTGTCCCTGCAGAGAGGCAGCTAGGAGAGAGCCAATGGTTTGGTTTGGTTAGGGTTAGACAATTCAAATTACTTGATCAAGGTTAAAGAAAGATTAAAAAGAGTTCACTGAGTTCACCGAACATAGGACAGATTTATTTAATTTATTATTGTTATTTTTTAGGTTTATTTATTTATTCAAAGATTGTGCTGGTGGGCAGCCTCCAGACCATTGTGAGGGTGCCAGCTCATCCTGCAACTTTCAACCTTTAGTTAATTTTTAACAGAATATATAAATAGAAATAATAATGTAAAAAATAATAAAAAATAATAATAACACATAAATAAATAAAAAGGAGAAAAGGGATTCATTCATTCATACATACATCATTATAGAATCTAGTAGAGGATGATGAAAATGTTGGTGACATGTATGGGCTGAAATATGTGCCACCAGAAACTGAATTTGAATCATTTATATTTGAATTTGTATTGTTCAGTTTGAATCATTGCATTGAAAAACTGAATCTGATTTGTAATTTGAAATTGAATTTATTAGTTTGGAACTGAACATTCAGTTCTCACAATTCAATTTCAATTTTCTGTGACAAACATCCGGTAGTTGAGGCAGAGCAATCGAGCACAGATACACAGGATGCCTCTTCGGCCAATCAGCACCTACGTTTCTGAGCGCGTAACATAGTGGTCATTTGTTGCCACCTGCCATGAAACGGAGGAAGAACTGCTTTATGGAGTTATATTTGAGTCTAGTGTTGCTACCCGTCCCGTTTTTACCAGAATTGTTCTCTTTTTCATCAGCTGTCCCGGGGAAAAAAAATCTCTCCGGGACACAATTTGTCCCGTTTTTTGGGGGAAATGTAAAAACTTTATTTGGTTTCCTTCATTCTGTAGTCCAGAAAGGTTCCCATGCTTCTGGAGCTATTTAACCGTCTGGGGACGGATTGAGCGGATCCACCAAATCCGCCTCGTAAGTTTTACATATCTGTGAATATCTCCGAAAAGGTTTATGATAGAGAGATGTCGTTTTTTTCACTGTTTTCCTGACATTCCGCTGAAGATGAAGATACACGGTTTGTGTCTGTCTGACACTTCCTTGTTGTTCTACGCCACCACTCGAAAAATTGATGTTCAGCAGACTGAAAGCGCAGTCAACGAACGGACAAACATTACTAGGTGGGATATTTTCTTTTTCAACCAACCAGTGGATGTATCTATCTCCACAGGGGAAGTTATTCTGTCACTGCAGTCACTTTGGGCCCTCTGTCACTTTGCTCTGTGTGCTCCCTGCCTCCTGCACTCTGTTCTATGCACACAGCTCTCTCTCTCTGTTGTCCCTCCCCACAAGACCACAGAGTCCTTTGATTGGCTAAAATACATCATTCAGAGTACTAGAATATGCGATTCAAATTCAGTTTCTGGTGGCACATATTTCAGCCCATAGACATGAGTGGGCAGGTTGCTGAGAGATTTCGGATTGTTAGGTAGTGACAAATTCAATGTGTGGTGAGTTTATGATGCCTGTGTATGAGTGACAGGGTTAGTTGGTGGTTCATTCATTAACTGGCATTCACAAAATTAAGATTGAGGTTTTTAATAAAGGAGTTCCATGTTTTCAAGAAGACTGACCTTTGTTTCCTTAGAGAGGCAGTTATTCTTCCCATTGAGATGTGTTCTGTGAGCTCATTTAGCCAATGGTTAATGCTTATTGACTGTTTAGTTTTCCAGTTTGCGAGGATGGCCTATCCTGACGAAAGCTAGAGAAACTAGTGTGGGTTTGGTTTGACTTGGGGGGAGTTCAACAGAAGAGAAGTCACTAAGTATGCATAGCGCTGTAAAAAAAAGTGTTGTACAGGTGGACAGAGCCATAAGGAGTGGACGTAGTTATCTGTAGTGCATTTGTGCATTGCGAGCATTACTTATGATAGTGATTTTATTTTTGATGACTAATCAAATTTGAAGACATTGCAGAAAGTTTCCCCCTTTTTGTTCCCATGTGGTAAAGTGAATTGGGGATCTATTGATCTATTGGGGATCCAGTGTTTTCCACCAGGCTGTCAGAGTTGAGAAGATTAATTGGTTTTTGAAGCAGTTGTGCCTTTTTATGTTTGAACCAATGAACAGTAAATCAGAGATTTTTATGTGCTTGTTTAATCCATGTTGTATGAGCCGGGTACTGTAAATGGTTTGCGTGATAGTAGTTTACTATCTGCAATCTTATGAATAGAATTGGCGGACAGGAAAAAGTAGATTCGTGAGAATGGTTTATATTTGGAAGAAAAGTAAGAATATTCTCTTGTAGTTAGATTTTTAAGTCTAGAACAAGGTCATCCATGTATTTTTTATTGCTGTTGAGGATTGAGAAATTCTTGAATTGCCTGATTGAGATGATCTGTCAGTGGAATGAGTTAGTGCTGTTATTGTGGGTAAAGTGTATTCTTTTATGGATCAGAATAGAGAGAGCTCTTTGTTTATTACTGTAGGTGGATGAGTAGGCTAGATTGCATTGTGAGCCAGTAAAAATGTGTTGTTCTGAGTTATCCAAGTGAGTTTCTTGTAATAGGCATATGTTGGCTTCCAGTTTGGAGAGATGATTAATAACTTTAGAAGAAAAAATTTAAATGTCATTAGATGGATAAACAACCACAGACAAAACAGGATGACTTCATCAGGAGAGAGATAGAGATGAAGAGACAATAACAAGTAACTAAATTAGAAAGTGTAACAGTGCGTAACCCTGAAACCCCACCGGGCATGTGTCCGCCAGGTCGCGGCCGCGGCACTATTTTGGTCCGTCCTCTATGCGACTTCAAACCCCACCCCCAGACTTTTTTAATTTTCAAACTTGTAAGTCTTCAGCTGACTCATATGACATCACTCGAGGAAATGTATCCATAGACCGTATGAAACATGGATGTAGCCTCCATGATGTCACCCACAGGTTTCTGAAGAGCCGTTGTGAAGCGGCACGTTGCTGCAGTGGTTAGCGCTGTCGCCCTATGCCCGGTACTCCGGCTTCCTCCCACAGTCCAAAGACATGAACCTTAATAGGTTAATTGGTGACTCTAAATTGCTGTAGGTGTCAATGTGAGTGTGAATGGTTGTTTGTCTCTATGTGTCAGCCCCATGATGAACTCTCACTCAGTACCAGCTGGGATCTGCCTATCGTGACCTTGATAACGACAAGGTTATGGAGAATGGATGGATGGATGGATGTATCCAGCGTCAAGTGGCTGTTTGAGGAACTGCAGTTTTGGGCACTTTTGTGTTGGCTTCACAGCCGTGAAGGTTGCTGCTTGAATTTCTCAGATTTCATTCAGCTCCCTCTGGAGCTACAAAAGGCTTTATACAACTTTCTTTTACAAATGCAGGAGCAACCCCAAGACCTGTAAACAGACTTTGATGTGTAAAACCATGAAGGTCCCTTTAAAGAAACCAACTTGACCACTGGTTTACAGAAACGATGTAAACTGTCATGTCTGATAACATGACCTGACTTCTTCCCTGAGAAGTTTTGTGGTTGTGTGTAAGAAAAACCAAAACAGAGGTTGCTAGTGAATGACGCTGCTGCATTCATATTGAGTGGAGGACATACTCTACACAAACAACAAAAAAAATCTCTAAAATTTCACATAATAATAATATGTCATGTTCCAGATGCAATTTGTTTGTCAGTGATTTGGTTTTAGCTCCATGAGCATGCACTAATTTGTCTGCAACTGATAAAACTGTAGATTTTGGGGCCCTTGTGGCCCTGGGGATTATGGTTTTCCTGATACTGACTTCCTGTTTATACATAGTATACATAGCACAGATTATATATACTGTACATATGAAAGATAAACCATTATTTACAATAAATGTAATCAGTAAGAGGCTCCTGTGTTATTTTCATTCAGTGTAGGAGCTCACAGTTTTTAGGTTTGTTTGTTTTTTACAGTAGAAAATCAATTCAGGTTTCATGGTACAGCAGCCGGGCTGTGTTTTAAGCGACCCCTCTCTTCCTCCGCAAACTGCGAGGAAAAAAAAAAAAAAAAGACCGGGCGCTGGTGTGTGACTCATTCCTCCACCCAACATCCCCTCCTCCCCCGCTTGTTGGAATCTCCCCATATCTCAGTGGCTCGGGGGGGGGAATGGAAGCATTACACTAATGATATAGAAAAAGGCTGGAGGGGGGTGTTCGCTCAATTCTGCTGAGCGCTTTGCAGACCACAGCCATGCAGGCCAATTAAAGTGGCTGACGCAGTGCAGGGTCCAGTGACAGCTGCTGATAAGCCATTAACAAAGCAGGGGGGATCTCTGGCAGAGACGCGAGCACTGAGCAATGAGCCCCCCCTCCACCACCAAACTCACTCAGATCAGCTCTGGTCGGCTTATGATTGTAGAGGAGGTCCAGAGGAAGCTTAAAACAAGGAAAAAGAGGAAGAAGAGGAGGGACAATCACTGATGGGGAGGGGAAGAGCAAGAAAGAGAGAGAGAGCAAGACAGTGTTTCAGACAGATTCAGTAAATAACAATGAGGCAGCGTGGGTGTTCTGAGGCCTCCGTGGGCTTAAGGAGGCAGGATACTAACGATGAAGTCCAACTTTCCTGAAATAGAAATGCATTTCCAAATAAAGAGGCCCGCTCCCTGCAGCCTTTTAAAGTCTGTTCATTTGAGTTCAGTGCCAGTGGATTTGTGGTATTCAAAATAATGCGATCAGCCGAAAAGGTTCATTTGTCATAGTGGTTTCCAATTTGTTATCACTTCATCGACAACCAGAAGTTATCTTCTAAATACAGGTTTTCACTCAGGTGCCGACAAAGCAGACAAGGAGATGGCAGCATGAAGTGGAGAAAAACAGCAATGTGGAGCAGGCTCAATCTTCACACTCTACATTCTGACTTTTTCACAGCAACAGAAATTGTACCGCCTCAACCTAAACCATGATGTCTTATTCCCATGAAATCATTCATCATATATGTCAGTGATTTATATCGCATCTATTTTCTCCCTCAGGTTTGACACTTTCCTGATGTGTAGTCTTCATGCCCACATGATCTCGCCTCTCACACTTAGATTTATCTCACGGATGCTGCAGGGATTCTGTGTCTAGTAACATTCCTTGTGAAGCCTAAAAGGCCGTGTTCTTCTTGCACGCAGAGAACTGTTGTGCAGAGAACATTTTAATTACCAAGATATGCATGAAATGAATATCTTGTCGTAACGTCGGCGTGCAGAACAGGCTGTTAAGTGGCATGTGAATAACGTGATGGCACAGTGCCTGTGGAATCTGTGAAATACAGCGCAGTAATGAGGCTGTCAGAGGAGGAATCAACACAAAGACAAAGTCAGAAATAACAATCATGAACCATTATCAAGAATGAAATGCCAAGACAAATATTCTTCTTCTGTGTAATAAAACCTGTAAAGACGCGTTAATATGTCAGACTAACTGGCTTTAGTTACTGGAAAAAAATGTATTTCTTCCTGGCAACTTTTCCCTCCAGGTCCTGAGCAATCAGTCCTGACTAATGACAGTATAAAGAATGGACAGAGTATGCGTCACATCACCCACAGGTTTCTGAAGTACTGTTTTGAAGCTTAAAATATGCCTGCTGGCCGTCACCATGCTGGTAGTCCTGCCTCTTCCGCCTCCCAGCTAATCTAAATATCAGCAAAGACGTGGATGATCAGCGGACCTGAGGCGGGCTGAATGATGCCTGGGTGCTCAAGCAAGCAGCCATGCTGTTAATTCTGCATGACTTTAAGCCTTAATATCATTTGAACAGGTGAGTTCTATAAAAATTCTCCCTCAGTACAGTTGTCATGAACGGGGAAATTAGCTATAGAGACCAAAACTGTTTTTTGTACCAGGCTGAAGTTGGACATGGGGACTTATGGAGACTGACTCACTTCTGAAGCCAGCTTCAAGTGGATGTTTGAGGAACTTCAGTAGCTGACACTTAAACATTGACTTAATTTTAGCTTTGGTTGCCACTTGGTCCTGACTGTGTGTGTGTGTGTGCATCCCCAAAACACCTGCAGAGATATTAGATGATATCCATGTCAATATCTTATTTTATTTCATTTAGGAAAGGTTCCATTGAGATTAAAACTCTCTTCTCATGGGAGCACAAACTAGCAACAGGTAAATTAATATAGATACAAAACAAAACTGTACCGATCAGAGCCGGCCCGTGGCATAGGCAGTATAGGCAAATGCTAAGGGCGCCGTCCATCCAGGGGGCGCCACAAATGGGGGAAGAAAAAACAGTAACTTTCACTTTTCTTATACTAAAACTCGTTGGTACTATTATTTGTTGATATGAAAAAATAAGCCCACGTTAATTTAACTGAATAGCAAAGCCTATTAAATAATAATCACAATAATACTTTCCTAAGCCCCCCCCTCCTCTGACTAATTAGACAGTACCTGCTCTTAGTTTTCTGACATCACCTCTTATTGACAATAATAATGTGAAAACGACAAAATCTCTCTGGTGCCAGGGAAGGAAGAAAAGAAAAGAAAAGAAGAGGAGGAAAAACACGACAAAGACAGAGGTACAGTAAAGATGATGTCATGTATTTATTTGTCTGTTGCAGAATGTTAGTAACTTTGAGCCTAACACGGTTTGATAATCAATAAATAGCGTTAGCTTGTTTTGACGTCAGTTAATGTGATGGAGGGGCCTAACAGCTGTTATGGAAAATAATAATGTAGGTAACTTCTCCCACCGTACATTTCTCAGGCTCATTTGTAAAGATTAGATCTGTTCAGCAGCTGTTATACCTCTGTCTACATTTTTATTGACGTGGTCAGCTAACGTTTGCTCTGCTTGTAATTGTCAGTCAAACGTTTTTCATTCTCACACTTTAATAAATTAGAGTTGTAAGGCTGGTTGTTTGTTGTGTTACAGTTCATATTGTGTGTTTATAGTGTTAAACTTTACATCAGTGTTAAAGTGCACATCATTAATGTTAATACTTAGCATTCCCATATGTTATACTGCAGTTTACTACTTTGTGCATTCTGCTAATCAGCAGTCCATTGTAATGATGATAAGATTGAATCTAATTTCCATTTCAGAAATAACTGCATTGTATATGATACATGTACAGAATAGGGGAAATCATGCCTCACTTAGGTTTTTCATTTTTAGTATTTCGTTTCATTTTATTCTTGGTATCATGTTTTTTTATGATTAGATGGTTTCACACACTCCTCTTCTCTCTTCAGATGTGCTGTTGAGATATCTGAATCCCACCACTGCCAATCTTGGACCATCACCAGTTATCGCCACTTCAGCAACATCAAGCGAACCTCCTGTTGCCTCCACCTCTTGTTTACAGTTTTTATTTAGAATAGGGGAAAATAGTTAAATTTCATACTCTGTGTAGGCTATTTATATTGAATATATATATATAGTATTTTTGTACATTACCTATCTTTTTATTTATCTGTATGTCGTGTTTACTGTTTTTTCTTAAAAATAAAATAAAATGTCAAAGACAAAGCTATTCAGTTTCTTGTGTGTTTGTATGTAAATTGGCAGTGCTGTGATGCAAGGGGGGCACCACCTTAAATCATGCCTAGGACGCCAAATTGGTTAGGGCCGGGACTGGTACAGATACTGCAATACTGTCTGTAGTAGAAGTACAAGCCATGAATCCAACACTATGACACCTGACTGATTCTGTCTCCAGCTCTGTCCAAATGGATTGTAAAGCATCAAAGAAACCTTCTTTAATATATCAAATATATCAAATATGCTCCATCAGTATTGTCCTTTTTCAAAGATACACTTTCACAGCCGTTCAAACTAAACAGAGCACTGGTATCCTCGTTCTGATGGCTGTAGGAGATGCTGTATAATTACTTCAGATGGCTGAAAAAACAAAAGCATCTCATGCATTAAAGTGGCAGATGGAGGCTTCCTTTGGAACAGTTTTTCTTTTACCGTGCTTTTCAGCCTTGTTAGCCAACAAGCCTGTAAGATAACAGGTTGTACAAAATCTTTTCACTGTACTGAGTTTGGATATTTTGCATGAAAAAAAAAAAACAGTTGTAAGGACTGTGGTGAAATCTGAGGTTCAATAAAAGAGGGCGCCCTGCACCTCGCAATAATCAAGCAGTGATTATCAGTCAGACGAGATAACAGGAGCAACCTTCATAAACCTTCTCTCGTTTTATTTTTTCATTTTTGTTGTACCTGTAAGACCTCGACAGCACAATGAAAACTCCACTTACAAGACAAAACACAGCATCTCTTTCAGCTGCTATGATCTCTTTTAAAGTCTACCAGTGCTGGAGTGTTGCAAAACTGCTCATTTGTGTCACATTCTCCCTATCAGGGTTCTTCTATTAAGGAAAAAGCCTTTTGTCCAGTCATATTATCAGAATTCTAAGAGCCCTGTATCTAAATAAGCTTCTGTTTCTTTGGTGTTTCTGTGGTCTGCTGCAGGGTTCACCAATAACAACCAATGTGACTAGTGAGGAAAAAGGCACATATATATGAGACAGCCTCTTCTCTGTGTCCAGCTAAAGCAGCTCAGACACAAACAGCAGAAACCCCTCCAGCTCAGAGAGCAGCAGATTGTGCACACGGGATGTAAATATGCCAAAGCTGCCACTGTTTGCTGCTAACAGCCAGGAAGAAAGAAAACAAGAAAATCCCTCTATTGGAGCTGCATGTTAAAACAGGTCTGATCAATAAGAACAGATACACTGATTTATGTCCACACACACACACACACACACAGAGAGAGAGAGAGAGAGAGAGAGAGAGAGAGAGAGAGAGAGAAGAAGAAGAAGAAAAAGAATTGAGAGGTTAGATAAGAAGAGAAGCAAGACACTGATGAGATAATAGAAAGAAGTGATGGAGGAAAAGAAGGATGATCACCTGTGTTGTGATATAAAGCAGCAGCTGGGAAGAGAAGAAGAAGAAGAAGAAGAAGAAGAAGAAGAAGAAGAAGAAGAAGAAGAAGAAGGGGGAGGGGATCACAGACCTGTCAGCTGCTCTCATCTGACTCTTTCTCGCTCGCTCTCCCAACAACTGATCAATCAACTTTGCTTTTAATCTCGCCCAATGACTCATAATCAAATTAACTGCCTCGCTGCCGCGCTCAGTGAAGTGGCCTGATAGAACACTGCACAGCAATCTGCACAGGCAGCAAAGCAATTTGTCTCTCTCTCCCTCTCCTCCTCACATATCTGGCTTTTCCATGCCTGCTACACTTTGACTTTCTGGTTTGGACAGCTCATTTGGTGCAGAGTTAAGTAAAAGTAGCATCACACCGGCTGGCGCCGGCTTTGAAATGTCAGCCGTGGCGCCAGAAGAGACGGGAAGAAGCTGCAGGCTGCAGCCAATCAGCTCAATCACTCAGGGTTAAAACAACAAACTCAAATTTTCTTTGGCAAGGCTACGTCTTCTAAAGGCTACGTCTTCTAAAGGCTACGTCTTCTAAAGGCTACGTCTTCTAAAGGCTGCTCAAAGATACAGAGACAACCACAATGCGCAGAGAATGTTTAGACCAGAGTTTACAGTCATGCTAGCAGCTCTGTGACGCTGTATAAGGCATTTAGCTTAAAGCACAAACGGTAAATAGTAAATGGACTGTACTTATATATCTCCTTTCTAGTCTTCCGACCACTCAAAGCGCTTTTACACTACATATCTCATTCACCCATTCACACACATTCATACACTGATGGCACGGCCTTCAGGAGGGTTCAGTATCTTGCCCAGGGATACTGGATACGACATGGAGACTGGAGAAGCCGGGGATCGAACCGTCAATCATCTGATTAGTGGACGACACGGTATAATGTTTACTAGCATGCTAAAATTTGAAATGAACATTAAACAGTACATCTGAGGCTGATGGGAAGTTCTGCAGGTATTTGGACAATACCTGCAGATAATGAATCCAGATTGATCTATCAGTCAGTTCAAGGCGAGCGAGCATGTAGACAGAAGTACACACAAACAAGTCATTTACACACAGAAAAAACTAAAAGTACAAATATGCCTCACAGATGGATCTTGTACATTTGACTAAAGAATGTCAGTCAGCAAATGAATGAAGTTAAAATACTTTCAATAAAAGTCTAAAACATTGTCAGTATACTTTGATTTACTCCAAAGCTCTTGAATTGTTTTTTGTTTTTTTACAGTGACGTGTATTGTATCACTTAATCTCAACTTTTCAATCTCAAATTCACAATTTGTACGACTGGACAACTTGTGTGATGAATGGCTGTTCAATGACTGTCTTTGTGTTCTGGTGAGATTATTATTTAAATAATAAAAATGTATTGCACCAGTTCAGAAATTCTTGAATTGTGAGTCCATCTGACTGATCTGACCGACTGAGAAGAGTCATAATGACACTGCTGTCAGCGAATTGTACAATATGTTGTTTGTTCTGTCTACCACGACAGTCAAGATAAAAAACAGAGGAGAGGACGCGACCCTGCATCGGCCAGAGGAAGCACAGACTGAATCAGACACTCCAATATTTAGAACCACTGTGTGAGCTCTGTTTGTGAGAAAACAGATGAGTTGATGATCTAAATGTAAATCAGATACAAGCTTTCTTACCAGTATGTGAGGTTACATTGTGTTTAATGCTGTGGAGAAGTCATTGAGGATTTTAGATGTGCTGATCTACTGAATGATGTTAGAACCCCACAGTCTGAGCAGAGCTGGAACAGTCTTTAACATATCACACAGTTCATCAGCACAGTACGTGAACATCCTTGCACATATTCCATGTTCACTTTGATCCCTTTCTTATGTTTACTTACAGACTGGGTGGAAACTTATCTCATCTCTGATATTCTCTACATGGATGCGAATATGGACCCTAAACGTCACCATCCAAATCAATCGTTGTCATGAATGCATATGTCAGGTTTTCACGCCAATCCAAGAGTTGTTGAGACCTTTAACTGAAAAACCTCATGGTGGCCTAGAGTTAAGTCTGAGCTTCACTAAAGTCAGCAGTATTCATCATCCGTGTCAAAATTTCTTCAATCCATACAACAATTGTGGTTGACCGACCATACATGAAGATGGACGACGCATCTGCACTCCCTCCCACTGTAAAAAATGAAGTCAAAGTCTCCCAGATATGGCTGCTGCCATCTTGCCTAGTCAAGTCATTTGGGAGTCTGCGCAGTAGAAGCTGCAGTACTGAGTTTGTCAATCATGACATGAAACCTCCTTTTTACAGCATTAAATAACTCACCAAACCAAACTTTAAAAAAAAAAGAAAACTTGAACAAACATTATCTGTCTTATATGTCTTATATACAGTCAATTGACACGCTGACAATCACCAAAATATGTTTTGTTTTCATTTTCCGATCAGTTAGGTCATAAAATACATCTTTTAGTTGCAAATACTATAACAGAGACAGAGACTTGACTCTACTTTGTAAAAGACAACAACTAAAATTTGATTTGTCTTCAAAAATCTGGAGGTTAAATATTGTCTTCCCTTCTTACAGAAAAGCTGTCTGTACAGTTTGTGATGAGCTTATGAGAAAAACCCTGCTGACTTCACTCTAAAGCACATCAGCTGTCAGAATGTTGAAAAGGATAATATACAGAGATGACAAACAATAAAAAGCAGACAAACGGAGATGGGGTGCTTGTTTGGTTGATTTAACTACAGAATAATTACATGAAATCACGTAAATGACGACAGAACGACAGAGTCTTCAGGTGATTAAAGACGTTGCTGAGTATGTCCCGTTTATTTCCACACCTGCATGGATTCTTTTTCCAGGCCACTGATTTTTCATCACTTTTGTAATCATGAAGTCTCAGTCTGGAACCCCGGTGTTATGGTTCAAAAGCTAAACCATGTGTGATCATTGCAGCCCCACCAACACGCTAACTCATTATACCTAGTACTTCACAATTAGGCTTAGTCAGAGCCGACGTAATGTTTTTTGATAAAGGTTCAATCACACTCAGTAATGTGAAAGTGGGTGGAAGCCTAAATTCTCCAAAGTGGGGAAGAGTAGTGAGTAAAAGCCAAGCCACAGCTTTATTGATTAACTATTGAATAACTGTCAGATCCAAAGGTATCTGGACTGTGACAGCTTCCACCATGCAGCTTCTTTGTAGGTTAAACCTTACTGTAAATGGTAAACCTGCAGACTGTCAAACTTATATCTGGACTCTCTCTCTCGCCCCTTTGTATCCCCCCTCAGAAAGTCGAGGCTAGTTAGCATAGCTTGCTAACCTTAGCACTGGCTGCACTTCATTTGGTGTGCCACTTGTTACCATCATGGGCGAAGAAACCAGCAGCAAGCTGTAGCAGCTGATAGTCAAACAGCAGCAGGTAGCGCAGATGCTGCTAAAGTTCACTTTCATGTTTTCAAGTGCTGCAGAGACAGGAGAGCACATTTCCATCAAGCTGTGTGAAATGTGTTTAATAATATGTACTGTGCATGATGCGTTGCATACTTGGTTTACTTTTAGATTCAAGTTGGCATAATGACATGTTCATATTGGAGTAATTGTAATTACAAGTTTCTGACTTTCAAATGGAAGTAAAGTGGAAATGCCTGAAAATAAAAATCAGTCATGATGGAGGAGATGTGCAGAGTCAGTGCAGGGAGAGATCAAATCAGATCAGCTAACAGCGTCAGTGTCCAAACACGTTAACTGAAGTTATATTACCAACTATTTTAATGCCTCCACACACACACACACACACACACACACACACACACACACACACACACACATTGCACCAGTTAAATTACTGATAGGCTACATTGTTAGCTGGCTACAAATCAGTGTGGTTACATTTTGACCAAATGGTGCAGAGGAAGAAAAGAAATCATCTGTGAGGTTACATAATCTTCTTTACAGCTAGTCACACTGTACAGAGGTTAACAACATCTGCCTAGCAGCACCTATGTGTGAGCTTTTTCTTTACCTTTGGCCATAGCCAGGCTAGCCAATCCATTACATGATCTATTCTGGATCCGCCTTAATTAAGGAGGCCACCTCTCGATGTAAGGAAACATCAGAGGGCCTTCAGGTGTTACAGTGGACTCACAGAGTCACATGTCTCCAGTGTTCTTCTAAGTGCTCTCAGTTTTCTTAATGTAATAACACTTTTCTTCAGAGGAGTTCAGCAGGGACACGGGGAAGGGAAGGTGGTGTGTGTGTGTGTGTGTGTGTGTGTGTGTGTGTGTGTGTGTGAGCAGGGGAAGCCCATGACAGAGAGAGAAATAGAGTTGGCGTTAAAGGAATGGCTGAGATGATTGCAAGTGCTGGTGGAGGAATTGAATTCTGAGCAGGTCGTATTTCAGCCTGGAGAGGAGGAGGCGAGAGTCCCGTCACACACACACACACACACACACACACACACACACACACACACACACACACACACACACACACACACACAGACTTCCAGCATCATTAGAAAGCTGCAGGGATCACACTCGAGGACTCAGAGTGTGAGATCGTGTTAACAAGAATGAATTTTTCTTCCCACCGTCTCAGATTGAAACGTCCAACAGCAAAGCCGACTGTTATCAACTGAACATTCTTTTTTGTTCATCTTTAAAGTGCTTCATCATTTCAAGATCACAGCTGTGAGGGGCAGAACGTCTCCTCCTCCTCCTCCTCCTCCTCATCGTTTAACTGATAACTGATACTAAAAGTTTTCCAGGTAATTACAACTTTGATTTTTTAAAGATGGAACAAAGAAGAGAAGCCAAGAGGTAAAAAAACCCAACAAAAATCATCAGTGTGTGGGAAACAGGACGCCCATAATGCCAACAGTGTTGGAGGGACAACTTTAGTTACGGTAAACAGGAAGACACATTTCACCAAACGTCACAGACTAAAACCTGTGAGAGGCTCAAAGACTACACTACTATACTACGGCTACACTACTAATACAAAGAGGCAACTAACCAAAGCTGTCATCACTTTACAGGATTAACAGCAACATTCGTGGAATAATCTTTTCACATCGTTTCATTTGAGTCGTTTTTAGAGGCTTGAAGTTGTAAAACTGGTCAAAATTAGGAGCTTAAAGCAACAAAAAACAACAACAAAAAACACCAAGAGCATGAATCTCATTCTCACGTGTCCACACCTTCATTTCATGTCATCTCTACCATCAGCTGCACAATAAAGGCATCAAATGCCCCTAAAGAAAAACAATGTATTGAAATATGTTGCTTTAGTTGTCCTGACTCTCTCTCTGAGCACTGATCAAACTTTGACAGCTCAGCCACTCTGCTCACATATTACTGCAGTCCATGGAGACAAAGTGAGTTCTTACACAGCTGTCAGTGTTTTTGCAGTGCAATGCATTCATGTTCAGCAAAAAAAACAAAAACAAAGCAGAACTCAGGAACTGAAATTGAAGCAAAAAGTCTAAATAAATCACTCCATGCTGAAGCCTTTAGGGTACTCTGTCTGATGATGGCCAGCAGCAGTAAGCTCTACCCTGCAAACAGATCTGACTGTTCCCTGTCCTCACTTCACATCAAACCTGCACTGAGGCCACAGTTCTCAGCTGGAGCAGAGTGTTTCTCTGAAGGGACAGCTCCCGCTGCTCGGGGTGCCATTTGTTATCCCTCCTTAAACCCCTCGGAGCCACTGAAGGCATCAATTCACTCCCACAGCCAGTAAACTGCTCCTGGATCAGCTCGAGCAACAATGCGAATCAATATTTGGGGTCGACTGAGAGAAAAAGAGGGGAGAGCCTGTTCACATGCGTGCACAGGCGCAGCCTCGCAGCTTTACATGAATCCCTTCATAAAGAAGCAGAGGAGAGAGAAAAAGACGCATGCAGGTCGCAAGTCTCGCCATGATGCATGCTGTTGTGCACAGAGGAGTGCGGGAGCTGACGGCAAAACGGCCTGAGTGAGCACGCATTTCTTACCCGGAGTTTTCTTTTGGTGCAGTAGGGAGGAAGAAGAAGGAGAAGGAGAAGAAGAAGAAGAAGAAGAAGGAGAAGAAGAAGTAGAAGGAGGAGAAGAAGGAGGAGGAAGAGGAGGAGGAGGGTAGAGCAACTCCACCGCTCTCCTGTCTTCAGGCGCCTCTCTCCATCCAATGACACCGGTGCCGGTCCAGTCTGTGTATCCCGGAGGGGGTGGAGGATGGGGAGGGAAACGGCGTTCACACTCCGCCCGTTTCAGCGCATCCGAAAGCTTTCAGACGCGACCAGCTGGAGGAGGAAGAGGAGCAGAAGGATGAAGAAGAGGAGGAGAAGCAGGAGGAGGAGGAGGAGGAGGAGGGTTTATCTTCCACTCTGTCTGTTTGTGCTGCTCGCTGGAGTCTGGAAAGATGCTGCCAGAGGCATTTCTGTGTGAGCCGCAGCTCAGCCCCGACCCACCGACTGCACAAACAAAGTCCCACCCCTGCAGAGAAACTTCCACCGCCGGGCCGCCGCTCAATAACACGACCACCGCCTC
The DNA here is from genome assembly GCA_036365135.1 of Miichthys miiuy. NCBI lineage: Eukaryota > Metazoa > Chordata > Actinopteri > Sciaenidae > Miichthys > Miichthys miiuy. The sequence goes on along the minus strand of CM071610.1, from coordinate 25,858,862 downwards.
CTCCTCCACCAGGGCTCCTGCACACACACACACACACACACACACACACACACACACACACACACACACACACCAAGCGCAGCACTGAGGAGGACCGGCACGTGCGTGGGGGCGCACGCGCGCACACACATACAGCCTGCTGTTACGCAACAGGGGTAACTTTCTCATCATCCCACCTCAAGTCAAACCTCTGACACCACGTTCAGTCACCATCACCACCATCACCACCATCACCACCATCAACACCACCACCATCATCATCATCATCATCACTTGTTAGGGATGACTCAGAGTGAAGTTACATAAGTGTGTGTACTGGAGGCGGGCACAGTGCTGGATGACAAACACTCACCTGAAGTCAAAACTTCATACATAAATCACTTCATATTTCTTTATAGATCAGAGCAAAAGTAAGCAGGTTGAAGCAAAAGGCATTTTAATAACTTGCCAATCAAAATGTTTTGAATTATTACTGATCGTTAAAGCTTTAATAATGGATTTAATAATCATAAATAAAGACCTTTTCTGGACATTCTGCACCATAAGTCATGATTTACTTTGCTAGTTTTTATCTCTATCTTTAGTTCTTTTTTTTTGAAATATCATTTTATTTTTGTATCTTTGCACAGGTTTAATTTAAATTCAAATGTATAATGTATGTTTACATGCTGCTACTGAGTGCCTGAATTTCCCTCTGAATCAACACAGTGTCTTCTCCATCTATCTCTTAAACTGCCTCTGTTATCAAAATGCAGTTTATGTCTAAAAATAAGTTTGAATAGTTGCTATAACATTCTGTCGTTTGGATCTTTTCTGCAGTTTGACTTTAACATCAAACCTCTCTGACACGTGCTGTGTCAGAGAACAGAAATGTTTTCTCTCTTCTTGCTGATGTTTTACTGAAGTTGAATATTGATGAGGTCGTTCTTCTCCAGCCATAATATCACAAAGATACTCTGACTTTACAGAACAGATGTCGGTACCTCTTTTATTGTTTCCTGCTGAGGAATCCTTACTGACCCTTGCAGAGACCCCTGGTGGTCCCCTGAGCCCCAGTTTGACCTCCTCTGACCTTATTCAACTGGATTATTGATAAAGTAATGACTCAAAATACAGGTCATAAACCTACTGGAGCATCACTCTGATGAATGGAGGATTACCGCTTGGTCCTGAAGAAATGCACAACACTGAAGATGTTTGCAGCAGTAAACCCTCAGGTAGATAAAGCAAACAGCGATTTGAAGCTGGTCTGCATTTTGAGGACTTACATCAAAAGTATGCATGAAGTAACATGAAGATCTGGAAGGATTTATCACATACATGAAGTCATAAATCATCTTCATAATCACAGTGCAGTTCACTGTTCCTGTAGAACTCAGGAGAGGAAGGAATCCCTTCTCTCATTTTCTGTTACAAAGATGAGACACAGCTGAGTTTTCTATATTTTATCAGTAGCAAATCCGAGATCAGTCACAGTGAACACAAACAAGGTTAACTCTCTGATAGTGTATAAGAGGTGAGCAGCAGAAGAAGAGTGCAGTCTGGTTATTCTTTGCCTTTTCAATGTCTCCATCTGGTGGTGGAGCTGCTGTACTGCAGATAAATATTACAAACAATATACATAACATCAACTGTACTGTGTCTGTGCTGCAGAGTTTCAAAGTTTTTCAAAGGCTCGCAGTCATTTTAGCCACTTGACAACAAAAGTCAATAAAGTCCTTTAGTTAGAGATGAAAATACATTAAAGCTCATTTTATTTCCATAAAGATCATTCAGAAAAAACAAAACACATCTCCATTTTGAAGCTGCTGAATAAAAATCCTCCAATTTCGCTCATCAGTAATGAGCTGGATAGAAATTTGGTGCTTTGGGGTTTGTGCTGAATCAGAGTGAATGTTTCAACTTTAAATGTAACATTCTGCAAAACATCCATCGATCCACGCGGACAGAAACATCAGAATATTATTATATATTATATTTAATATTATATATTTAATTAATAACTCAACAGCTCTGTGGAGTCAGAGAGCAGGGTGAGAATCTCTTCATCTTTCTTTCTTCATCTTGGGGCGGCTGTGGCTCTGAGGTAGAGCGGGTCGTCCACTAATCAGATGATCGCTGGTTCGATTCTGGCTCCTCCAGTCTGCATGTCAAAGTGTCCTTGGGCAAGATACTGAACCCCAAATTGCTCCTGAAGGCTGTGCCATCGGTGTGTGAATGTGTATGAATGGTTAGCTCCTCAAACTGATGAGCAGTTGGCACCTTGCATGGCAGCCGATGCCATCAGTGTATGAATGTGTGTGAATGAGATGCGTAATGTAAAGTGCTTTGAGTGGTCAGAAGACTAGAAAGGCGCTATGTAAGTACAGTCCATTTACCGTCTTTAAGATATATGAGCTACTCAGAGTTGCCGGCAAAGAAACAGGACTCGAGTCAGATCGCAGGTTGCTCCCAGTTTCAAAGATTCTCATGGATTTGGTTCATGTTCCAAATCTCTGAGAAGATGAATATGTTTCCAGTTTTAGTATGGCCACTGTAAATAATTTAAAGGCTCATTAGCAGCCCGAGGCTTGAGGACGGTTCTTATTTTGCTGTAGCATTAATCCAGATCCACGACGACTGAAAACAAACGGTCAAACTTTCACAGCACTGGTCGCTCTTATTCCTACAAATCTAACTCAAGTATGAAATAAAAGAGTTGAAAGGTGGAGAGAAAGGTGAAAAATGAAAAAAAGAAAATGACTAAAAATGTCATAAAACCTGTCTTTAACTTTCTGAATACAAGCTGAAACTCTGAGCTTTCTTTTGTCTGTCCACTTCCTAGAAATTCTAGTTCTTCTCTCCTGGAGGGTAAAATCAAGTATACGACAACATGAATAAGACAAACACACACAATGTGTATATATAAAAACATATATTTATTGTTCTGTTACTGTTGGTTAACTTGATCAACAATAAATGGCGGCAGGCCAGGAGAACTGTACACATGTTCATAGAACGCCTCAGAGAGCTTCTGTTTCTCTGTTCAGTGGCATTTAACAATGCAAAGAGAAAACCAGAGCAGAGAGAGAAAATCAACAAGACTCGCTGCAGGACGCACAGATGATGAATGCTGGGATGTCGCGGTGCGTTCAAAAGTCATCCTTCAGCCTCTTTTCAAAGTGGTTCATCTCCTAAAGCAGATAACTTTACATGAGGGGTAAAAATACTGTACATTGTTCTGTGTATTAACGCTGCTTATCATGTGGGCTTGAAGATTAAAAGCCGTGTTTCATTCATCCTTCAGTGGAGGACAGTGTCCACCACTCACCTTCTGATTCTCCCCCAGAACAAGCAAGGCTGAAGAAAGTCAAGTAAAGCTTTAAAAATGAATCTAAAGACAGAAATAGAGGTGCTCCGTACTCGACAAAATAGTGTGTGGATTAAAATAGATAAAGGTTATATTTATATTTATATATACTATATAAAGGCTTAAATCTCTAGACACAAGGACAGCCACCAGTGCTGTCCACACACATTCCTCAGTACACAAATCCTTTAAAACGCAGAAACAAACTCACACCTGCTTCGTCTCATTTTCACTCCATGGACCATTAAAAGTCTTGTATTGTACGTCTGCAGTAAAACGATCAATCACAGGATCCTGATCCCAAAAGCAGATTTCCCCCCCGATGACGAGCTACAGCTTCCAGATATGAAAAGACAAACTTAAGCAAAGAAAGTCAGCCTTTTTGCAGTGTCAGCTGGAAAACATCGTCCGTGCGGAGGACAGGGGGTGGGGGCTTGGGGGAGAAATGTGAGTGAGAAGCAGTGAGCAGATCAGAGCAAAGAGGACGAGGGGGGACAGGGCCGGAGGAATGAAGTCTCAGTGGCTGAGTTTCTCTTCAAGGCGGTGCTTGTGAGTTCATAACAAAGTGGTTCAGCTGGAAGATGAGTATATTTTCTGAAGCAGATGAGACCAGGTCCAAAATGTTTTGTTTAAGTCCAGGCAAACTTTTTTTTTTACATTCCACACACTGCAAAACAAATCTAATCCAGTTCCTCAAGTTCACAGGAACCTTTCCCAATCAGTCTGTGCTGCATCGTCGTGTCATCAGCCTCCGTCGAGGAGCGCCGACGTTCAGACTGAATGTGCAAATGTTGTCCGTAACGCAGAACCGTTCAAAACAACTTGACAAAAACAACACAACGGACAAAGAAGAACTTTTTTGCAGTCCCTGAAACATCCGTCCTCACATCCACGGCGAGAAGCTCTTCACACGGAACTTCACTTTGTTTCTTAAATTGCAGGATTTGACTGAATGAGTCAGTTTATGTGCCACAAAACTAATGGAAGAGAGGATTAGCCAAAGACTGCGTCATGTCATACAAATGTTCAGATGCTCCAAAAGAAGATAACACACAATAAAAGATACTAATTGCACATAGTCTGACGTAACCAAACCAACGGCCGGGGGCCGTGTGTCCCATTTTAACTTTGAATCATTTCAAAAGTGTGCTCTGAGAACTGCTCAGTGTTCATCATCTGCCTCCAAATCCTCTGCAGGTAGTGTGGTATGATACGACAGCACTGAAGGTCATTTCAGTTCCGGGCCGGCTTTTCACTGATTTGAGTCTGAGTCTGTGCAAACATCAAACATGAGGACTTACAGGAGTTACTGTGATCCTGTCAGACTGCATTCTGTAATAAAGTGAAATAAAGATGTGATAAAAAGTGTAAAAGTAGCTCTAAGTGGACAATTTGTGGCTTCTTTGGCTTTGCTTGTAAATCATATTTTGCATCAGTCTAGAGAAAAAATTGATTTTGTTAGTTTTGTTTGTTTCGACCACATTCCCTTCATTTTTCTTTGTAGTCTTCACAGATTGCAAACCTGCAAATTTATCGCTGTGTAATAATGCACGTTAAAGCTACGTGTCTGAAGCTTCCGTGAGAACACCGAGGGAATCTGATCAAACTTTTCATGTAAAATCTCTAGATGTATTCCATTTGACAGCCTCACACGTAATCTGGAGACCTGCCATGCAAACTAGAAGGCTATCACAATTCTGTGAAAAAACCTAAAAATGATCATGAACTGGAAACTTCAATGTTTCAGTTGGTCTTGGACTGGATTTGTTGGACTCCCACTGTTGCTGATGAGCGCTGAGAGGAACCCCGATCTGTCTGACTGGACCTCAGCCACTCACTGTCCATGAAGGAGACACAGACGTTACACGATCAGCTGTTTAGTTTTAGGTGAGCGCTGCGGCTGTTGCAACAACAAAGCTGACTATTAGCTTACATCACACATTAGCAGTGGCAGAGGGACCACACGGGGGAAGTTGGATCTGTTGCCATAGTAACAGTCGGGTAGAAAAAAACTCAGAGAGGCTGTGACTGAGTCAGGTGGAGGGTGTGTGCTTGATGCGTTTGATTCTGTGCCGGGTGCGCGGGCTGGCTCTGGTTCTGGGAATGAGGATGCGGTTGCGGCTGCTGCAGGATGTGCACCACCCGGCTCAGGGTGTCCGTGGTGGCGAACGCCAGATACTGGCAGCACAACCAGTCCTCGAGGCTCACGCCGCAAGCTGCGTCCAGCGAGCGCTCCGCGAACTTGATCATCATCAGTGTTCGCTTCAGGTCCAGCCAGTTCTGGAGGGTGGCCTCGCGCTGGCTGGAAGTGGCCCCTGACATGGGGCCTGTGCTGCTACAGCCCAGCGCCTGGAACAAGTCCTCCCGAGGGCCCCAGAGCAGGCACTGCAGGCAGGCCCGGGCCTCGGACATGCGGATCCTTTCAGAGGGGTTGACGGTGAGCAGTAACCTGGCCAGCTGCTGCAGACCCTGCGAATAGAGGGATCTGACAGGAAGCGGTGGCAGGTCGGCCCAGGTGTACTCCCGCTCCTTCAGCTCTGGCGTCTCCTCGAAGGGGTTGGGTCGGTGCAGCATCTCATAGATGAGAATTCCCGTCTGGAACTCGTCACACTTGCGGTACTGAGTGGCTGTGACAATTTCGGGTGCCAGGCGTGACTGGTCGCGCAGTGTACCGGGGTTGGCGGTCATGAGAGTGCTCTTCTGCTTTGCCTGGGAGAAGTTACTGATGATGAGGCGGGCAGGGCACGTGGCGTTGGCGGCGGCAGCAGCAGCACTGGCTGAGGTAGCACCAGAAATATTGCTGCTGCTGTTGCTGTTGTTGTTAGGCTCAAGAATGTCCAGATTCCAGGGGTTGCCAGGTTGGCAGTGGACCAGCAGCAGGTTCTCCAGGCGCAGGTCACAGTGGGTCACGTGATAAGGTTTCATGTGCTCCAGCCCGGAGCACAGCTGCAGCAGCAGGAGACACACCTGACGCTCGTACAGTTCCGGGTTATGAGCGTGTCGCGCCACGCCTTCTCGGACAAAGTCAGCCACCGTCTGGAAGGGCACCTCGCGGGTGATGACCACCACTCGGCTCTTCAAGCGGCCAGCGGTGTTCATGTGACCTGCTGTGGGGGTTTCATCCAATTTACCGTTAGCTTTGGAGTCCGTCGTCTTGGCTTTGGTCTTGACCTCTTTCTCTTTCTCCTTCGGCTCATTTACGCTGTCCTCTTCCTCCTCCTCCTCCTCCTCCTCATTTTCTTCCTCTTCCCAGGGCAGCAGGCGGGTGGGGACGTCGGCCAGGAAGTGTCCGCAGTCTTGCTGGATGTTGAAGTTCACAGCCAGGCTCTGTCTCACTGCGAGGCTGTGGAAGAACTGCTGCTGGGTCTCCTTCACTTTGCTCCGGCAGATCTGGAGAAAATAAAGACAAGAGTCGATAAGATTAACGTCGATGTAAGGTTTGTTTTTGAGCTGAGAAACCTCTTGTGATGAAGCTATTTGCAACTTATACTTGCCTAATGAGCCATACTGCTATAGAGAAAAAGATCTTTCTTTGGTCAACAAATCAGAGGCAGTGTTTTAGATTTAGACTTTAGACCAACAGCCCTCCAAGTTTTAGTTATTTTTAACCTTCATGGTTTTAGTCCAATTTTTTCTCTTCACAGTTTGGGTGTACGAGAGAGAGAGAGAGAGAGAGAGAGAGAGATGATGATGGGTTATTTGCTTTGCTGCAATTCAACAATGAAGAACATGATTCAAACAGCACTTTTGGTAATTCAGCCAAGATCTTCCCACTCCCACCCAGCGGCATGTTCAGGGTTTGGTGGGTTGGCTGGGTGCTGGTCTTATAATAAACCTCCATGTTCTCTCAGTATGAGGGAAAACAAATCTATGCTTTGAAATGAAAACTGCAGCAATCCAATGAAAAGATCTTACTAGCGTAATGTCTGTGTATCTGATGTGTGTTAGTCTGTTAGCTGTTCTTTGTTTATTACTAAGAACATTGGCACTAGAAACCATCATCAATGTTATTAATCCATGGCTTCTCTAAAAATGAAACTTTACATTCGAGACCTGTTTTAAAGATTCGCATCTCCGGCTTGGTTGAACAGTTTTGTCAGCAATCAAAGGTCTTCTGAACAACGACATCTGAGGGCTGGGTGCAAATCCGCCCATCGCGGACACACGGTATTGTTAAAAAACGTGGATAACAGCAGACATGAACAGTCCTGGAAGACATTCGTAGTGCTGCACTCGGTTGTTCTCATGTGAAAGTGACACAAATAGTCGTGTAAAGAATATAAAAATAGAGATAGAGAGCTTCTTTCTCACCTCCGCATGGCTGGCTAATCACCGTGTGAAGTAGGTGTGAATGTCAGATCGGTCCATCGTCTGAAAGGTGTGTGTGTTTGTGTGTGTGTGTGCTGGATGTGTGCTGGCCCCTGGGATTTGTTGACAATAAAAAAAATATGAAAAAGAAGCAAAATGACTTTAATCTTGGTCGCACAGTCTCGATGTCATTAATGCTGAAATGATCAAAGCTGGATGTATTTTTGTTTATTGCAGTCTTTCTCTGCCCAGGCTTGGCCCTGACTGTAAATCTTTCACCGTTTGATATTAACAGCAGCCTTCTGCAGCATCAGGAACAAAACACACCATGTTAGCAGAGAATGCACAGGAGAACTCAGAGATCAAAGGTGTCGGCCTCGCTCCAGCATTACAGCTCGTGGCGTTAATGATGGAGCTTAGTGAAGCAGAGACTCCGGGCGGGCTGTCACAGACAGCAGCGAGAGCAACGTCTGTCTTCTAAAGCGCAGTGACAGCCTCTGCAGCTCTTTGTCTTTCTGCACTTTGATCACGGCACGGAGAAGAGAAGCCGAGTCAAGGATATCACCCGTCACCACAGACGTCACAGCGCTCACTAAAATACCCACAAAGGGAGAGAAGTCACAACATATTACTGAGATATTTTAGCTTTAACTTGGTTTATTTATTTACTTCATATCAGACACCACTGACATCAGGACGTAAAATAAGATGCAGAGTGATGTTTGGATTCTGTGAGGACTAACCAATCCATCTGTTGACACAGCACGCTTAAATCCTGCTTCAGGTTCTAATGTCATGTAAAGCCTGGCATCATCAGTGCTCCTTTAAAGTGCACTGCTGCACTTTTGAGTTGTTTAGACATGATAGATGTGATAGACAGGGAGCACTACATGTGTTGAAAACGTCTTCAGGTATCAGAGGCTGATTGATTAGTTGGGAATAAAAATCTCCTTTTTGTGTGCTGATGAACGGTGAATGTGAGCGTTGCAGAGGAAGAAGAGAGCAGTGCAGTGCTGTCAGTGTGGCAGTAAATGTACAGCGTAGGTCGGAGTTTGTCAGTGAATGAAAGCTGAAGCTTCTCAACACTAAAGTCTAGCTGCTGTGTGAGGGTTGTTTCTGTTCACAGCAGACATCTCGACTTATCAGAGCAGGAACGGTAACAGGTAGAATGAGGAGCATCAACGATCACTCAAGTTCCATGTTATGAGTGGGCCTGTTGTGTTGCTCTGATGATCGAGTACAAGTATGAAAACCAAGTGAAGCACCAAACCGAGCTGAGTGGAGCTGTGCTATGTTGTGGACATACAGCATATCTCTAGAATTAATGTTAAAATTAACATGCATGAAAAATGTGTATTGCAACAACCTTTTATGTATTATAAGAGATGGAAAACACCATTAGGACATCTGATGTTATTGTATAATATCACCACATTATCATCCTGATAGGAGTCAACGACTAGTCAGTTTATAATAATACTGAATTATCATTAAACTTGTCGGTTTGACCTCAGAGTAACGTGAACGGGTCTACAATAAACTGTGAGTGTTCTTTTATGGCTGCTGCTACTTCAATCACTTCACTTTATCACCTCTGTAAAGACAGACTTTAACCTTGGAGCTGTTTGGCATATTTGAAGTACAGTTTATTATTATTATTATGGAGTGTGGGGTGAAGAACTCTGCAGCAGTGCAGTGTTTCGTGCGTAATTCTTTAGGAATGTGTGTGTTCACTGGATGCACGGGTTTAGACGTGTTTCTGGAGCTCCAGCTGCCTGCCGAGCGTTCTTCAAGGAGCTTTTCTCTGTTTAGATGTTACATTTGGCACTGCTGGTTAGAACACACAGTTCCAAGTTAACAGGTAATCAGTTTCACTTACGGTTCCCTCTTGTTTCCTTAATGCCGACATTTCAGACATACTTCAAGCCTTTTAAAGCACACACACACTCACTTTGGAATTCCTACGAGAGCAAAGGATTCACACAGACATGCTCAAGGTGGATTATGAATAATTAGCAATGCATTAAAAATATCACAGCGTGTAAAATCTCATTTGCAGTAGGATCGACTGCACTTATGAGGTTAAGGGAGGCAGGGGCACAACTGGGCCACATTAAAACGGAGTTGGGGGAAGTTTAATTGGGCCTGTTTGTGTTCTGCTGCTTCTTCTTATTTATGGATGAGCAGCATAAAAAAACAAGACTTTCTCTTGAGCCTGGTGCTAATATGAAGGCGAGGCTTTGAAGTGGAGAGCAGAGAATTTCATATCCTGTGAATAATGCAACCTTCATCCATATCTGCTTTGTACTTCACTTTAGAACTCTTCCGGCAAGCTCTGCCCTCCATCTCTCTCACTGCTACCCTCATACAATTAAATATAAAAAAAAAAACAAACCCTAATGCAAGCACACAGGTTTTATTGCACAAGTTTGTGCCCTGAAGGCTCAAAGTTTAAGTGCTAATATTCCAGCACAAACACCTTCTTCAGCTCGGCGGAGGGAGGGAGGGAGGGAGGAGATTCCTCAACACAAAAACAAAATACAAGGATTAAAGAAATCTACTGCAAGGACAGGGAGCAGCAGACTGATCTGCAAATCTTTCGGATGAAGGGAAATGCAAAGCAAGGACTCCAAAAACAAACCAACAAACAGAATAACCATGCTGAAAATGAGGTGTTTGTCCACAGAATGAAGTGAAAACTAAATACTTTGACTGGAAAGTGGGACAAACTAGCTTCAGTTAGTTTACTATTGTTATTATTCATTAATCTAATAATTATTAACTTTACCATAGACAGATTTAAGAACTCTTTCGTCCCCCTCATCTGGCAGAACAAACTCATCTATAATCTCACCTTGATGGCGTAGTTCACCAGTGGGTCCTTGGCATAGGAGGCGGTGTAGTAGACAGCATCTCCCGCCTCACAGCAGGGTTTCCCAGTGGTCAGCCTGAAGTGGGACCAGCTGTCAGTACCAAATCTCAAGTGGTCCTTCTGACCAGCCATGAAGCGGTCCTCACACTTTGTTGCCAGCTTCCGCAGGGTGTCCGTGTGGAGACCCCGGATCCTTCCCACCACTTCATCCCAGCTGTCTAACCCCCTGTAAAGAGCAGGTCTCTGGGGTTTGGAGCCTCCTCCTCCAGCAGCAGCAGCAGCAGCACTGCGACCTGTTGTCCGACCCCTTCCAGCCAAAGATTCTGTACTCGGGTAGACCCTCCTCTCTCTGCCAGCGGTGTCACTGGGTGCAGAAGATACAGGTTGAGGAACCAGGGATGACATGCTGTTAGTTGGGCGGCTCTTGTTGGTGGCCATGGCAACTGAATGCCTCTCCAGTGAGTCACCACTCTCGTGGTCGTGAGTTCGATGAGGCTCTGAGCTCAGAGAGGAGCTCTGACTAGCTGTCTCCCAGGTGGAGTCCAGGTCGTAAAGAGGGTTGGCCACACTCAGGTTGGTGCCTCCAGGTTTAGCCTCAGCCCGAGGTCTCAGAGCTCCCTGCGCCGACTCTTTGCCTCCGAGGCTGGGATCGTTGATGGGGCGGGGTACAACCTTCTTGGGTAGTGGTGGTGGTGTGGCCTTCGCAGCTGGCTGCTCAGCGAGGCTGTCGAAGTCGATGGAGGCCAAGGTATCGTTGGATGCTTTGATGTTCCGTGGCTGTTTCAGTGGGATCATGTTGGCTCTGGACTGACCTGGAGGGAAAGAAGGAGAATAACGTGGATTCCATGAAGAAGACTCTATTCAGGTGCTTACACCACTGAAACATATTAAACAGGGACAAGAACATATTGGTATACATGTGGCAGGTTCAAACAGCTGAAATAAATGTAGAGTTTATTACCCAGAAGAAAAAAAAATATCAGACACAACTGCTCAGCGATGACCAACCCAGCAGCCTGCACTGATCGAAATTAGTACATTTACTTGAGTGAGTATAATTTGAGATACTTCAGTATTTTTTTTTTTTTTCCCAGCTACATTGTTTTATAAATGATGTTGCATTGATACAGATCAAACTGTTAGAATGTAAAATATGCTGTTGAGTCTTTTTAATATTGTATTGTTAATTTACTTAAAAAGACGTATGTATGTAGGACCAGGATTTAGTGGCGTCCTTCCTAGTATGAAGGAGAAACTACGTGGGAGTTTCATCTGCTCTGGGCTTTTCAACACCATGTGGAAGATGATAAGAGGGAGGCTCAAAAAGGCTCATTCTAAGGTAATGCAAACAAATTTGATTTAATTTCAGGTGATTTATGCCATATTTTGTGCACCGTACCGTACCGTAAACAGAGCATATGAATATGAAAAAAATATAATTGGAAATCGGTGAGTTAATCTCTTTAAGCCACTTGTTGCCGTTAAGATGTCAGTTTGTTTCATTATTCTTTGATCATTTATTTATTTTCCTGCAGGCAGAAATCATTCAGCGTAAAAATGTCAGACGTGAAAAATGATTTTTGCTGTCAGGACTGTCTCATAAAGTGTATCTGAATGAATGTGACTTTCACAAAAGTCAAATCAGAAATCCTAACAGCTGATAAAAATGACACCAATCATGACTGCAATCATTCATCCTCCGTTTCTTGTGTCTCCACACAGCCTTTCCAGCCACCCACTTGCTGCCTCTCATGAAGATGACAGGCCGACACGAGGTTTTGTGTGCTGTGGCACGTGATGGTGGCCAGAGAGCAGGACAGCTGGCCACAAGTCGTCCCTCCAACCATCCAGCTGCCCCGACTCAATCTGCAATTCTGCTGTGCAGTGAGGATTTAAAGAGGTAGCGTGGCAAGAGAGCACATTTCTATCAGGGGCTTGAAGTGACCTTATTTTTCTGGGGATGGTGGTGGGAGGGAACTGGAGGGTTGAGGGGTTGATTGAACTCTCCTGATGTTCTCTCGAGTTGAGGACCACAGAGACACACAGGTCAGAGACATGTCTGATACCAAGAAAAGAACAAAGGCGTTGTGCCACTTGCATGATGGAAATAAAAAAGCCTGGTTTAAACCGAGTGGATACACAAGGTCACAGACGACCATAATGCGCAGCTTTCAGCTCACCAGGGAACACCCCGATTTCCTGTAAGATCAAGATGAGAGGCTGCTGAGTCTGAGATGATGTGTTTCAAAGTCACACCTCCTGCCAAATGGCTTTTTGTCGTCCCTCTGGTAAAGGAGTCTGCCTGAACAAACAGGACAAACGCTACTGATTGCAAATTCTTGTTAAATGGCATGAGTAACTCTTCACCTGTGCGTCATGCTGCCATTATCTTTAGGAAAGCAGAAGAAACCTTAAGAAAGAGCAGTCAGGATAAAGTTAATGAGTCTGGGTAATCCTCCCTGGGACGGGTGTATTTAATGTGTTCCTCCACCAATCTGCAGTAATCCATCCAAGGCAACAACCGCCTTCCTCGTCCAGTCGTAAGGATCTTCTATTGCAGCAGTGTGGCTGTTACATAAGACCGACTCATTTCAAATGTTCAGAATTAAAATCAGGCCTGTAGAAATACGGTCAAATACTGTGAGTCACTGTTTCATGATGGTTCACAAATGAGTGTTTTTTTAAAGTCAAATTCAGCTCTTGTTGTTTACTGAGCATTACGACTATGACAGGTCACAACAGAACCTTACACTGCCCCCTCCTCTCTCTCTCTCCTTAGAAGTCAGCAGGGCCTCTGTGCTGCAGGCTGATGACAGTAAAGTGCTGCAGCACGCCCATACACCCACTGGCATAGACATTTAAATGTTGGTATAAAAATACTAATAATTATTTATAATAAATAAATAAATATTTTAGAATTTACAATATCGATTAATCTGCCAAATTCTTTTTGAATCTTTTGGTCTTTCAATGTCTTCTCTTGTGTGATAAAGGCAGTTGCAGATTACTTTCAATGACACAAAGTAACACGTCTAGCATGATTTGAATTTCAGAGAACTTTTCAGTGTTTAACATATCTCTGTGATTTCCTCATCTGTGAGAGAAGCAAGCAACTATTCAACTGAACAGACAACATCCCTCCGAAATCTGCTCAGGATTAAGATAACTGCCTTTTCTTAGCCTGATGTGTCTGAAACCGCTCTTCTGCTTTCTGTTTCCTCCATCTAAATCTGAGAATTAAGCCTGCATTGCCACATCATCATCATCAAAAATCAAGTGAGTGAACACACACGAGAAGTTACTGAGTTAGCTGCAGTAAAATGTCTTGTAACACACATTTTCTAGTATACTTTGGAGAGAAATGAAACTCACAAACTGCAGACAGTCACTTACTGTTCAGGCATCTCCTCGAAGACCAGAGGTGATGCAGCTAGAACGCCTTTATATACACTGAGTGAAATAAAAAAGGACTGTTCTTGATCTTGATGGATAGAATGTATAGAAAAATAGCATATTAAGGCATTCCGTTCACAGTTCTAATGACCCGTATTGTCCAACATTTGTTCGCGAGGAGATGAAGGAACTTGTTGCCGCAGCAGAGTAATTACTGTTGAGCCGTCGTGCTGCAATAAAACTCTGTACGCTGTAACGAGAGGAGGCGATGGAGGAGGTGGGTAGAACGAAGAGGAACAGAGGGGAGGAAAAAAGCGAGAGCAATGGAGTGGGTGGTAAAACTGAGAGAAATGATAGATGAAGAGAAACACAAAGAGGCGACACCTGATAACAGAGACATGATGCAGGAGATGAGAGAAGGGAAAAAAACAAGGAAAACAAGCCTACCTGGCTTCCTCTAATGGCTCAAAGTTTTTGGGTGAACGCGGTGCAGCGGCTGCACAGGGAGGCAGAGTGAAAAGCTTCTCTCTGCTTCCATCCCTGAGTGTGTGTGCAGAGCCGCTGGTGCCAACAGGCTCAACGCTCCCACCAATACTGAAGATTTTCACTCAGTGAGACAGCGAGTGCTCTGCCTCCTACTGCCTGATGCTCTGATTAAAACACAAGTGTGTGCATACTGTATATAGAGCCAGTGAGAGAGAGACACTTATGCTTGCTAAAGTGAGTGTGGTTCTCCACTAAAATGTGTGAACAGAGAGCCGGAAAGTGGACGGCAGAGGGAGTGGAGGCAATTCTGATCTATTTCTGTAATACTGACAAGCAAATAGACCAGACAGAAATGGAAACTTCACGCTCAGCGGCTATGGGATTAATCTTCAAGGCGACTAACTCCCTCCAAAACAAAATGATGTACTGTACTGTACAACGTACTTGAAGGCAGAAACACACACAGGCATACACTCCTGCCTTGTTTCTTATTAGCAGCATGCAGAGGAGTAAAATAAAGCTGCAGGCTGCAGGCTCATCATGCATCATCCAGGGAGCTTTTATTACAAACACAATACACACAGAAACACTGTGCACACGCACACACACGTGCGCTTGTAGAAACCTAATTAGTGCAACAATGACACACAAACACAAACACTTTGGCTGATGAATCCTTTAACAACAAAGTAAAACCCACACACACTTTTTAAACCTCTCATGAGCAGATGTGTAAAGACACGGCTGTGCATGTGCTCCACAAACACACACTCCTCACTCTACCACACACGCAGAGAGCTTCATGTTTTAAGTGTCCAGCTACGTTTGACAGCTGTGCACGCCTCTCTCCTCCTCCTCCTCCTCCTCTTTGTCTTGTCGTTCCACCACCATCAAACTACCTGATGTCTAATGATGAAATGTCCAACGTCAACTGGTTACACACAGGCTCCAAAATGGAGACTGTAGAAGAGAGGCATCATCATGATAGTAAGAGGAACATGAAGGCAGTAGTATTAGAATTCAGAGCGGTGGTATTCAAGCCTTTTAATGTCGAGCATTTCTCTGCTGAGACAAAAAAATGCAGTTGTCCTCAATCATCTTCTTTTGTTTTAGATATTTTTGGGGTTTTAAAGCTTTTTTTTTATTTGACAGAGACAGCTGAAGAGTGACAGGAATGTGGGGAGAGAGAGATGGGGAATGACATGCAGCAAAGGGGCACAGGTTGGATTCGAACCCTGGGCCGCTGCGGCCTTTGTGCATGGGGCGGATGCTCTACCAACTGGGCTAAATGACACCCCCTAAATCTTCATTTTTATCCCCTTGAAACACTGGTCTTCATTTTGATGTAGTCGAACAGAATGAGACAGGAGCGAGCTGGGTGAATATTGTCTTTTTGGGACAGTAGATGAACCTGCACATTATTTATACATCTGCTTTTACCTCATGACGACTGACCAAAAAAGACTCTTTTCTCAGTTCTATCTACACCGTTCCATCGCTTCAACTGACATCACTGAATGAGAACAAGAAAACAAAAAGAGAAGTACCCTATTAAACACAGGTTTTTGCAACCTATTTCAGGCCTCAGCCCCCCTTCACTTAAGGTGCTGCTGTTTAGTGCAAGGAGATGTATTCTTCTACAGTGGATTTCAGACTCTGTCCCCACAGTGTCTCACTGGACCAGGAGTGTTATGGAACATCTCCCCCTAGAAGCTAGAAGCTTCTGGCTTAAGGACAAACCATTTAAGTTTTAAGTTAGCAGGGTACATTTCAGGGTACATTTCCAGGTCAAGAGCAGGAGCTGAAGGCAGAGAGAGAGAGAGTATTTATGTGCTTAAGCAAATGGCTC
Organism: Miichthys miiuy; assembly: GCA_036365135.1. Lineage (NCBI taxonomy): Eukaryota > Metazoa > Chordata > Actinopteri > Sciaenidae > Miichthys > Miichthys miiuy. Next base: position 25,842,605 of record CM071610.1, on the reverse strand, counting down.
TGATGAGAACTAACTAAAGATTTCTACCTCTAGCTGAAAGAATAGATTTCAAGTTCTTCCAAGTTGCAGCCTGTGGGTGACAAGATGTGATTTTGAGCTCCAGCTGTTTTAGCAGAGAATAAATTATGACTTGTTACATGTGGAGGTGTGCTGATGCTGAAGACAAGTTAAATCAGCTATTCAGGAGTGCAGTGAAGTACAGCCACACGAGGACTAGAGATCATCTACTAAAGTCCAGCTCTCTCATGCATAACAGAGCCTCAGTAGTTAGTATAGTGTAATTTGTTTAGTGCTCTGAGGGACTGTGGTGCGTAACTATAACGTATACAGAGCAGCAGAAGGACCTTGCTCTGTAAATTAGAGCAAACAGTACATATTTGCAGAAGGAAACAAATACATTTCAGACATGCAGCACAGTTAAGTGCTGTTTTAAGTAAAATACACAAATATAAACACACATTCAGGAAACCAGCAAATCATCTCGCGTGTGTATTTCTTACCCAGGTTGCTGTATGTGGCACTGGATTGGCTTGAGGCGGTAGAGTGGGAGTGATTTCCGTCCTCCTCCGGCTCTCCGAGACTGGCGCTGCCCTCGCTGACTGAGGCTGGCTGGTTAGCGTGGCCATCTTCGCCCTCCCCAAGCACCAGCCCCAGATTCACTTTGGCAGGCAGGGAAGCGGCACCGGGCAGCTCCCGATCCCTGGCATTGCTGGCACTGACTGGTACCTGGCTGCAGATGACACAGAGAGGCATGCCTCTTTTAGTTCTGAAAACGTGGGATACTTTCTCCATTAACAGTCTCATTAAATAGGTTTTCTTTCCTTTGCAATTTATGATAATATTTTTCCCACTGCTTTGAGATTGTTCATCATTCTGTTGATGATAAGGTTCAATTCTCTATGAAAATATCTGCAAAACAAGTCAGAACAATAACGAGTTCTCTCGCAGGAGCAATAGTATCTGTAGATGATAAACAAGCTGCTATTGATAAGGGCTTCAATCGGTCATTGTTCATTTAGTCTGCAGCAGATAATTGTATCTAACATCACAGGATATGAACCAAGCACAGTCAACTTTTTTGTTCTGTTGTGGTCAGTATTATCAATGTGTCCCCTCATCAGATTACTTTCTTCTCAGAAAGAGATGAATTGGAGGCAGCACCGCTGTAAGTGGAGAGCTTTTGAAGCTCGATGTGTTTCATATGTAACTACACATACGTCGCCTGAGGGAAGGTGGAAAAAAAAAGGCAGGTCACAATGGTGTGAGATAATATGTTTTGAAGATCCTCATGTGACAGTTGGCAGCTCAGGTATTTAAAGAGGTCAGATGAATTTCATGTAAATGTGTCACACTTCAGTGTGACTATTAGTAAACTGTAGGAGTGCATTGAGACATTCTGGTTGCCCTGTAGGAATGAATGAAGCGTAACACGATTGACTAAAGAATAAAAAAGTCAAAAACAAACTCGTTAGCTCCTTGTCTGCTGACGAACACATTTAAAGTGCAGCAACATTGATGCAAACTGTCACCTAAGAAATGTACTGGAGCATTATGGAGTGCGGCATGATGAACCACGATACCTTTCCTCTTTATGTCCCTGTCGTAATGCTGCTGTGCAGAATGTCTGACAGCAGATGAATGCATAATGTTCAGCATTATAACAGGACGCTGTACACTTCATAATGCACTGACAGAGGAAATCTAGGTCATATGTTACAGTTACTCAGGGTGTGTTATCACTGGAGAGTTGAGATTGCATGGTGTGAAAGCTCTGGGGATGTTATGAAGAGACTTGTCATATCCTGTAACCCGTTGCTGCCAGGAATGCAAGCTGTACAGGCGATCTGCAACATATTTGTCTCCTTAAGGAAATGAGAGGATTGCAATTGCCCGTGGGGCCTGTGTGAATCACCGTATAAAAACATCTTTTTTTTTTTTACATGAAACCAGTAGCAGGGCTCTGGATCAGCTCTTTTTATGCTTCTTGTCTCCAGTTTTGTTCGTCTTGTACATGTGCAGAGGACAACAATGCAAGCGTACATGCACATGGATGATGCAATACAAATTCCTGCCAATGGTTTTACACTATTTCAGTGATCTACAGGTGGTGGTGACATGCCAAAACATGCATGAGCATAAAAGTTGTGAATGTTGCATCGTAAATGTTTTGTGTGGAATTTATTAGACCTGAGCTGAATGTAAACATCATTTGCCCAAAGACCTTTAAGAACAGATCATCCAAGGAAGCCTAACACACCATATATACAACCCAGCTACAACCCTTTCTTCAATAAGTAACTGACAGTCATGCCACTTTCAAACGTAGCAAGTAAAAAGAAGACTTCAGTATATTTAAACTACAAGAGCATTTCCTCGTACAGTATGTCTGCAAACACACAAAAGCGAGGGAGTAAAGCCCAAAGCCTTATGATAGCTTTTATTTCCATACACAGATGCATTGGGAACACTGCACATTCTATTCCAAATCAAAACACAAAGAAATATTTATCAAATTTGTGATTACTTTACAGAAAGTGAAGAAAAGGGAATATTAGGCTGTGTGGAGTTCAATTAGTGAGGTCATTCATTCTGCTATTTTAACAGCTTAACGTTCCCTTTTCTTCACTTTCTTGGAATAGAATGTGCAGTGTTCCCAATACATTTGCATGTATGGAAATAAAAGCTACTATAACACACTGCTATTATTTTGAGCACAACTGTATGTCCAGAAAAATTCTGTATAATTATTAAAAGTTTCTTCTTATTAGTGTTTAACATTTACAGCTAACTGATTCAGACAGAATGTATTCCCACAAATGATTTGCAGACATAAATTCAAACATTGGTTCCTATAGTGCTGCTAAGTGACCAATAGCATTTAGTCCAACAGTTCTCAACACAAAACAATCATCAGAGAAGTTCACAGAGAACGAGTCTACCCAGATCTAACAAATTATTTTTATGCAGGATGCAAACTTATACATGACAGACATGATGTTGCAACCTGGTTTTTCCCACAGTTACCGTGGGTAACTAACTAACTACTATGCTGAAGAAACTTAAACAGCTGGTATTTCATCAAGAGACATTTGGGATCTCAAAGTGACCTGGTAACTGTTAGGTTACGTCTGATCTGATAACAGTTCAGCTGCGGTCTTTCAGTGTGACCTGGGCGAGACATTACGGCCTCAGGCCACCGGGGTTGTGACCACTCAGGTTAGGTGACGTTCTAAACTACAGAGGACTTTAGCACCCATTGAAAAAGAGAAAATATTAGCTACTTAACTCTTGAGGAACTGGCCGGCCCTGCCATTTTACTATACCATCACTGCCATTTTAGGTTGAATCATATTTATCTATTCCTATTCCTCTTTCCTGTAGAACAAAAAAGGTCACCAAAAGTTCACAGAGCTGGTTTCATAGCCACCGGTGTCATCATGGGTGTGGACCATTGCCAGCCATGTTTGTATTCTCCTGAATGTGTCATTTCCTCTTACTGTAATTATGATTACACATGTATGACTAATGATTTAGGAACAAGAGTCCCAGCCAAAGAAAAACAAAGCTCAAGACATGACAGGGTTTTTGAGTGCTTGGGGTCGGTAGCACACGGTAGCATGAGTATGAGCTGAAATGCTTCTATTGCTAACAAGCCAGCCAGTTATTCACAGCCAGTCACAAAGAGTGTAAATCTCAAGTGCTAAAGCCTTCCTGTGTGCCTTGATTCTAGTTATATAAAGAAATGTAGGCACTTTCCTGTGGTGTTGAAGATTTGTGAAGAAACAGAGTCAAGTTTAAAATTCACAGAAATCTAAAAAAAGATGGTAAAACAATCCTTTGTTCCTAGAAAAGGTACACATCATCAACAGAACAAGAAGATTAATACCTGCATGGATGTTTGGCCCAAGAAATCTGTTTGGTCATTTTCTAACACACTGACTTATTTGGAATCCAGATACAAAAACACTGGAAGCTAATCTGTGCAATTGTTATTAAATGTTTTAGAGACAAGGGCTTCATATGAAAGCAGCGGCGTTGTTCTTCATGTGATAGAAAACTGAGCAGTCAAAGGAGACACCCAGCTGCTCGTGTGTCTGTCTCTACCCCGGGGCACTGTCTCTGAGGAAAGCATCAGATCTGACATGTTTATGATCCGCCCTTGTAGACCATAAGTCCTCTGTTTCTCTTTTAACAAAGGTTGATCAATAGCCTCGGAGTTGCCACAATGCATTGCTTTAGCACTTGCCAGCTTGCCAGCAGTAGACAGTTGTTATAAAAAAAGCATCACATCACAGTGTTGTGAGCCAACTAGAAAACAAAGAGTAAGTAAATTGTGGAGGCATGAAGACGTGTAGTAATGCAGAAAAGTTTGCTCCTGGCCTGACGTGTACATGTTACCTCTGTTTCCTCTTTATTCTTCCCTGTTCTGACTACATCAGGACATAACATGAGATGCTTCTGGTTTTAACCAACTGGACAAACTGACATTAAAACCAGTTTTAAAGTTTTAATGGGCAGCTACAAAACGAGCCAAAAGAGCACTACAGTCCTGTACAGACAAAACATGCAATATGGATACACACCTGAAGTGGCACAATAAATACCTTAAAGGCTGCTACACAATTCAATGTCAGGACCTGACTTGTTCAGACAGCGTGAAGCTGCCTCAGTGCATTTCACAGTTTCTCGGATCTCTGCTGCAAGAAATGAATCATCTCTGATGCAAAGCACAACAACCTCTCCTCCCTACTGAGTCAATATGACCTGGATGGTCACAGGTATTTACCCGAGTGAAGGAAAGAGAAGGGTTTCAGTTCTTACCTACTGTACTGGCTCACACAGCTTCCCATCTGAACACCTTGAATACAAGGCAAAGCTGAACTCACATTGTAGGTAGAGCGGGAATTGCAGGCTGAGAGACAGTTGTGAAGGATCAAAACGTCTTTTCCTGCATGTGTTTTGCCCTCATCTTCCGTGTTTGAATGCTGCTCTTACCTGTCTGAGGTAATGTGTGTTTGCCAGTGTTGAAGAGCACGCCCACTGTTAGCCAATAAAACCACTTCCAGTCAAAAAAAAAAAAAAAAACCCTGTGGTGTTAACCCCTCGTCTACCAATCAGAACAAAAGGTCTGCAGAATGACCTGTGTGACCAGTTCATGTACTCGCTGTTTTGGTCTGTTTATCCAGACACAGAGAAAAGTGCCTTTCTAGTCTTCCGACCACTCACCACTTTTACACTACGTATCTCATTCACCCATTAACACACATTCATACACTGATGGCATTGGCTGCCATGCAAGGTGCCATCTGCTCATCATTTTGAGGAGCTAACCAGGAGGAGGAGCAGTTTGGGGTTCATTCGCCCCCCCACTCTGCCTCCAAGCCACAGCCGCCCCACAACACATTTGCACCAACGTGGAGAAAGACAACATTATCATTTGTCAGCAATAGTGGCTACTGCAAGCAGGAGGCACATTTTAAAGAGCAAGGATTTGTTACATAACGAATACCAAGTTTGATAAACTGCTTAGGTTGCAGAGGATCCAACTGTTCAGACTTTAAAGCTCCAGTACTTTGTAAAAGCACTGATTTGTAAAAATAAAATCAAATGCATGAAACCATCTTCAAAACTGGAGCTCTGCAGTTAATTCCTCCTATGCTTACTAAAACACTGCGAGGCATTTGTTGACATTCCACAAGCACATTCTTTCTGCAGACTTTGTCACATCTTCCTTCACACCAACAAAGGAAGCTTAAACACCAAGGGAGAGGTTTAGCTATTTTTCTGTTTTTGGGTCAGCTGAAAAGCACCGATACATGAACAAACATGAGAGAGAGAGACACTGCCACACACCGAGTGAATAAAACACTAACTGACAAACAGCAGGATCACAAAACAATGTTTGTAAAAGACAGGCGTGAAAAAAACTAAGGCAGACTAGACCAAAAGTGAGACGCTTCAAAGTGTTTAAGTGTGATGTATTACATCCAGACTGCTTTAAGTGATAGGCTGATATGTCTCATGCAATACAGCAAAAACTCTTTCTAACAACTGCTTAATTAATGATTCAGGAGAATGTTTTTGGAAAATTTGACAAAACTTTCATTATTTTTAAGTTGAATGAACGCTCTCCTTTATTTTAATGTTGAGACAGATGTTCTGTGATGTGTGTGTTGATGTGATGTTAATATGACAACAATTCTGGAGACTAAACTTGTATTGGCCAGTAAGTTATTTTACTCACGTTATCAACTTAGTTTCAAGAGTGCAGACAAAAAAATAAATGTAATATTTTTTCTTCATTTGAGTAATCCATCATCGTCTGTGTGACTGCACCAACTTCGCTCTGACGAAAGATTTGTAGATTTTGGCATCAAACCTTTGGGTTATGTACTTCTCCAGTACATGCAGTACACCATCTTATACCCAGTTTTAGCACAGTGTTACCTAGACATCCCATATTAATAGCCCAGCGCATACTTTATTCTTGTATCACTTGTTTTTGTGAGAGAAAGAGACAGGAAGTTCTGGAAGAAAGAAAATATGACTAGAGCTGAAGCTTGAGGTGGAAAGAAAAAGCAGGGAAGCTAGAAAAGCGACAGAATGGGGCCAAGCTCATGACAGGATGGAAGAGAAAAATATTCAAGAATTCACAGTGCTTCGAACTCAAAGGGAGAAAATGTGGAAGGAGCAAAAATGACATGAAACAGAGAAAGCCAAATACCTTGAAAACAACCCAGAAGATAGAGATGATATGATATGAGGATGGTAGGGGTACAACAAGAGGAGAGGAACAAGTTGTGCATAAACTAAAGTGTATGTTTGTGTGGCAGTCGTGTGTGGCAGTGAGATGAATCTCCTCACATCAAAATGCTAAATGACAATTTCCCAATATAACCTTGAAAATACATCAGAGGTCCAGATGCTGCGCAGTGAGTTCTGTGTTTAATTATGCTCGAACAAAATAAATTGTATTGTGCCAGAATATAATGACACTCCAGGAAGAGCCGAAGAGGAAACACCGTAGAAAGTACTACTAGCTCAAGCAGTGTGTACTAACTGTGAATGCTTTCATTTGACGTCAGAGCCTTTTCTTTTGCTTGTTGCACTCGCCACTTTAACAAAACATTCGATACCTATTCCATTATTCTGACACACGAAAAATATCCCACATCTGATGTGATATGACTGAATTTTTCAAACTAACTGATTCAGACGATTGTTTCATTATTAAATCACCTACTGCTGATGTTTGGAGTGAGTTTGTTTGATGTTTCTTTTTTTTTACCCCACTGAGCTGAACTACTTTAGATCAAATCGTGTATTGGAGGGTCTGAAGTTCAAATGTTTTTCCTGATTAACAAACAGTGTGCTTAAACACTGACGAAATTGATGGAGAGTGTATTAACCAACTGGAAAATGTCTAGTGATTAGTACTTCACATTATTGTTATGGAATTTTCTATCCTTAGGTTACACAAGGTCACGTGTGGGCCTTGAGGTCCTCAGCAGTATTAATTGTTTGGCTTTGGTTGGGAACAGTGGGTGCCAGTCTATCTCAACACTGTGGTGGCCAGGGTCTGTCTAGGAAGGCAGGGTCGAAGAGACCTATTGGTCATAATACATAGCTGGCTGTTGACGTTCCAATCTGCGTAAACAGACATCTGTGTCTCCAGACTAGAATATGCTGACAATAACACCTGCATGGGTAAAGACATTCTCTTTGGCTAATTCTGGGCGTATAGTATTTGTGGTGTTATCTGTAGGGGTTTAAAGTCTGTCCACCAGGATGAGTTGGGCAGAATGTGAGACCGACTCAGGCACTTCTGATGTACTTTGAGAGTGTCTCTAATTCTCCTTGGCCAAGCATCAATAAATATTACAGCATAAGACATCAGAGGCTCCTGAACACTTTCTTCCCTCCTGACCTCACCATTGACCTTTGACTACAGCAATTTCTCCACAACAATTATCAGCAGTGCTTTCAGTTTCAGAGTTTTTGCTTGGCCACTGCAGCATCCATTTGACTGATTACTATCCTTTAGCATCTCACAATGGAGGAAACCCCAAAACATTAAACAGAAAGGGCAACAGCAGGTCAAAGACAAATAATGAACTTATGTACTGTGAGGCTGTCTGTGTGTGACAGCGAGGCTTTCATGCAATTTTAGAAGCTCATCTAAAGTGTTGATTAATAGAGTTGAGCCAACTGCTGTTGGATGACCTGTAACACGGTGAGGTCTCCTCCTGAAGAGAGAGCCGCTGAGCACAGAGCCTGCTGTTCGGGTAATAGATGACATTAGGGAAGAGACCACATAGGGCCGTGCAGCCCATGCAGTGGGCGAATGGACATGCCAAATCGAGATCAAACACTACCCCTCTGGTATCTGAGATGAAGGACTTGTATGATGGGGGGAGAAGCACCACTGACACTTTGGAGGATCAGTGGGCAAAGGCTGAGCATCTTAATTTTAAGCTGTGTCCCATGAATGTTCAAGAAAACACATGTGGGTAACAGCAATATGGGCAATGCATGCAAAATAATGGATTAGATCAGGAAGAGGTGATGAAGGAGGAGCAGGTGCTGTTACAGGAAAATATTAATAAATACCTTAATTCCTTGCTGATGAGATCACATCCAGTGGTGTGTGAAGGTGGTGTTCGCCCTGGACTCAAAGGTCTGGGTTCCTTGCTCTCCTCAGGTGAAAGTAGTGTATTTTCTTTGCACTCCTCCACTCGTAGTTCTCCTTCTCCATCACCAGGTGCACTGCCACCTTCTGGTTTGTAGGTGAAGATGATGGTTGGCTTCTGGGTGGGATCCTCTGGTTTGGCCTCGGTGAACCAGTGATGATGTTGGATTGGTGGTGGTGGAAGCATGTGAATGACAGTTCCGTCAAGCCCAACCAGCTTGCCTTTCTCCTTCTCTCTCTCCACCCTCTCTCTCTGTTCATCCTCATCTTTCCGCCGGCGAAAGAAGCTCTTAAAGGAGATCCAGCGTTTGGGTTTGGAACTATCTGCTGAAACACGTCTCCCCTCTCCACCTGGACTTGTTTCACCTTCACTGGGTCGTACAGGAGAACTGGATGCCGAACTCTTGGTCCAGTTGGCAAAGTGTCTCTGGAGGATGTTTGAGGCGTGGTAAGGGGAAGACGTAGATCTAGGAGGAGGGAAGGGGGCATTGGGCTCTGAACGCGGGCTGGAGAGTGGGACAGCAGCAGAGGCACTCTGGGATTTAGACAAAACTTTCGAGGGCGTGTCCTTCTTGGGCTTGGAAAGACAGCCATCAGTTGTGGAAAACAGGGACTTGGGTCGGGTGAGTGTCTCTTTCATGGCATCAGGTGGTAGGGCATACAGCTCTTCTGAATTGAGGGTTTTGGCTTGTGCTGAAGGTGACTCTGGAGGAGACTGGGGAGGGTGAATGGAGGCCACAATCTGTAGAAGCACAGCACTGGCTTCCTCCCTTTGGCTTACTGTTGACCCAGAAGACAGATCTAAGTCTGTATCATCTTTAGTGCAAGTAGGATCACTACTTGTCTTGCAAGTGCGTATAACAGCATTGTTTGTGGGGCTGGTTTTAGGTAAGTTTGCAGTGATGGCAAGAATGGCAGGAGAATTTGTTGATTTAGTGGGAGAGAGGGCCCCAACTGTGGAGCTCATCACAGTGCTTGTCAGAGTGCTAGAGTCTGTAGTGGTTCTAGGTTGTAAATTTGGTGCTTTTGACACTGTTTCAGGTGCAGCTTTTGTCTCTTCAAAAGAAGTTCTCTCTGATGTGCCACGAGCAGAGATAGTTTTCTCTGTTGAGGAAGACTGGACACTCTCAGACGATCCAATCTCTTCATAAGTATGGCTGGCTACCCTACTACCCACACCCTTTGGCTGTGGCAGTTCCCCACTAAGTCCTAAGAAGCTCTTGTACACAGCTAGGTTGTCATATGCACTTGGATTGATAACAATGGGTACTTTAACAGCATTTTTGGAGCTGCGGGCATAAGCTGGCTCATCTCTAATAATAATGGGGAAAGGAGGCATGCCTGCATTATTGAAACTGTTAAACTTAATCTCTGATAAATTGGGGGATTTCACAGGTACAGTTCGGGAGGAAGACAGCCCAGCAATGGGAGATGTGGGAGCTGACTTGTGGCTGCAGTGTTGGGTAGGGATGGAGGAACCATGATTACTCCCAACTCCTAGATCCACTTTGGGTATCTTTTGGCGAGGACTTGTGCTTGAGGTCCACACTTCTTGGTAGCGTATGCTCCCTGGTTTCTTTCGAGAGGTACCTGACAGAGCTACAGATGTGGGTGATGTAGGCATCATAGGAGAAGATGGGGAAAGAGGGGAGGTTGGAGACAAGGGCTTACCTAAAGAAGTGCTACAGAACGATGTAGGGCCTGAAGGCATTGACAGGTTTTTAGGTTTTGGTGTAGAGTCTGGAATTTGTTCCTCTTTGTTGGCCATAGATGCTGACACGTCCACTACAGTGTAAGGTTTACAGATCAGAGATTTTTCCAAATTTACTACACGGTATGGTTTAGCTTGCTCCTCTGTGGGACTAAAACTGATAGTGACCGGTTGACCTGGAAGGGCCTGGGGCATTGGCATGCCTTCTCTGCCATCTTGATCTTCTAGTCTAATAGCCAGGACAGCCTTGTGTGTTTCAGTCACCTTGAGTGGACTCAGTGCTCTCTGGGTGAGCTCCTTTTTTGGAGAAGTGCAGGGGACAGGTGCCTTAGAAGGTGTAGGAGACTTCAAGACTGCACAGGGGGCACTGCTACCACTGCTGGAATTTGTTCGAGAATCCTCTGGTAGCGAAGACGAGGACTCTGGAGAAGTGGTAGACTCTGAATTTGATAGGAAACCACTGCCTTGCATGTCATGGTGCCCATAGGGAAGAAGTGCTCCATTGGAGTCCAAGGAGGGATATCCATTCAAGATCTCATCATAGCTATCATCGTAGTCCACTGCACAAATTCGCTGTAGTGAGCGGTTGCGAAGTGGCACAGTATTCCACTTCTTCCCCGCTGCAAAGGGCACCGGAGACAATGTAGCAGCACGGAAATTTGCAAACCGTGGTTGGCCTCGCATCCGTATCTCCACGGCTAGTAACTCTTCATCACTTTCATCCCAGCTCTCATGTTCATCATCTTCCCTTTCAGTGTCTTCCTCCTCATCCTCCTCCTCGTCGTCCTCATCATCTTCACCTTCACTGGAAAACTCTGGGTAACAAAAGCGACCACCCTCTGTGCTGATGATCTCATTGCTATCACTCAGAGATACCCTTTTTTGACCAGTGCCGCCACCACCACTACCACTGCCGCCGCCGCTGCTGCTGCTTCCCATGGCCAGACAGCTTGAGGCTGGAAGGCCTCTTTCCAAGGAACGTCGGTATGAACTGCTGATTCGTCCCCAAAACAAGTCCTTGGACCCCGAAAGGGGTGGTGAGCTAAGGCCAGGGCCTAACCCAGCAATTTCCTTTAGGACATCTGTGAGTCCACTGTTATTGTTATTTCCAATAGGGGTCCTTGGGCTAAGTTGCCCATAACCCTCGATCTCCTCACTGCCATCTTCTCCTTCGTTGTTGTTGCTGGGCCCACCAGGCCTCTTACGGTTCAGTCCATTTCGATTCCAGACTGTGAAGGCTGATGTTTTGCCCTGTTGAATCACATTTGGTGGTCTTTGCAGGTTGACGTCTGAATCCAGCCCCGCAGAGGAGCAGGGCAGCATCATAGTGGGCTTAACGGCAATGGTTGGCTTTTTAGCCACTGGTGGACGGAACTGTCCTGAACGGGCAGACCCACTGCCAGGTCTTTGGGAATTGTTGGTAAGGCTAGGGTTGGCCCTGGCCCCAGCAGGGGGTGGATTCTGTTGCTGAGTTGTTGGAGGCCTCTGCTCAGAAGGAGGCTTCCTTCCACCACTCTGAGCGAGACAGTGCAGACTCTTGGGTTTGAAGCAGTTCTTGCACTCGCCCGGTTTCCACACATGCTCGGTGAAGGTGCTGCAGGCGGACATGGCTGCTTGTCCAGTAAGGCAGCCTGCTGGGTCAGTGGACAGGAAACCCCTCCATGAAGCTTCAGGTCTCAGGTACTAATTGGAGTATAACAATGATGAGCACTATTCAAGCCTCAAATGGGTACTGGACCTGAAAAAGAGAACAAGAGAGAAAGATAGAAGTTAATTTTAATTTATTGTTTATTTAATCTATTTGATTTTATGTGATAAACACTATAAGAACTAAACTCAAACTTTATTTATTTATATAGCCCCTTTCATGCAGAACATGCAGCCCAAAGTGCTTCACAGAGCAAGAATAAAACAGAAGTAGACAAAGAAAAGTCCAACAAAATGGATAACACAAAAGTGAAATAGGTCAAGTTAGACCATACAATTATAAAATGTATATTAAAAAAATGAATAAATGAATAAATACATAGAAGTAGAAATTAAAACCAAGTCAACAAACGTAAAAACTACAGCAATAGAATAAAATATATAAAAACCACATTAAAACCTATAAGGAGAATAAACACAGAGGATGAAAAGTAAAAAGAAAGGAGGGCACAGCAGTGTATGGTGAAGCACCTTACATAAAAGCTAGGCTAAAAAGATATATCTTAAGCTTTTTAAAAAAATGTCTACAGAGGTGCAGTCCCTCAGATCCACAGGCAGAGTGTTCCAGTGGGACCACAGTCATATTTCTTTGTGGAGGTTCTTGGCATGACCAGGAGTCCAGCTGTCGAGGATCTGAGGGGCCTGCTTGGTTCATATCTCTTTTGTGTGTCTAAAAGATAGGTCGGTGCCAGGCCATTCAGTAATTTAAAACCAATAAGAGAATCTTAAAATCAATTCTAAAACTAATAGGCAACCAGTGCAAGGATTTTATGGGAGTTATAAAGTAAAGAGGATACGCTGTGAGCGAGAACAAATCAGGACTGCAGTACTACACTGTCTCCATATGGTGGCAATCTTTCTCTACTTAGCAGCCAATCTATCTTATGGATCAGTTATGTCTCTTCCTAACCCTCAACTGGTCATGTAAGACTCAAAAAGCAGAGAGGCAGAAGTGAAGAGGATTAAGAGAGCTTAGGCTATTTCTGAATTCCTGTCCTGTGTTGTTGTTGGCCGTTTCAGCCAGGCTTAGGTGAGATAAATGTGCTGATATTGTCACCGAATCAAAACCTCAACATCCCAAATCCTGTCAACTACATCGCTTAAATGGAAAATTGAAATCAAAGCTTCAGCTGACTTCACACGCACTGAAGTCTGACAAGTGGCATGGAGGCAAAGCTTTTCAGGCTCACATATTTACTCTGAAATCTGAAAGCAGAGCAACAGTAACACATTTTGTTCTTTTGTTTTGTTTTGGCTCTGTAAAACTGCAAACTGGACTGAAATTTAACAATGTTTGTGGGTGCATACATCCATACTGGATGGACAGTGTAGGACAAATAGCTCTTTAATACGTGGTCACCACAGGTGTGGAACAATTCAGTAAGACAATGATCCTAAGCATAGCAATGCAAAAGAGTAAGACCAGGCAGCCCTAACTGGCTATTTCTACTCTTTATATTGAATGTGAATGTAAACAACCTTGAATATGAAATTTCAGATTTAAAGTGAGTACATTGCCAAACAACAACAACAAAAACAATAACTCTTTTAAAGGTGCAGTGTGTAAGATTAGGGGCCTCTATTTTCAGAATAAGGCAGACACAAGATATATTATATTCATAGCTATGTTTTCATGCATGTTTAATAAGAATCTTTTTGTTTTTGTTACTTAAAAATTCTCCTTTTATATCTACAGCGGGTTCTCTTCCATGGAGGCTGCCATGTTGGAACACACCATGTTTCTACAGTGGTCCAGAACAGACAAACTAAATACTGACTGTAGACACGGCCTTTCAAGTGTTGCTTTTAGTATTGCATCCTGTTTTCTTGGCCCACCAGGTCAAACTTTGTTGCATTAGGAAACCATTTTACCCTATTCTATACAGACCAACATCCTTTGGATAAATGTTAAAGATATTCAAAAGGTGAGATGGAATAAAACCTCTCTGTGGAACACTTGTTGTTTAAGGCCCACTTCAATGCAAACCATGAATCTATTAGAGACAGAGAGACAGATTTGCTATATCCTGATTGACCAGTCCAATTACAATAAGCTCTTGAAGTGGTGTGATGTTCAGATAACCAATTAAATCAAGCCTTACACACAGGAAACTCTGAAGCCTGCTCCAGGCAAATTCTTTAATGGACACACAAGCATTGCAAAATGACTTCCTGAACACACAATAACAAAATATATGGGTTCAATATACTGGCACTGGCATTCCATCTCTTTATGAACTAAATAAATATCACCTTATGCCATAGTGCGTATGATGATGACTCTGTCTGGGTGACCTAAACCTGGATTTCATCAAATAAATCTAGAGCTGTGACTCACTGAAAGGCTGATATCGACAGGGGTGGGTGACTCTGTCTCCTCATCCATCTAACAAGGTCACGGGTGTTAGATCCTGTACGGAAGGATGTTACCATGACAACACCCAGTACCTGCCCAGGGATAGACACAATGAAGCAGGAACTCTTGAGTGAAAACTTTGCTGACCAAGCTGTGATGGGTGTGTGTGTGGGGGAGATTTATCCTGCTACGCCGCCCAGGCCACATCCTCACAGGAAACAAAGACTGTGCTGTGATTCAAAAAGTATTATTCAAAACCTGACAGTAATGTGACATGTAAGCATGACATCACTGTGACAGGCTTTCAAAATTTCATGGATGACCACAAGTACAGCCTAAGAAAAATGAATATGCCTTTCTCCATATATTATATGGATATATATATCTAGGGATGCTCCCTAGTAGTATTTTGCTCATTTACAACAATAGCATTTCTCAACTCGAGGCCCGTCCTCCTCGAAACACGACAGGATGAATTTAAGACTTTGTTTTGCACAGCTGTAATGCAGCTGTTGCACAAGTATTTTTCATAAAAGAAAAAAAAAGGACAGCAGAGAAAGTCATAAAACAAGTGGCATTAACATGTGCATTTGAATCATTTTTTCCACACTGAGGAAAAGCTAAATCGCTTTTATGAGATCTGCACCAGACAGACTTTCTTTGTAACTCCATTATTTCTGCCCTGACAGACAGACAGAGCAGAATGGGTGGCAGAAGGACGAGTTCTCTTTTGAAATCAAGATAAAGCCTCCTTATTGTGTTTACTTTCCTCCGAGCAGCTAGAGGGAATTATGAAAAGCGGCTCTCAGGCTGCATTCTAATAAAATCATTCAGTTTTTCATGCCTTTTGTGTTTCTGATCATGCTTCTGAGAATCAAGAAATATCTGTTACACAATATGTGTCACATATACTTTTCCACTGACAGAAACCCCCAGCGGTGGATCTGACAGAATTCTTTATTTCTCCCTGAGCCATGCTTAAAATTTGATGTTGTTTTGATTTCATTTCCCTTCCCTCTGATATGACACTGCCTCCCCCAGCCAGCTAAATGTACTTATAGAATATTTGAAATATTTAAATATTTTAGTTTCTCATTAGGCCGAGGGCAAAAAAAAAAAGTAGTGCCATGTTGTTACATTTAATCTGGGATGACAGTTATGCCTCGAGGAACACCAACAATCCCATCTGCCCCCAAAAAATATTTTCTTTTTTGGAGTTCAGAGCTCAGCGCAGGGAGCAGCATTAAAATATGATGACTACAGACACGCCGAAACAAGCAGCCCCTCTTCTTATGTAATCATCTCTGTCATTTTTGTTTGAACATGAAAATGATTCTATCTGTGCTTATATTCCTGTTCCAACTCATGGCTGTCAGCCAAATAATGGACCGCTATTTCTGTGTTACTTTCATTATGTAACAAATATTACACAACTGAAATATGATGAATTACAATATAGCAAATGGGTTTCAGTACAAACCCAAAACATTTGCGGCACAACAGACGGGATGGAGAGCATAAACAGAACACACACTCACATTACTATAAAGATTAGTTTTCTCCATCCCTGTTTGATTGTTCTATGATATTGGCAGTGTGTTATCGGTCCTGTGTGTGTGTGTGTGTGTGTCCACAGTGTGACTCTGCAGCAGCTTTGATTGGCGAGATGGGACGCAGCAGCGAGACACGAGCCACAGGGGATTATTGGAAAACAAGGTGCAGTCGTACATATGTTCTTTAGCCTGTATTCTCTGATCTGACTGTCAAATATACTTTGAAATCACTGGACATAAACCTGATTTTACACCGCGTGTCATCTCTGAAAGTTTACAAATACATTTATAAAAATGGATAGTTCCAGTTAGTGATTATGATTGGCTGAGCTGTGTTTGAACACACACACACCTGTGACTGCATTACAAACAAATTGGTGCAAAATGTCAGATTTTGTTGGTAATTTTGCATAACTGTGTGGCTAAGTGTGGATGAAAGAGATGGACAGGATGGAGGAGTTGGATAAAAAACAAAGAGGGACGCTGAAACTGATAGCAGAAAATTTAAGAGCTAGAAATGTCCAAAACACGGAGCCCGGACCGTTAAACAGGCTTGCAGTCCACACTAACCACTGCTTGTGAAGCACCACTAGCCAAAACCTCTCTGATGCCGGAGAAATCATGTCAGTGATGGGACCCTGCAACATTGTTCGGTGGAACAGCGATTATTTCTTATCAATCACTGATTTCACTTTCATGAAACGTTATTAGGTATGTAGTAACCTTTTTATAAAATCAATAATCCACGAGAAGCTGTGATTTACAGTGACTTTAGAACAGGTGCGCAGCGAGGTGAGCCACAGCCTCGTGGGGCTTGTTGCTTCTGAAGCACACAGGCTGTAATCTGTCTACACTGGTGAAACACTTATTGCTGTCTGCTTAGTTATTCTCCTCCATCTTGTTTTTGTTTATCACTGACTTGCTCGCCATGCATATTTAATGAGGCCATGGCATTAGTGTCAATGATTTAAATGGATCCTTTATGTATAAAGACGGATGACTGTCTGAAGTGGAGCAACGACTGCTCTCCATCAGAGATATGATTGTATTCTGTAAAATGAGATTAATATGTGCTCAGAAAGATGGAAAGCACAGAACATAGAGACATCATAAACTAATGTGCAATATATGATTTCCATACACTCTACATTTGTGTAGCAGTGAGAGTTGTGGTATTTTAGATTTGTCTTCAGTGTAGCAGACACAATAGTACTTGCTGATCTGTTGTGTAATAATGGGATTTATGGCTGCACTTCGTGTTTTCATGCTGTTTAATGAAGTAACCATGATGGAATATCTGGCAGTGGTTCAGAAATCTCTCAGGAGAATGCAGAACTTCTAGTTCGTCGTCATTTATGTTAAACTGAACCAATTATTTCATTACAGTGGCAGCTTGAAGTTGGAGTGTGGAGCTGAAATCAGTCTCATGCATGGAGCCTGTGGAACAGCACAGTGTGTGTGTGTGTGTGTGTGGGAATGAGCCAATCATAAGAAGATCTAAAGCCCACTGTTTGTTCGCTCTGCAGAACACTGCATCCACCTGTGCTACACTGCTGTAAATGCTCAATGACACGTGTCCACACAGTGGTCTCTGCTCTGTACATTATACTGTCTGTTTAGATTTCCTGCCACTTCAAATGAAGATGACCAATTTTACATTGTCATTCTGTGTGCATGGAGAATTCAGTTTTGGATTATTCTGACAAAGAGTAAGTAAAGAAATTTAAAGAAATTCACTTAATGTGTCGTACTAAAGCCTCTTCGTGGTTAAATGGTAAATGGACTGTACTTATATAACACCTTTCTAGTCTTCTGACCACTCAAAGCGCTTTACAGTACGTATCTCATTCACCCATTCACACACATTCATACACTGAGGGCATTGGCTGCCATGCAAGGTGCCAAGTGCTCATCAGTTTGAGGAGCTAACCATTCATACACATTCACACACACCGATGGCGCAGCCTTCGGGAGCAATTTGGGGTTCAGTATCTTGCCCATGGACACTTTGACATGCAGACTGGAGGAGCCGGGGATCGAACCCCGATCTTCTGATTAGTGGACGACCCGCTCTACCTCCTGAGCCACAGCCGCCCCACAGCCGGTTAAATAAATAATAATAAATGAACAGTACTTGTAATGATAAACAAACTAAAATCATACAAATAAGGGAACATTTGATCACTATAAATGATGTGCCAAATACCTTTATCTCCTTTAGTTACTGTACAACCACTCTGGGTTTGCGTGGCACATTGTGTTTTTAAAATGTTACTTATTAAAAGTGAACTTATCTAAATCTAAATCTGACATAAATTAGCAGAGGAAAACTGTATTAATAGGCACATTGGAGAAATTATACAAGTGATGATCTTTGGTGTTATTGCCACTGGTGACAACCAAACGTGTTCAACCTGAGAAAGACAAGATCATGGACCAGCCAGTGCTGTTTCTTGTGTTCTGCTGTTGTGTCATGTGTTAGCTTTGAGAGGGATCCCATTCCTCCTGGTGTGTCCACAGGTTACCTACAACACGAGCGAGCACTCGGCACACATTCCCAGTGCAACTGGAAATACGAGGACCACACAGCGAATTGAGCGCTCGCGTCCAAGTGCATGTGTGTGGACCGCCTGCAGTTTAGAAGCATTCAGTGAACTACGATAAATTTGGAGAATAACATGTGGCCTGTGTGAATTTGATCAAAATAGCATTCAAGTCAACTTGGATACACAGCCTGTGTGACACAAAGCCTTCTTTCTAGAGGAAGTAGCTGTAAAAAGTGAAAGGTGAGGTTACAGATGCCTTTTTGCAGAGGCTGTACTCAGTATCCCTGTTGTTAACCTGCCCCTCAGTGTGTCCTCTTCTCCAGCTTAACTCCTTCTCTGCACTGACTGAGGCTCTTCCTTCTCATCTCACTGTCTTCCTACTCTATTCTCCCTCTTTCAAAAAATGTCTTTGTTGTTTGTCTCAATTTCCCTCTCTTCTCTCTCCATCTTCTTGTTCCTACCCACTCAGTTGTTATTCAGGCTGCTTTCCTGCAGGCTTTTTCTCACTTTTGCTCTTTCCTCTGAGATATGTAAATGTGCCTTCCCTCCGTCCCCCTCTGTTCCAAACAATACGACTGTCAGATTTAAATTCAGAGAACAACCATCGCCAAAACCCAACATGGAAGATGACCACACACAAATAAACAAACTCTATCACTAAGCCTTGATCAGCAAACACAGCCTTGACTTCGTAACTTCAAATCCATTTCCTGATGTGTAACTTTTGCATGCAATTCCATCACATATGGACATATTGTGACCTCAACAAGCCATTGCACACAGAGCACTCAGTATAGCACACGACCCCACGTCGCCCCCTCAACTCATCACTCAGACTGCTCCCATCCGGTCGCAGATACAGGTCCCTGGCCTGTAAACGTGCCCGCTGTGGCAGGAGTTTTGTACCTTCCGCCATAGCACCCGGTAACCGCCATGGGCAGGGGAGCTATGTGTATGGGATATGTATTGAATGTCTATTCTTGTGGTTATGTTGTGGTGTTTTTGTGTATCTACAGACTGCGGCAACACATTTCCTTGTAAGGACAATAAAGTATCTAAAAGAAGTCAAATACAGTAAAACAATATTAAGTCTTGAGTGAAGAACATGAGTAAGAACATGGACACCTGCTTGTCCACAAAAAGACTTACAGGAGGAGACGGCATCATGTGTCTTCCTCTATAGAAATCTTGATGGAGACTTTGAAGACCAACAAACACTGTGAATCATTTATTTGTTCACACAGTAAGCCGTGTTGCTGTTTGCCTCTGGTTATATAACACAATTTGGTCCTCTGCTCCTCCTGTCCACATGTTAAAAAGCCCTTGAGCAAGACACTGAACCCTAAATTGCTCCTGATGGTTAGGCCGTCACCTTACCAAACAGCTTGCTGCCACCGGTGTGTGAATTGTAAAGTGCTCTGGATAAAAGTGCAGTCCACCCATAGACTGTAATGATTTCTGGATCCATTCCCACTGTCACTAGCTCAAATCTACAGCTAATGTGTCTGATGCACCAGCGTTCCATACCCACACACACACTAGTGTGTTAACAGACTCCTACAACTGCTTATCAAAATAGTTGCAGATTTGAACTCTTCTGTCAATCGAGTAATCCTTCCACCTCGAGATTTAATAACTTCAGCTGCTTCTTTCATTGTTTTGTTCACTCACTTTGGTTTCATCTGTGTTTTCAGTGGAAGCGAGCGCTCCCATCTGTGCTGTCACACATTCTCATCTGTGTGTAGGTCACAGGAAGATGTAAAGAAACCTCACAGCTGTACGAAGACAACTGAATCTGCTGGCTTACACAGAACAATACACACACACACACACACACACACACACGCTTCCATGAATCAGCCAATCCTATAGTCCGTCTGAAATGCTGAAAATCCAGTGGTGGCTTGCGGCTTTCTTTCTCTCTCAATGACAAAAATGTGACAACAGCAAACCAGTCGCACAGATGACAAACACCAACCAGCTTTGCCTCATTAAAAACAAAGATTTGATGGGAGGTTTTTTTTTTCACTGCTTGCTGGAGAAGAGTTAGCCGTTGATGATGAGATGCAGTGTTGGCCCCTCAATCTGCGACCATCTGCTCCTAATTTGATAGCAGCAAACACTGTCTGGTTTAGTGCCAGGCAAGATATCACGCAACACCTGATGCTCGCTGCCACTACCACCAAGACACAAACCCAGTGGGAGTGCCGAGTGAGACCCAGACTTGTACTGAGATAAGAATAACTTCTGAGGAATGAGTAATGGGGGGAGAACTTTATTTGCCGAAAGCTGCCCATGTGAGAGTGATGCATAAAACATTTCCCTGTGTGTGTGTGTGTGTGTGTGTGACTTTTTACAAATAAAAAAAATAATCCAAGAAATCAGTTTAGTATGCAGCGAACCAGCCAAGATCGGAGCAATAAGGTGAACGCAATCACTGTGCAACAGGAGAACAATTGAGAACGACAACCTCTCCACTTAAGTCACGCAACAAAGAAAAAGACGAGGGACAATCATCAAGAATCTATCAAATATTGGTATTAAGATTAAATGCCTACCCAATTTAACTGGAGACAAATATGAGTAAATTTTACAAGAGTTTTAACAGCAGACAGAACATAGGGATCTTAACTTTCTCTTCCTTGAATACGTACTTTTTACATAATTCTATTTGACACAAAGAACAGACAAAATCAAGTGTTGCTGCTCTGATTGCCAGCATTTCACATAACGTTAAACAGAGGTAAGTTTGTCCCATCCTACCATCCTTCATCTCCTTCATCCATCCTATACACCCGAGGCCTCCGCCATCAGTTATAGCTCAGTGAACTGACATGCCAGAGAAATACTCATTCTGAGGGAGATGAAGCATTTGGGACCTGTCAGAGGATGTCACTGCACGTCTGGCAACCCATTCCAGTTCAGCCAGAGAAGAGCATCCAGCACTCCACCCTCATCTCTACACCCCGTTTCCACCTGGTTAAACTGATCCTGACTCCGGCAGACCAATCTGTCTGGTTGTTTGACTGGCTAGACGGAGAGATGGGAAATCGATAATGGTGGTCTGGGGCGTGTGTCAGTGTGTGCTTTTATGTGTGAGTGAGTGAGTGGTGGGAACAAACTGTGTCTGAATATGAGTTTGTGAGCAGGTAAGGCTGTCGCCTGGTTTCCATCCAAATGTATAATGTGAACTGAGTTTTCTGATAATCTGCAAATGCTGTGCACATTTTAAGAGTTGGTTCATGGAGATAAGCAGTGTACTGTAATAGCTGATTTATGTGCCATCATACCACTGTAGAAAAACAGTGCATGATGAGATGATGCAGTTAAAAGATGCCATCCATCCCTTTCCTGGAACTGCTCATCCTTATCAGGGTCACAGAGGGCTGGATCCTATCCCAGATGACTAAAAGGTCGTTGGCCATGGTTATTTCAACAGTATGCAGAGTTGGACCATGGTGCTGCATAAACCTAGTGCAGACAGGACTACATTAAAGTACACAATGCAGCAGAAGTGAGATAAGATGGTCCAACTTCACAGCAGAAATAAACATGTTTACAGCCTGGTATAAAAACACTTTTGGTCTCTATAGCTGTTTTCTCCGTTCATGACAACTGTACTGAGGGTTCAGGCTCGGTTGCACAAAATAATAGCGTCACCGCTTGATTGACAGGAAGGTGCCGTCACAGATGGGTTATCAGAGCACCCAGATGTCATTTGACCCGCCTCAGGTCCGCTGATGATCCACACCTTTGCCAGTGAGAATGCTATAAATGCGGTAACGATAATCCAATTGATTACTCTGCCCATCATTATAATAAACTGACAAAAATGCGGCTGTGATTGAGGCAGCTGTTTTCATCAGTAAGCTGAGCGGCAAAGATTTTCTTGTTCCTCCTTCCAATTGATGACGATTGGCTGAGGTTGAGTAAAATTCCATGGTAAGCCAATCAGAGGTGGAGTTGGGCGGGTGTTGCTTACACAAATTGTCAGACACACAAAGACGACACAGGACATTCACGTGAGTCAACGAGAAACAGGAATGGCGAGCCCGAATAGTCCAAAAGTAGCCTTCTTTAAATGGAAGTATAGAATAGTATATATCATAAATAAATGAACACGCACATGTGTTTTAGGTTCCGTCAAAGAGGGATGGAGGTGGGGTCCACATTCTTTGACACATTTGAGCATTTAAAAAATTACTTGAAAGTAACGCAACAGTTACTTTCCAAAGTAACTAGTTACTTTTATAATTTGTAACTCAGTAACTACTTTAGTTACTTTCTGGGAGAAGTAACTAGTAACTGTAACTAGTTACTTTTTTAGAGTGGCCTTTGCTGATATTTAGATTAGCCGGGAGGCGGACGGAGCAGTACATCCAACATGGCGGCGGCCAGCACAGCATATTTTCAGCTTCAGCACTTCAGAAGCCTACGGGTGACGTCACTCAGGCTCTGTCCATTCTTTATACTGTCATTGATTACAACACAACATAAAGTGTGACTAGATAAATGCAGCAGAGAGGTCCATATTCAGTGAATTCAGTAGCAGTAGAGATGACAGTGCATTGTACAGACTGTTTTTATGTTTTCTGTTGTTTTAACAGTCTAGTAGTAGTTGGAGCCACACACTCTCAAATAGAGTTGCACGGTATGGTGCCAAATCGTAAGGTCCTACTATACAGAAATTCAGTACTAGTGGATTACTATACTAGGTGCCATTGTACATACTGTTTTTACGCCTCCCGGTTCTCACTGCATGCTAGTTGTAAACAAACCAACATGGAACCACAACCGAACTACACAGCTGCTGAATGATTGGCTGTTTGCCTGTTACTGGTGATGTCCAGGGATATGACAGGCTGTTTCCACACGCTGGGTCCGCCCGTCTGTTAGCTGATTGGCTGTTTGTGTGTTTCTGCGGCAAGAACGAACTCCATGAAGACAGCTCGCTGATGAAATTTGCTTCAAAACAAACAACAAGCTAAAGTTCTGTCTCGCCCAGACACATGCACGGCTTACAGTCACAAACACGAGACAACACACTCACCATGGCAGAAGCACCGGGCCTGAGCGGCGAGTCTGCCGCGGCATCGTCAGTGGCAGCACTAATTTTGCTAAAAAAACCAAACTTGTTTCAGTCTAATTCTTACTTCATCAGTATTATGTTTATCATGCACTAGACAACATTATAAGTAATTAATAAGTATTTATAACTTGTACAAATACATTGCAGTACATAAAAATAATAATAATGCAGTATCGCGATAATACCCGGAACCGTGATACTTTGTCTGGTATAGTATCGTGGTTACTCATTTTGGTATTGTGACAACTCTACTCACAAGGCCTCATGTCTTTGCAAGTTACAACTCCTGACAAGTGACTTTTGTCTGGGCTGGAGGTAGGAGGAGGTAGGAGGAGCATGCATGGGGTGAGGAAGCTAATGTGACGACATCTTGTAATTTGGGGGTGTGGAGCAGCAGGTAATGTCAGTTTTTTCCCATATTTTTGAGGGTCTACAAGGAAGAAATAGTTGATTTCCTCTGGCAAAAGGCACCTCACAATGAGTGCAACACACAGCTTGTCTTGTTTTAGTGACAACACAGGAATGTCGTCTTCCCAGATAGAGGCTAACATGATCTCACATTTCAGTAGTGCACCTAAACGGCAACAGAGTTCTTATTTGGACAACATGTTTGCACTGAAGAGAAGGACAAACTCACATGTTGCATCTGAAATTGTTACATCCAACATGCTGTTAGAGATGCCAACCAAATGCTACTGTTGGAGTATCAGGACCTGCCTGTAGTTTTAACTGTGATTTATAGCCCTATTTAAGATAATTAGAGTCGTCTTTATGTGATACATTTAGCCCTGACCAAACTGGTCACTACATAAGCTCTATGAAACTAATGTGTTAATACAACATTTTAATTGCCATTCTAATTTGCAGTTAATTGTTCATGCTTAATTACCTTGTTTCTCTGTTTTTTGCTCTTGTGTTTACTAGATAAATTCTGTGTTGTCTTCCTGTGGCGACTTCATGTTTTCTTTCACTGGCAGGGCTGTACCCGACAAATTCCTGCAGCACAAGTGTGCATCCTGGTCATAGTTCAGGTTATAAAATGATAAAATTAGAAGTAGGAGACATCCTGAGACATACAGTGCCAGCGAGACTGACGGAAAGAATACGAGATGGAGATGTAAAGAAGTAACGTATCAAAGCCAGACAGAACGCTCATGTTCAGATTCCAAATCAGATTCTACCACACTCACCTCTCCACAGAGATGCAACGTTTCTCCCTTGAGAAAAAGTCAGTATGCCAAGGACAGAAGCTCATTTCCCACCCAAGGCACGTTTGCAGAGAGGGAGTGGGAGCTCACTGAGCCTGGTACATAATAGTGGAATAACTGAGGCTGAAAGCTGAAGCCATGAGGAAATGGGATATGGGATTTTCTGCTGCTTTGTGGCAGAGGGCTTGAATGATAAGACAGCTGTGGGAGAGACACGAGCAGAGTAGATATGAAATAGGAATGAGAGTGCAGAGACAGAGAAGCAGGGCAGCAGCAGAAAGCTAAGTTTTGTCTTTTTAAGTCTTTTTAAGTCAACAGTAAGCTTGTGTGTGTTCTTTAAAGTCCGTGTAAAGTCAAAATAAATTTGTGTTCTGAGACTAAAGAAGAAAGTGTTATTAACCACCCAGCCAAATTTGAATGATAAAAAATAACGACAAGTTTATGAAATTAGGTGTCAAAATCAGGTAAAAATGAGCAGTATTCTCAGGCCAGGACTGTGGGGGCATGTCCACTGAATGTGCCGAAGCCACGCCCCCTTGGCGGAGCAGAGCACAATATGCAAATTTTATGTTAATGATCACCGCGTGACGTCACATGATCTCGTTTTAGGACTGTATCAAGCACAATATGGATGCTACAGCTGGCAGTATTATTGGTATTGTTCAGCCCTATATGTTTGAGCCACCAGAACCACAATCTATATCGTTAACCGAGTGACATCACGCGGTCTCGTTTTAGGACCGCCCACAAAATCCTGGACTGAAAACTGGTGAAAAACTTTTTGAACCTCTAACGCCACATTTCAGTAATACATCGTTCAAAGTCTTTTCACGTGTTTTCAGCAACTATTTTCCAACATATTTATTGTGTTTTGAAAGAAAACATGGAATTGCCTTTACACGGACTTTAAAGCCATCATTTATTCTTATAGTGTTATATTAAAAGCTGAAAAGATGAAGTCAAACAGGCCAAGGAGCACACACTGCACTGCTGTCAGTGATGCATGTCTATCAATTAATTAGTTTTTCAATGATCAGAAGCTTAAATAAGTTTGTCTGCTCAATATTTTGCACATTTGCTTAACCAGAAACTGTTTGAGTGAGTTATAAGAAATCTTCTTGCTGTTTGTTCAGTTCCATCCCACTGATGATTCTTTTAGATGTTTTTTTAGTACATACTTTCCTAGTGGGACAAACATATAGAAAATATCTTTAATTATAAATAGAGAATAAAATCTTAATTAAAAAGTCAAAGGCACCTTGCTACCAAGTGCCGATAAGCCATCAGGTCGGTGTCTCGATCACTGACTCCTCCTGGCCACATGTTGAAGGGTCCTTGAGCCAATCCTTGCTCCCTGTGTGTGTGTGTGAGGGGAAATACAATGTCACATCTGCAAGGTAATTTAATGTATTGGGCTAACCCAAATACAAATGCTTCGACCGTTGCCATGATAATTGATAACCAAACCAGTATTCAAATGCTTTGGGTGAATGTGTTTTGTTTTGTTTATTAAAACAGGTTGAAACTTGGTCCTGGCACTCGGGTGTACGGGTGCAGACGAAATGCGGCTCACAGCTGGCAACGGTAGCACGATACTTGATTTGAATCTCAGCCTTATCAACCTGGGCTTGCCCTCTGTGTGATCTCTAGGCACCAACATGCACATGTTACAGCATATTGTAGTAGAGTTCACTCCATGGGAATTATGGAATTTTATGGGAATTAGGGGTAATTTAAACAAACTGTATCATATCCAAACATAAATATAAACATTTTGTTTTGTCATAAGCAGACATCCATGCAAAATAATACAAGATGTAGGGATGTAGGGGTTTTATTTTGAAAGAGTTGCATGCAATGGAAAATTCCAGGGGGTCAAAATGACCCCCTTGGCAGTTCTAGTGTTAAAAAACACGACATTTCAACAGATTATATCAACAATATTAAGTAGTCCAGAAGCTCAAATGTGTGTCTTTAATAGTCTCTGTGTGCTCTGGGCTCTAAAGTGTGGTCCAGGTACAGAAATCACCTGTGCAGGTAGGGGGCGTGGCCTACATAGCCCTGCAGTAAGCAGTGTGCTATGTGCATGTGATTAAGGAATAGCAGATATTCAAGTGTACTTGCATAAAATTCTCCCAAATTTCCCCAACTATATTTAAGTTCCCTGTTAAGGGCCATCCTTCAATTTAGTAAATTCCCAGTTTATTCTGATAAATTCCTGTTAATTCCAATGGAAAGTTTCCAACTTTGAACAGCAGATACACTACGTCAACAACGCAATCAACACAAAAATTATCTGGACACAGACTTTGTACAAGTGAGTAAGGGCCATTTAATGTCCAGTCTGACTAACTCACTATCTGCACTGTAAAATCACATATCAATGCAGCCCTTAATTATTCAGCCCATCTTTAAATCATTTCACCTGCTCATAGCAGAGTATATCAGGAACAGCCACAGTTGGAAGTACCTCCAGTACAACTATAGGCTCTGAGCAGCGGTTCAGCACTTTGGTGAAGGACACCCTGACAGCAGTAAATGAAGTGCAGACTGCACTTATTGCCTCCTTTCCTCAGATTTTCTCAGCTCATCCAGGGATTTAAAGTGATGACCTTCAAACATTTCCTCCAGCCATTCAAGCATTGACACCTAAAAGTACAGTCAATGGTGCCATGGACTAATCTTTTCACTTAGTCATGGGTGCCGATGGTGCGAAGCAAGTCTCCTTCAGCAAACTAGGTTACAGGACAGACATGATGTTAGCTATGAGACAATAGTTTAGAGAAACCTTCCAGAGCCATGTGTGTACACGTGTGTTTGAGTGTGTTTGTGTACATGAGTGTTGCTCAGTTTCAAGAGCAAAGCCACTCAGAGTAACAGCTGACTTGTTCCATATGATTCCCAATTTCAGCTTGTGTCCACAGAGTGTATGTCAGCCCACCTTCAAGGAGCTTTTCCACATGACTCTCATCAGCTGCTCAACTGAATTTATGTTTAGAGTAAAATCAACTACTAAGCTGACATTAAACTTGTTCTCTCATTTATATGTAAAATGCAGATTTAATGGACTGAAAAAAGGTCTTTTTAAAATGAAAGAAGAGAGTCATCTGCATCATTTGCTTAGTGACTTTTTTCTATTGAGACAGACAGAATGAAAGCTGAGAGCTACAGAGAAATATATGTGACCCTAGTAACTAAAGCAATGGGCAAGGGCCAAGAATGAGATATACAGTTAATTCACTAAGCCCAATGTGCAAGTAGATATAAAGACAGAGATAAGTATAAAACAAAGCAGCAACCAAATAAAAAACTGCCAAACGCTCTATAGACATTCAGAGAACCTATAGATAATGTTTGGAAACAATAATGTGTTCAAAGTACAAGAGGAAAGGCATCCATGCCTTTAAAAAATACATTTACTGAGCCACTTGTGGAGCATTTCATTTGTACCATAACACTTTCCACCCATTTACAGTGTAAACACGGTTTGTAGTGAATCAACACTGTCAGGCATCACACTGTAAGTGCAAACCCTCCAGGAGCTCCTCTGAGTGATGTGATTCCAGGATCTGCTCGTGTCTCGTTACTACAGATATTTGAGAACGTTTCAAAGCTGGCCGACTTGACAGGCTGCTAAAGTTGAAACAAACATTTACTCCAGTAAGTTGATGTTAGATAGAGAAGCTCCAGGGTGGCGTCCCCAATTACAGTCATCAAGGCTTGTTTTCAATCTTTATGAGGGAGATGCCCATGTTCACAAGTATTGATTAAACCAAGGCAAGTGGAATGGATGGATTCTCACAGTGAATGGGAAATCCCATTAAAAATATATAAATTCCTATTCAGGCAAGATAAGGAGATAAGAGATTGATTAGAAACTTCATGGAAACAAGCAATAAATGGATCAATTTGAGTCTGAAAACTTGGCTAGGCATTGTTGGTAAAAGTGGCCTACTTGAAGAGATAAAGATCCTGAGACGGTGTTCATATGACCTCAACTTTATTCCGGGTAAATGAGATATTAGCTATAAGAGATGGGCTAAACAAGGTCTCTCTTCATACTGCACCTTTTTCAGTCAGGGGTCAGTGAACAGCTTTGAGGCATTGAAGAGACAACATGGTTTAAACAACAGACTTCTTTAGATTTCTTCAGGTACGTCATCATATTAATAGTTCTATTCCTGAAAGCCAAAAAGTGTTTGAGAATGAATTGTTAAATGTTTTTATTAGTGTCTATGGGGCTAACTCAGGGCTTTACAAGACTTTAGGCTTTAGGCACTTCAAGGAGTTAAGACAACTAGGAGCACCTACATTAAACAAAGATGGGACAGGGAGACTAACAGCTGTATTACAGAGGAAATCTGGACAAAATATTGTGAATTTCAATGGAAGATTTCAAGCTCAACCTCTTGGAGAGTGTTTGGCTGGAAGGGTCAGCAGATATTTTATTTCACCTGTTCAGCAGTCTCATCACTCAGGTTCCTCCAGGTGCTGGAGAAAATGTGGCTCGCAGGAAGTAAATCATTATCACTTGATCAATTGTAAATGCTTTCTGGCGTAAGATCTACACAGAGTTAGTGACGATATTTGGGACGAAAGTTCCTTTTAATTGGGATGAACTACTCTTTGGGTTTCTACATTCAACATCTGCTAATATTAAAACAAAATACCTGTTTGGTTTACTGAGTGTAGCAGCTAGATGCAAAGCAAAGCATGTTCTGTTCTGTTAATATTTGTATATTTTATTTAAAACTGTAAAGTGGGATCACCGTATAACTTAAGTAATGATAACTGTGTAAAACAAGCAACCAGTTTGCAATAAGATTCATTTGCTGAATATGTTCATGTGTCTCACTAATTTGGTTACACTCTGTATGTGTAGGTCATACCATTAAAGTTCATGTGATCTGCACAAAATGCTGCAGAGAGAAAAAAAAAAAGTCTGGAAGAAGAAGACATGCCAAACTACAGGCTGCACCATGACAGTTATGCACCAACAAATGAGTGGTAGTGAGTGGTATGTAATCCACAGAATTTCCCCAGAGAGTTACTTTCGCAATCCAAACAAGTCTGTGAGCTGACAACACACAGACCACCAAGGCAGCCAGACAAGAGACAGGAGGTGTCACAGACAGTGGTGAATACCGGCGCAAAAGACAATGTCTTATAGGCCAAAATCTGCCTTGAGGTACTGTTCCACGCTGCAGCACAGGACCTGGTGGATAAGGCCGGATAAGTTAGAAATGATAGCATATGTCGGAACAATCTTAGCAGATGGTGGATGGAAATTTAAAGATGTATCTTGTGTAGAAGCAATAAAACACTAACAGCTTTACAAGGTAAAAAATCCTCAGTCCACACAAACCGTGCACGTGACAGAAAGAGGGAGTGTTAGATGATGTGAGGGCCCACTTTTAGAAATGCATCCATCACATTATAAGACACAAGTCATAAGTCAATTTATTTATATAGCACATTTACAATACAACAAGACATTGCCCAAAATGCTGCACAACATCAAAACTAAATAAAATACATTAGAAGGAAGGACGAAACAAATAAAATAAATAAATAAATAAAACAAGTTAAAGACAAATTAAGCAATTACATAGAGTAATGGATAGTCATAAATACTGTAGACAATAACAGAATTGATCAACTCTTAAACGCCAGCGTGAATAAATGTGTTTTTAATCCAGATTTGAAGGCTGGTAGCGAGGTTGCCAACCTGATCTTATACTACTAACCCAACATACCTGGACCAGAGGAACATCTATCAGCAAGCGATGGCCGTGCCTTGTTTGTATTTGTAAAATTACATTCTGGTGTAGTAAACAGTGCGCTCATATCTCCTTCAAAATGATTACAGTGCACACTGTAATATTAATTAGCCTCAGTGTAACATAAGATGGACTTGAAAATGCCTGAGAAATGGTTTTCATTGTGGACTGGCCTTTGCAGTTTTTAGGCTGCGTCAAGGGTCCATCCATATTAATGAAACACAAGATGGACTGAGTGTAATGGACCGAGTCCACTGTGATGTACTAAGTGGTTAGACGGCTGGCTCTGCCTGCCTGTCTGTCTGTGTGTGAGTGAAGGATAGAGGCTTGTGTGTGCTTCAGTGTGTGCTCGCAGAGGTTTAGTTGAGTTTAATTCAATGGACAGTCATAAATAATATAATGTATAATGTGTGTGTAATAAGCATAGCCAGTAAAAAGAATGGACGTTGTGTGTGTGACATCACCCACAGTCCTGCCTCTGCCAGCTCCTGGCTAATCTAATCAAAAATCTAATTAAAAACCTGTATCCAGGCTCAAGTAGAAGTTTGAGGAAGTGCAGTTTTTGGCTTCACTTCACACGGAGGTTGCTGCCTGGTACCAAACTTAGCAGATCTAACGGTGGTGAAATCTTGACGTTCACGGTCTCAAGTGCAGTTCTGTGTTCTAGCGTCGTGGTACCAGCTGTGTTTTGTGCATATACACACACATACTCGCACACACGGGAAAAAAGTTTTTCCTGAAACATTCTGTCAACTGTGCAACAGTTGCTGTGTTACAGTCTATCAGCTGTGGCATACTAGTCAGCTCGTATTAAGAGTTTAGTTACAATGTTCTTTAAATTCCAAACTGCAGCTGAGTTAAAACAAACAGGAAATATTCTTATGCAATCCTACCCAAAACAATCAAACACAAAACCAAGGCCTGAGCCAAACTGTGGATTTGTTAGAACTCGGGTAAGCAGCAGAGAATACATTATCCAGATGAAGTTCAACACTAAAACTTGGTCTTGTTCCTGTACTTGGGAGTAGGGAGAAATTACAGATTTTTGTGAGACATATGAATGCCTCTAATCTTCAGTGTTGGACGATATCAGCGGGGAAAGAATGTGTGGAACTAACAGGGAATGAGCTTCAAGGCCCTGCTGTTGTTTCTGTCCTGCCAGTGAAAGATGACGGTCTATTTTATGAACAGTCAGTCGTCTCACTTGTCTGAGCTTTCAGCTTGTGAGAGCTAAACGGGAGCTTTAAATGGATGGTGGGGCTGTACTCCTTGTGCTGTTTACCCTATACAATATACAGTAGACACAATATTTGCAGTGTTCATTGCTAGTATTTTAACTGCCAAGTGAAACCATGAAGGATAGGGCAGTGGGTGAATTCAGTTGCTTTGCAATCTGAGCACACATTTTAGCCACAAAATTTACTAGGCCTCCTCTTTAGTTCCATCACGCCTCGAGTCTTACCAAAGCAAACAAACTAAAAACACGCACTGTACGAGCCCATTTAGTAGTAGTGTTGACAGACGGCGATGAGTAATGTGACAACCAGACAACCTTGTTTTAAAAAGCTCACCTCACAGAGCTGATTCACTGACAGATTCAACTTGGAACAGCCAATGCAAAACCAGATGATTCTGTCAAAACAATGTCCTCGCTGCCGTCGTGAGGCTCAGTCATAGGCCCTTGGCAGTTACAACTGTCAATCCAAGTTGTTCAACAATCCCACAACATGGTAGGATGCAGTTTAGATTCAATATAGCCAGTGGGAGCTCAACTTTAAGCTCTTAATACTCTTGGACAAAAATCTGCTCTACATGACTTGATTTTTATGTAGCTGTAAATATCAAGTTTCCATTTGTGCCCCAAAAGTTGTTTTGTATGAGTATGTATGAGGAGCATTGGATGTCATTTTCATCTATCTTTATCCTTTAAGCTAAGGGAGTATGAACAAGGGTGAAGGTACCCACCCAGTGAGACTCACTGTGTTAAATCTTTTGACATAATCTACCTCTCTGCAGGCTGAGAAAGGCACAAAGAGAGAAAGGCAGTAGCAGAAACTCATTGACAAAGAGAGGGTGAGGAAGAGCAAAACTAAGAGAGAGAGAGAGAGAGAGAGAGAGAGAGAGAGAGAGAGAAAACAGCAGCAACATTCCAGCGCGGTGTTCAGTATTGTGCAAGCTCTGGGAGAGTTGTTGCAGTCCGGCCTGGGAAAGAGCCAGTGCATGTCTCAGGGGAGAGCAACCCGCTGGCCTCCAGACAAACACCAGCAAAGTGGCACAGCAGACACGGCCAGATGTGTGAGAGTGCATTATACACACAACACAACACAACACAACACAACACAACACAACACAACACAACACCTTCATAACAAAGTAAATAAAATCCAAAAATAAATCTCTCCATTTGAAAAAGTGAAATGAATTATGTAATGATAGTGAAGTTGTAGAGTGTCATAACACCTCTATGGAGAAGCTTTTTATTAAAAGGGTGCTGAGCATTTGGTTTTATCTTAAAAAATACGAGGACAAGACGAAGAGTTCCAGCAGAAAAACTAAAAACTAAAACTAAAGATGCTGCTCAGCCTGAACTGTATTCTATTAAACTATATGGAATGAAATTAAAAGCAATGACTGCATAAAAAATGGACAGAGTATGCGTGGCGTCACCCTCAGGTTTCTAAAGAGCCGTTTTGAAACTCAGAATTTGTGGTGCTGGCTGCCGCCATGTTGGAAAGTCCTGCTTCTTCCACCTCAGACTAATCTAAAAATTGCCAAAGACGTGGGTCATCAGAGGACCTGAGGCGGACTGAATGACACCTGGGTGCTCAAACAAACACATCTGTGACAGCACCCACCTGTCAATCAAAGCGTCCACGCTCTTAATCCTGCATAACTTTAAGCCTTAATATCATCAACAGGTGAGTTGTATATAAATTCACCCTCAGTACAGTTGTCATGAGAGACCAAAACTGTTTTTGTACCAGGCTGTAAACATGTTTATTTCTGCTGTGAAGTTGGGCATTTTAACATGGGGACTTATGGAGACTGACTCACTTCTGGAGCCAGCCTCAAGTTTGAGGTAGTGCAGATTTTGTCATTTCTGCATTGGCTTCATTTCTCATTTTTTGGTATAGAGTATTTCTACTTGCCTGATTGACTAAATCCAAATATTCTATATTAAACATGAAACTATTGTGTAATTAAATAAAATGCTGCTTCTGTAGAGCTCCCCGACTGCTTACACAAATGTATACTGTAGGTGCATAATTTCTACTTGATCACATAAATTTGGATGAGGAACAAAGTGTTTCTTGTATTCTAGGAAAAAACAAAACAAACAAAAAAACAGTGCGTGCTGCCTCAGCGTTCAGAGTCCTCGTCACTAGGGCAGGTAAAAATGTGCAACATGGTATCATCACAAATTAGAGACTTGGCACTGTGCTTTTTAAGGCTGAGCAATTTTATCGATCCTGCGATATATATCGATACATTAGGTCCCATTCAAATCTCCGTGTTACGCCTGGCACTCTGCTCGCTGCCCATTTCCACCCGTTGGCTTTGCAGGAAGAGCGATTAGGTCAGCCAGCCGCTAGTCTCGCTGTAGAGCATTTCTAGCAAGTTACTCGTCTAGATACTCTCTTTACACAGACGCCGACGTCTTCCTCTTCCTGTTTACGCAGTCAGAGTGAGGAGATTCAAGAGAATGGTGGTGAATATAAATCCAGCACCTTCATGCTTAAAAGCAGAACACTTCGGGTTTATCCTCTGAGGACGGATTGGGTGGATCCGCCCAAAAAGTCTAAAGTTTTACATATCTGTGAATATCTCTGAAACGGTTTATGATACAGAGACGTGGTTTTTTGCACTGTTTTCCCGAGATTCCGCTGAAGTCGGAGATGTTTGTGTCTGTCCGACACTTCCTTGTTGTTCTATGCCACCGCGTAAATGACCAATCGAAAAATAGATGTTCGGCAGACTGCATACGCAGTCGACGAATGGACACACGTTACTAGGCAGACTAGTTTCTTTTTCAACCAATCAGTGGAGGGTATCTATGATGTATTCTAGCCAATCAAAGGACTCTGGGGTCTTGTGGGGGAGGGACAACAGAGAGAGAGAGCTGTGTGCGTAGAACAGAGTGCAGGGGGCAGGGAGCACACAGAGCAGTGACAGAATAACTTCAGAAATACTACTATACTATAATACTAATACTAAATACTATTTCTATTGAATGACAGGTTCCCCTCAACTTTCTGGAGGCTCTTTGCTTTGCTAAGTGGCATGCCTGAGGAAAATGAGGCAAAAACGCACGGGACCTTTTTTATTGAAAGGGCATTTTTTTATTGTTCTTCACATATTTGGCTGAAAAACTGCATATGCATGTCAGGCAAAGGGATTGAAAAATAATATTTTCATTCTAAAACTCTTCACTAGTACTGTTTGAGGTGTGATATGACAAAAAGCAGATTCATTTTGTCCAGCATTTGCAAGCTGTAGACTCTCTGTCCAGTCAGAGCCATATATTGTGTAACTGATGCTTTCAGTTTTCAGTTCAGTTAATTCAATCCAAGTCAATGGAACACTCACAAGATGTCACCAAAATCACACTGTCCCTTAAATCGTGAGAGTAGTGTATCGCTTAGCCATTTGTGTAGAGGAACTGTCCTGTGCAAATTCCACAAAATGATGCATTTTTCCATTAGTAACTCTACTCTAGATGCTCCCTGTAGTAGTAGCAAAAACGAATGAGAGCACACACAAAAAAGAATCCTTTAACATAAACCACAAAGAAAACAGTCAGGAGGAGGGCGGTCAAACATATCTGGAGTCTGCTCGTGTGAAACCCACAAGTGCTCCGCTCGCTCCGGTCAAACACGAGCCGCTCTTCTTTGAGCACGTTTAATAACTTGAAGCACTGATGTACAGTCAGTCACTGCTGTGTTAATGTGCTGGTCATGGGAAAAAGGAGGGAATGCACGTTTTTATCTCCAGTCAACACATAAACTCAAACATTCAAACCTTGAATTACTCTCACTCACACACACACACACACACACACACACACACACACACACACACAGACAGTGCTGTAGCAGGTTTATATTAATGCACAATCCAGCTGTAAGGCTATAAATAACAAGCATGTCATCATGAGATTTTCTTCTCCCTCTTACAGTTTTTTCTCTCCTCTCACCCACACTGCCATACCAACACACACACACACACACACACACACTCGTTCACTCTCACTCTCTGTTTCACTCACTCACTCTCTCCACACTGTGGTGTAAAACTGACACGGTGATTAGCCAGGGGCAGGTTGGTGATGACTGTGGAGAGCTCAGGTTTTTCTCCACCCTGACGAATATCCTCTCTGCCTCCATGAAACAGACAGCACAGGAAGCGTGCTCGAGTTTGTTCTGTCTATTTATTTGTTCAGTTTGAACCTTTAACAAATAATCAAAGACATTCTAACTGATAGATTATTTAAAAAAAAGAAACCTTACTCTCAACACTCTAAGGTCTTCTACATTCAACACAAGCCCACGCAGGTCTTAATTATTCCTTCTGGAGTAAAAGCATGAGAAAAAGAATATATGGGCAGAATATATAGGAAGCTACAAAAGACAGAAACAGCCCCAAGCTGCTGGAGAAACTGGGTCTAATTTTTTTGAAGAACAATTGCCTGTTTCTGCTACAGTGCTTGAGTTGAGGAGAAACGAGAAGGGGGGAACAGATTTGATAACAGTTCCCAATTACCACCAATAAAGAGCCCGAGCATTTTCGTGAGGAATTCTTCCTTTTCCCATGGTGGTGTTGGACTGTTTCAGGCTGATGGTAATGGAGGACAGGCTTATTTCACTAATGATTTAACCATGGCTTTGTCTGGTTCTCTGCCTGCTAACTGCGCTCTCTGGAGAATGGCTATGCTAATCCAGAAATCTGGCTCCGGTTTGGAAAAAAACATTCACGACTGTCTGTCTGCGTTATGTGAAATCAGTGGTTTTCTTCCAACGTGTGACAGACGTTGATGAAGAAGAAAGAAAAGAAAAAAAACAATATGGGAAAGCTAAGAGATAATAAAATCATTGTCCTCATTAATGAGTTTCAGTTTTATATCAAAGATTCACTTCACAAGTGAAGTTACACAAGTGGCTTCACTTTATTTAACAGTGAAGTGTCCAAAAAAGACATTCTGCAACAGCAGTGGGCCCAAGCAGTAATCTCAGTGGCTGGTAAATGAAGCCAATGCAATTCCTCAAACGTCCACTTGAGGCTGGCTCCAGAAGTGAGTCAGTCTCCAGAAGCCGCGACGCTGTTTTGGTCCGTCCAGCATGCGACTTTCCTCCCATCCTTCCGCCAGACTTTGTTTACTTGCTCGGATTTGGTCATTTTCCCAGTGTATGTTCTTCTAAATATGCTTCTACAGGTGTAAATATGCTACGTAGTTAATTAGTTTCGCTTTTGTCTGTTTTTACGACCGGCAGTTTGCATGGGGTATTTTATTTTGAAAATCCACCGGATTCTCTATCCTGTTTCTGTGTCTGGCTTCCTGTCAGCTCGAGGTGCTCTGTGTAAATTGACGTGGGCTGCCCGCAGTGTCCATCAAAAATAGAACAGCTGCATATCCAACGTGGAGCCGGGACGCTTCTGAACCGGACCGTGGCGGAGCTGGTGGGGTTTGATACATTGACTAGAACGGCTGCGTATCACTGCGCGACCGCGGCGCACACACAACACAGCACGTCCGCGTCCGGTGAAATTTGGGGGTAACAGCTGAGTGGGCTCAAGCAGCAACCTCGGTGGCTGGGAAATGAAGCCAACGCAGTGCCAAAACTGCAGTTCCTCAAACGTCCACTTCAGGCTTAAACATGTTTACAGCCTGGTACAAAAAACTGTTTTGGTCTCTATAGCTAATTTCCCCGTTCATGACAACTGTACTGAGGGTGAATTTATATACAACTCACCTGTTCAAATGATATTAAGGCTTAAAGTTATGCAGGATTAACAGCATGGCTGCTCTGATTGACAGGTGGGTGGCATCACAGATGGCTTGGGCATCATTTGGCCCATCTCAGGTCCACCAAAGATCCATGCCTTTGCCGGGTTTTGGGTTGCCGGGTTACATTGTCCATTCTTTAAATTATCTAGAAGAGACCCAATGTGCATCATCAAAAAGGTAAAGCAGGCTTTCCTCCTGCAAAACATAGACATTTTTGAGGGTCACACACGAGAACCCCATCCAGGTAGCTCACTGGTAACTATCAATGTCAAAAAACAACAACCATATTTTAAATAATAACAATATTTTGTTACAGAATTAATCTAGTTTTGGACAGACGCATGGCTTAAGTCTTTACAACATGAGCAATCATTTCTCTTGAGTTTGAAAATGGTGATGAGAGGTGTGGGCCAAGAAATGACTGCAGGCATCAAGAGCCTGGAAAGCAATACCACATCATCCAATTACGTCGAACACAACACCTCCTGCTCTTAACTGCCAAGCGCAAAACAAACTAAACGGCAGCAGAAACTAATGGATACTGGAGAAGACAGAGGCAGTGAGAGGAGGGTAATGCCATCCTACGCCTCTGACGCTTCCAGGTGAAATGCACATGGGACGAAGGAGAACATCTGCCTGTGGGTCAAAAGCTTTGAAGGAGGCAGCTTATGTATGCTTTGTACCGCAGCTCAGACAAGGTACACTACCTCTGAACGAGCATTTCATCCTTCCGGACAGCCCCCAACCATCTGAGCTGATGCATGTGTGAAATCTCATTAAAAAGGGAAAAAACGTAAAATATGATTTCACGCACTTCCTGCTTGTGAGTGTTTGCTGCTTACTACATGTCATTTGATTTATTTATTTTTTTAATGGCACGATGTTTCAGTATCACTATGAATCAGCAGTGCCTCCAAGGAGTCTTTAAGAGTTATCAGAAATTCAATATTTAACTTTTTTTAAACTTTTTTTTTCTTCATTCTTTCACAATTTTTCTGTGAAAAGGGCCAAACTGTGCTACAAACTTTCTTTCCCATGTAGCAATTGGCAACCTCACACTATGCATTGTTCCAAATAAAGTCCTCTGATTTATATCGCAAAAGAAAAAAAGCATATGTGTCTTTTTTCCAGCCCATGTCTGTGCGTCAAAGTCTCAACACAAAGCTCCAGAGAAAAGCAAATGTTGCAGACAAAACTGGTTGTCTGGTGTTCCTTTCTTAAAGGTCAAGTACAGCACGTAGCATCTATTGTTATTGTACACACACAGTAACATCTGTGGTGGGAGCTGTGCAGGCCGAGCACATGCAAACAGAGGAGGACCCAAACCTGCCGAGACACAACACCACAGATGGCTGCTTTTTACCCAGCTGGCACTGAGGCATATGGAAAACAGAGATCATTAGCAAGGTAATAAGTGCAGACAACGTTCGCAAAGGTAAGTCATCAACGGAATCCTCACGACGAGTTCAAAAACAGCTAACACGTGTGGATGAGTGTTTCACAAAACGACAAAGCTGCACTCATCAATATGTAGAGTGTAAGGTTGTCATGATACCAGCATTGAAAACTTTGATATTATACCACTATTAGTAATACAACAGCAAAAATAGGAGGAGCAGTTGCAGTGTAACTGGGTGGGTTTTATACTTTATTTGAACACATTCATGTATTTCAAGGAGTTAGTAGTTAGTTAGTCTAATAGTACTTTCTTATCCTTCCCTTTTCCACACATACTGGTGGCTGTGGCTCAGGGGTTAGAGCGGGTCGTCCACTAATCAGATCGGTGGTTCGATCCCCAGCTCCTCCAGTCTGCATGTCGAAGTGTCCTTGGGCAAGATACTGAACCCCAAATTGCTCCTGAAGCCATCGGTGTGTGAATGTGTGTGAATGGTTAGCTCCTAAAACTGATGACCTTACATGGCAGCCAATGCCATCAGTGTATGAATGGCTTTAAATATTTTTCTGTTTAATGTTACACCATTTTCACTATTTACTTTTGTTTTACTTTTATTCTTTTTTATCTAGCTATTTACACATTTTTACATAATTAGTTTTACTATTTCACTATTATACATCTTTAATGGTTTTTTCTGATACTTTTGACAGCCCTACATGTATCATCGGCACCTTTTCCAGACTACAGGCAGCTGTTTCACCAAAAACAAAAACATAAAAACAGTAATAATCTGAACGTACCGGCCACGTGCCAAAGGAAAGAGACATGGTTAGTTTGCTGATAAACAGTCATGTCTGTCACCTTTATAAGGCGATAATACATCAATGTTGTCTTTCCATCTTCTTTCACTTCCCTCAACTGGCCAAAATGACACATCACATAATGCAACACCATTTGTTTCTGTCAAAGATCAATATAAAAACATTAAGATCTCATTTCTGCCATGTTACAAGAACCACACTTCACAATTGGTACATGTATGGAATAAGATATCATAATCTATATTCACATAATGTTCTACTGCAAGCGTCAGCTGTAGTGCATCTCATCTGGTCCTTTAGCTATCCAGCTCATCATGCCCAACGTTAAAAACAAACAAACAATACTATACTATACCGCTGTGTATGCTTTATGTCAAATGTGGACAGAGAACATTGTTATGAAATCATGCAAATACTCAGTATCACAGCCTGTCAGTGATTAAGTTTGGAACGTTGGCTTCACGCATGCAGTTTTTCTTCTGGAGAACGTCAGTGTTGCCACACTAATGCCAGAATGTGCTCGAGAGTGGAACCAGCAGAATAATGAACACAACATGAGAGACTAATCACAGCACGACTCTGGTCCACGGGGAGTAACCAGACTCTCTTGGCATCAGTTTTTAGAGTCACAAAAATGTATCTTCTCAATTCAAAACAGCACCACAAATAAAGTCGCAGGGAGTCATCCAGTGCAGAGGATGAACCCGGGGTTTGGTATGTCATTAATTCAAGTGGGCATGCTGCACAGGCTGACTGAACAACCAAAAAAAGCCTACGAGGACATGAGAAAAAACACAGATGGACAAAGAGACAGACACACACACACACACACCCACAGAAAACAGAAGTGAACTCACAGTGCAGTGAATCAAGTGGCAGAACTGGCAGCCATGGATTCCCAGTTGGTGGAGCAGAGATCACCTACTTCTGGAACCTACAGATGACAGAGAGACAGAGACAGACAGAGGAAGATAAACAGAATGCATGAGAGGAAGAACGAAGAGGTCGGGTGACGGGAAGGGAAATAGAGAGGGAGGGAGAGGAGAAGAAAGAGCATTTTGTTAGTTTGCCTGAGGCAGATCTCTTAACATTACGGCTCATTTTCAGAGCAGCGCATTGTTCTGGCATGGCACTACAGGACGTTATCAGATTTATTCGTACATTTAGCACCTGGGAAGATTCATCTGAAAACAGATACTTCAATATATTAGAGGACAAACACCAGTGGAAACAACTTGATGCATATAAACTCATCTAAGCTGCTAGCGGCCTCCTCAGACCTTCAGTTATACTACTGGAAAAATACAAAGTGAGATGAGTGCAACAAGTTAATGAATGTCTGAATTTTTAAAAAAGGGATTAAACATAGTTTGTTGCTAATGTGAGCACAGATAATGTACATTCTATTTAGATGTTGTGTTACAGAGTGAACTACTGCTGGTAGAAGTAGAGCAGCTCAACAGAAGTAGCATCATTAAACAAAAATCCGATTTAGTGGTACATTTAGCACCCAGGGAACTTTATCTTCATCTTCTGTGCAGAGAAGCTGTTGTTGCATCAGAACCGAAAACAGAGCACATGCACAAGAAATGTGTACAGAGTTATTTGAACTCATAGTGACCCTGGGGGTTAGGGAGGCGGAGGGATTATGCTCAGGGTGGCCTCCGTGTGTCATCGAGCCACCCTTTAAGGACCGCCCACAAAATCCTGGACTGAAAACTGGTGAAAAACTGTTTGAACTCCACATTTCAGTAATATATAGGTCAAAGTCTTTTCACATTTTCAGCAACTATTTTATGTATTGTATTGTGAAAGAAATCATGAATTGCCTTTACACGGTCTTTAATGACAAACACAATGCAGTATGTGTTGGGCACACGGACGGTGTCTGCGTTAGAAACAGACGTGGTTCTGGGGCACATTTTCTTCCAAAATACCAACAACTTGCGTTGCAGTTCCTCATCTCAATGAACCTCCCTCCTGTGCGATCTGCACTGGGCACCAAAACACCACACAGAAGTTTGAAGTGGATTTCAAAATCAGGAAATGACCCAATGGTCCTAGCATTGGTTGTTGCGCTGCCACAAAAATAGAGCCCTAAATGTTTTTCTAAAGGCATAATTCTCCGTTCACAGTGTGTCATGTTCTACATTCTTAAATATATACACAATGTTCTATGGGGGAGCAAGTAAACATCTATCTTGTCCTGTTGTCCTGTGTGCTGAAAATAAACTGGACCGTAACGCTTCTCCTAATCCGGTTGGTGGATTTAATGCCAACTGTGAAGGGGAGGACATCTTTTCTGTCAGTGCAGTCAAACAGCTCGGACCATTTGCAAATCCGATCCTCCCTCTGCTTCTTCACGATCTGTTTGAGGTGTTTTTATTTGGAGACAAAATAGGTGGCTCCATGAGTGTTGCTATGCAACTGAGGGGAAAACTTGAGGAAATAAGGCAAAAGCATCACGTTCAGGATTCTATCTTAAAAACCACTCTGCATTAATTAATCCGAGGACGAGGCATCTTGTTGAGGATAAAAATAACCACAGTCATCTCCGGAGCCTTGGCTTTTTTTTATGAGCCTATTTATTGGCTTGGAATGGAAAAATTATCTCTCCTAATGGGAATGTGGAGGGAAAATCCTTGGAAGCTCTGTGGTGAAAAATGTTGTACATTAGCAAACTACATTATGAAAAATTATATTTGGTTTCTAAGAATAAAACATTCTTTAGTGTTGCCCTGTATGAACACACTGTTTGACCAACATTATGTCACAGTTACACTGGAACAATAGTAGTTCATGTGATGACCCTGCCAGTCTCTCTATCACCCAACCCCCCACAGCTTTGGTGACATCTAATGAACATTATGGGACCGCAGACACACACACTGGAAGCTATTTTTGGACTTCTGCCATCATTCTTAATGGTTATGATTACATTTCTCTCACTCGGTTCAGTAGGAAAGCAACATAAGCAAACCTTTAACTTTATTTTACTTACATGGAAGAGAAGACAAAGGTGTTTTTTTATACAGTATGTTCTAGGAATGTTCATCTCATCATGGCAGCAATTAACTTGATGACTAAAAGGACAACAGATAAAACAAACCTAAGGCTGCTTTTTAAAAAATATGAAATGTGAGTTTTCTTTTACCAGTGCAGGGCTGGAGATTTAAATCTGGAGATATTATTCAGCTAATAGTGATGATTGTCATGCAGAACAGCCAAAGGGTCAGAAGCCATGTGCCACACGGTTTATTTTTGGTGAAAGATGTTGAAAGTATAGTAGCCAGTGGATGGTAGAACAGTTACATTTTCTGCTTCATTCTCTCCCCTCCCTCCTTAAAACCTGCAGTCATAAACAGGATTATCAAACCTTTGGTTTACCACCACTCTGTGTTTTGGCCCTCAGTAACAGTCCAACACTGTTTGTTTTGCACGTTTCAGGAGACTTGAAATTTAAGTGTGCTGTTTGCAGGTGCCTCTGTGAATTTAATTGACCACAAGCAGTCCCTCCTACCCAGTAAACAACAGCTGGTCCCCATAGTCCACCTGCTACCTGTAAATTCCCTTCCACAGGAGTCTGGCGTACTATTGGTTTGTCTCGTCCGAGAAGCTGGGGCTGCTGTGAGTGTGTGCTGCCGCTTTGACGCCGTAATAACAGTTTGAGATTTCGTCTGGCACGCTCGTCGGTAAACAGGCTTTTAATTGACTGTCTGAGTGCTTTGTTTTTTTCAAAGCATGACTGGGTGGCTTGAAACTGAATGTACTGTTTACTGCTACGGCTGCTTGCTAGTTAAGTTGAATATCTATGCTGATTCAAGCTTCCTCCCAGTTTTGTGACTACTGAGGGAAAGCACTTAGCAGAGGAATTTTTGGACAAATTATTCACTAAAAGGCCAAAAGATGCTCAGTCAGTCTGAACCAGATGAACATTTTCTTGAAGAAAACTTTAGATTTCAGTCTGTTTATGTGTCTGTGTTAGATTTCTGTACATGTTTAGACCATTTTGTGCTCTTTCCACTGATTTGACCACAGGTCACTAATAGGCGGACAATGGAACCGACATATCATTGAGTTTTATTCAGTTTTGGTGGAGATTACATTTTGACTGGCTACTCTTTTTTCTGACAGTGTTTCTACACGCTACTCAGAGAAAGGAACATCCTACCTGTCTCTACAAAGGAGTGAGGAT
The DNA here is from genome assembly GCA_036365135.1 of Miichthys miiuy. NCBI lineage: Eukaryota > Metazoa > Chordata > Actinopteri > Sciaenidae > Miichthys > Miichthys miiuy. The sequence goes on along the minus strand of CM071610.1, from coordinate 25,798,551 downwards.
ATGAGATTGGCCAGTACTCGTTGCCTTCATGGGTTCAAGCTGGTTGAGTTTAGTCATGAGGACTGAGATTGGTCAAGGTGAGGGCAAGAATGTCAGCCAATCACTGAATAGAGCGGCAGTGACAGTGACTGAGAGAAAAATACAAAGGAGTGAGGAGACAAGAGAGAAAAATGTAAAGGAGTGAGGAGACGAGAGAGAAAAGAGGCCAAACTGTGTGTCAGTGTGCCATGGCGTGTGCTAAACGGAGGAAGGCTGACACCGAAAACTGACTTTTAATCCAGAAGATTGCAGCCAAGTCAGCCAATAACTTATTATTATTATTATGAAAGTACTTTTTATTTATAATTCTGAGTTGAATGTCAAATTGACTTTGCTTTGACTTTTCTTATTTATCTGATTTATTATTTATTATTGTATGTAGCTCAGAGTGTCAGTGAAAATAAATATTGTTGCCATGATGTTGAATTATAGCTTTCTTTGTTTGATTTGAGTCGTTGACTTCACACAGTGCAGATGTTGATACAATGACAATGCTGCTTCAATATATATAAAATAATTGTAATGTGGAACTAAATTATAATGCAACTTCAACATGATGATGCCTGATGACCTGAACGTGAGCAAATTCTCTCTATCCGGACCTCCTGAAATCAGAATTAACGCCTGGTTTATACGTTTATTTATCCCTGTTGGGGGAATTCAGTATGAACATATACTATCGACATTTTCACCTGACTCCCAGAGCACCTTCAGCTTCCCCAGTTCATGGCCAGATTCTGTGCTGACTCACTGTCACTGTCATTAACACTGGCTGCAGAGAGGCTGAGCTAATAGCTTACAGTGGAACAACAAGTAAAAAAACAAAACATGAGAAACCAGAGCCAGGGACAGAAAAACAGGAATTAAAATGAGTATCTGTGTTTGGTACAAGCGATGGCAAGTAACCTAAATTGTGCATGACGCTGACTTAAAATCAGGGTTACGGTATAATGACCCTATGATCCATCAATCGCACACATGGCTATCAAGCAAAACACGCAGAGTGACCACATTCACTAAGCTAGGTGGTGATTGCATGTGTTGTTTCTAGGTTACCCTACAAGGTATCGACAAAACATGATGACAGTGGTCAACTTTTTGTTAAGAAAAGATGAGTAAATGGCACTGAACGCGGTGTGAAAGGTGCTAAACTGCTATTAGTCACTCCAGTTTTGACCATCCACCAAAACAATTATAGGGATTGCAACGCGAGCATAGCTTCTCGTGAGATGTAAGACCTGTGTTTTTCTTAAATATGGTGTGTTGGATATATAATAAGTCTGTGGTTGAGTGCAGAGACGCACAGGAAGCTTTTACACAACAACAGGGCTCAGGGGAAGACCACAGACAAATCATCGTTTCAAATCCCGAGCTTAGCGGAAGAGTCGACGGCACACGGATGAGGAAGTGATCGCCATCGGCTGAGACTTCCACTGAACGCGCAATGAATATGTAAATATGCACACACAGTCCATCCCAATCATCAGAACGCTTGTTATGATCGGTCCTCTCTCTCTCTCTCTCATCGTTATCATCGCTTCCTGTCATCCTGCTCTACCTTGTCCTCGTCTCCATAACAACCTCCAAACTCCAGTCTCCAAACTACTCTGACAGGCTCGGTGCTGCTGCTGGTGACAGCTCTTCACTGACAGGATACAAAACATAGACAGGTGAGCAAATCAGAAGAAATCAGAGAAACTTTAATTAACCAAATCTGCAGACTTAAATTTGTTACATTAGAAATGTAATTGGATGTGTTTTTAAACTTCAGTTTACTTCAAATGAAGACTGTTTTTATGTGGGAGCTGCAGTCTCTCTGTGTCAGGGGATGGTTTCTAAATGGTTTGTTTCCCAGTCGATTCATTTTGTCGCCTGCCTTCTTCCTTCAGTTCTTTGAGTGGGTGAAATGGGAAGAAGGAAAGGTGAAGAAACATGCCCATCTACACCTGAGCCTGAAAGTCTGCTTGGATTATCTTACAGCTCACAGTAAAACATTTCAAACTGAGAAAAGACGTACATCAAGGTAAAAGAATACAGAGGTAACACAAGGCCAACTCCAACCGCTGCAGGTACTGATCTCTGTTTTCAAGTCACCCATGACTTCCAACTTTAAGGCCAGACATCACAAAATGAAGTGAAGTCTAGGCAGGCGAAAAAGCACAATAATGCTCCATAAGAGAACTTTAACAAGCTTCTCCTCTGGTTACATCAGGGAATCACTGTAACGTTTCAGTTTGAATCATTCTTCATGCAAATCCGCTGCTCACCAATATTTATGAATGGACTACAACTACCACTGTGCCGTGACGTAAACACTGATGATGGGATTGAAGACATGAACAGAACACAAATCATCTAACATTCTCTGGTCAGGTCTAACGGCATTAGCGTGTCTTCCTGCTTAGAGCTGATTGGAAAGAAATGTGTCGCAGGTGGTGGAGGAGGATTATCCAACATACGTGTCGCGAAAATAGTCACAGAGAAACCACAAATCAAGTTGCCTGAACTCCAAGTTACCATTCCTTTTATTGTGGCTGGAATTTCTACGCAGACAGTAAAGGACTGTGTTGAGAATGTGTCAGTGTGCAAACAACAATTCCTGAAAGCAGATAAACCTTTGAAAGAGTTTTTAAGCTGAGCAAAGAGAGAAACAAAAGAAGCACAAGCTGCTCCACCATCACACCACAAAACAGAATCTAACACGACAGAGCTAACATTTCATCTATCTTGGTCTCCAAAAGGTGTTACATGAACACATCCAAAGTCTCTGAATGAGCACAGACATGAGTGTAATGACACACTCCCATTGTTGTCCAAAACACTGAACTGTGACTAAGAAGCTGCAGCTACTCCAGTGTATAAAGAGTTCTCATTAACATGTGAGCCAGCTTTGTCCAAAGCCACACACGTCCTGCTCAATTAGAGGCTGTCCCGTCAGCGGCCCCCTCTCTGATCGCTTGACACACTCGAGACAGGAGATGATAATAATGATGCATGGACCGGCTCTCCCTGACTTCTATTCATCTAATCCGTCCCCCGTGCACAACCTTTTCCTCTGTGGATCCAGTGTGATCATCCTCTCCATCTGTGCCTCTGAGCCTGGCAGTATGCTAAGCAAGCCTTTGCCATACTGAGCAGACAGCAACAGTTGTTGGAGCATTGAAGTGAAGTGAAGAAGAAGGAGAAGAAGGAGAAGAAGGAGAAGAAGGAGAAGAAGAAGAAGGAGAAGAAGAAGAAGAAGAAGAAGAAGAAGAAGAAGAAGAAGAAGAAGAAGAAGAAGAAGAAGAAGAAGAAGAAGAAGAAGAGGAGGAGGAGGAGGAGGAGGAGGAGGAGGAGGAGGAGGAGGAGGAGGAGGAGGAGGAGAAACGTGGCTAGCTACTTACAAAGTGGCAGCGTGTATCCGATCTGTGGCCAGGCGAGGTGAACGGGGCACAGAGAGCCACATGACAAACGTAGTCGATACGGAGCCGGTGCATGAATGAGAGACAGAGAGGAGGGAGGGAAGCAGGGAGGAGGGAAGGAGGAAGAGCTCGAGCTATGTGAGGAAAGAGGGAGGGAACAAGCACGAGAGTGATTCATGACGAGGAAGCCAAAACATTATAGAAGAGAGACAGAGGGAAGAAGAGGAAGGATGAATCAACCTGGGTCCTTAAATGTAAAGAAAAGAGTTGACAACCCGTTGTGTTCAGCCACCACGTGTGACCGGCTCAGAACACCTAGGCCCACTGAGAAGTTTTCATGATGAACAGAGAGGAAATTTAAAAAAAGAGAAGAAACGAGAGAGAGAGTGAGGTTGGGCTGAATTCTCCCTGTAGGACTGAATTCCCAGAGAGGCCTATCAGTTTCATGCAGGCAGGACGAGGGTCGAGCAGCTGTCAACCCCATAGAAATGGACATTAGCGAAGGCAACCTCCGGTCTGTTCAATACAGATTTAGTAGACGTTTCAGTCGCCCAATGGTTCGTAAAGTGAGCGAGTGTAGACGGAGAAAGTGATCTCCTCTCCTTAAACAACTATCGTCCAAGTACAGTACAAGACACGAACCAGTGAAGCAAATCAGCAGCCAGAAGAAGCGCAGGATTTTCAGTTATCCTCCTCGAGCCTGGGACTGCGCCCCCTGGCTGTAGACCTAGAAAAAAACACAACATCTGTGAAGAAAACTCCATGTGATTTATCTCCTCTGTTAACGTGCACGGCTCAGAGGCTGAGCTACAGCTGTGTCCAAGGCTTCAGACAACTATTAAAAAAAGTTACAGTGACTGAAATATGATTTCAATATCACAAAGGAATATACAAATATTATGCCAAACAGCCCGAGTCACGTGTTTTCACACACAGTCAAACTCTGGTGAAACAAACCTCACTAACAAAGGCTTGGTAAGCACCAGCATGCACGACACCATGACCCTGGAACTAGTTCACCTAAATGGAATGCAGCCGGATTTAATGTTAGCAATTACACCTGTCCTTCTCCTGCTCAGACGTGCCAAAATGTCTGCGAATCTAATTAATAGCTGCAAAGGTCCGTCGAGGATAGTCTCTTTTCCCACGCGGAGAACAAAAACTGTTGGCAGTGCTGCTATCCAGAGTTGAAATGGAACTTATTTCTTTGCAGAGCTGGAGCCTTGAGTACATTATAGTCTCATCAGCCTTGTCCGTGTCTTCAAAGTTCGTGACCCATTTACTGGACGCCTGTCATAAGTACACGCTTTTATTAGAAACTTCATTTCTAGGTCAAGAAAAGTGATTATCAAAGAAATTCCTCTGGTCTGAGTGGAACAGCTACGAACCGAGTAGACCCACAACTCTGATGTACAAGCTTGTAATTGTACAAAATGTCTACCAAAATGCTTTCACATTTCACAGCATGGGAAACTAGCGTCTACTTGATAATGCAGTAACTTAATTCAATCACTTTCATCAGAATTTGCCACAATAGATACAGTCAGAGGATATGGAAGTGATGCTTTGGACTTCAAGACAAGCAGCCAAACAGATCATATCAAAATGATGCTGCTACGAGTCCAAGCAACAGATATACATTTAATTTCTATGGAAATGTTCAATATTTTAGTACAGGTCCTGATTTTAATGTATGGCTACTGTCTATCTATCTATGCCTATATAAAGTAGTAGAAGCTAACTCAAACATCTTTAAGATGATGTGATATCTACCATGTGGTTGTCAACACGTGTACAGCTCATGAGCCTGTCTAAAAACAGCCCAACCTAAACAAAACCCATCAGAGTTTCCACATCTAGCGCGCTCAGTTTCCAGGGCTGCCTCCATGGTTACTCACTGTTGCTGGACTTACGAGACATTTGTTCAAATTAGCCGGGCGTTCTGAGTGACTGTTTTACAACCTAAACAAATCGGAGCCGTTCCCGCTGCACCATTCCCAGCTTCTATGCAGTGTGTCTAACGATGAGGAGAGAGACAGCTGATGACTACCAGCTTTTTCCACTGTTTAGTCTCGGTAGCACAGCGGCACTAAATTAGCTTAAAAAAGGCCATTTCCTATTGACCACGAAGGTACTACGCATGCAGATGTCAGTGCAGTTGGCAGATGATGTGATGAGGTCTATGTGGCCCCATCATCTGTGCTGACATCTGGACCATATGTCGTCTTAAACTTAGGAGCTAGGGTCCAGATTCAGAATAAAAACAGGGTACTGTGGAGGTGGAAATAGTCCAAGTAGCCACAAGGGCATTGGTTGTAAAGAGAGAAAAATGCTGGTAGGTAGTTCATTAAATAGCAAGAGTAGCTTTTTTTTTGTGAGGCCCTACAATATGTGCGATAATTAAGTTATCAACGGAATACGCACTTTATAGCAGGGTACTTCATCATGTTATGAATACGCTGTAAACATAAGAGAAGACGGGGAAAAGAGAAGTGACAGAGCAAAAGGAGAAGGAAAAGTCTGCCATGCCTTTGGATGGTGTGGAGAAAGAGGAAGAGGAAGGAGGAGGATAAAGTCAGAGATGGGAAGCTGGGAGGATATAAGTGAAGGGGGGGGGGAGTCAAGCCAGAGGGTTGCCAGTAATTACCCATCTGAATATCCTCACGAAAAAACAGATAGCTGACACAAGCATGAGTTTCCCGGGAGATGGATTAAAATAACACAGAGCGCCTTTGTAGCCTTTGTGGCCGCTGACGCTCCTCTATCTCAGGGATCAGATTAAGCACGGCTCCTTGAAAATATGACTGATCCATGTGACTGTGGGGCACAGTGATGATATTGTGTTTTGCTCAAGGATGAATTCTATACTCTGGATACATAATCGCTACAATGCAGACGGAAACTCAAGGATGTAGGATAACATTACTTGTGAGAGAAAACACTGCTCATTGTGGAAGAGGCAGGATAAAAGAGATCTGAGATTAAATGTAGCTTTCATTCACAGAGACCGGAGAGGCTACAAATGATTCACAGGGAACTGTGTTAAAGGGATAACACCTATTTACTGTCTATTTTAAAGTCTGCTCTGAATCTTCAGCGACTTTTAAGTTCCCATGAGTCAACGGTTACAAACAGTCTTTGACCAAATTTAATGTCAGACGGATTCAAAGAAAAATGCCTGTGGTTAGACACCATTATGTGCGGCCAACCTGCCATTAAGCTTTACTGCCTTTCATCTGTAAACGGGTGCTGTGTATGTGTGAGGCGCATAAATATTGCTGTCGTGTGCGTATTCACACAAACACCTCTTAATCCTCACCTAACAGCTGTTTTTCCATCGCTGCCCTCACACATCTCCCACTCCATCGTCCTCTGTCCTATCAGAGAGGATGAGACAGTCCCTCACTGACTTCCTCTTACATGTTGTCTCCCATAGCGATAAAGTAAGTGAGGGATGCCTGTCTTGACCCATTATTCTTCCTCAATGACGAGTTACAAAGAACCTCAATAAATCAATTTTCTCATAAGCATAACATTATTAAAGTAGAAAGCAGAGCAGGCCATCGATCAATGTTTTCACTGAATGACTCCTGAACTAAGAGGGATAGAGGAAGTGAAGCTGGGATGACAGCTTTTCTGCCGTACACTGTACTTACTTTTGCTACATGCTAACCCCAAAACCCCACCAGACAAGTGTCTGAGTGTTTAGCAGGCCAGACTTTGCTAACTACTTTTTCTTCAGTTTGCGCGGGGTGTTTTATTTTGAAAACCGACCGGATTCTTTATGCTGTGTCTGACTTCAGCTCGAGCTGCAGATTGACCCGGGCTGCACACGGCGTCCGTCAAAAATAGAACAGACGTGTATTCCCAGCTGAGCCGAGCAGCGGGGCTGGTGGGGTTTGAAACGTTGACTAGAACTGGCGTGTATAGCTCCGGCGGGCCGCGGCACACGCTTTGCATCCGTGCCTGGTGGAATTTAGCCTTAAAGCATCTCCATAACCGCTCAACACACAACTATAAATCCCACTTGAGAGTAAGGAAGGGCCACAGCTCACAGTCACTCATGAGCTGATGATAATCGATGAATTAATTGAAATATATCAAAATCACAATATGACAAGTGCTGCAATTTGTTTTAATATTACAAACAAAGCAGAGCCCAGCAATCACATCACCATTTTTGTAATAAAAAAAATACTATTTCCACTAAATCTGTCAAAATAATCTCAGTATGAGTTGCTGCACATCGTTCAGCCATAATTTTTAGCAACATTTCAGAGTCATGAATTGACGGGAGGTGTGAGATAGAGATTACTGTCTCCTACTACATTCCACCCCTGTCAATCAACACGGCAGTGGTGGTTAGTGGGAGAAAAGCACCTTCAAACATCAGTGTGAGTGATATTCAAGCTCTTTGTTATACTTAACACGCTTTTCAGGCATCAAACAATTAGCTTCCTGCCTCTCAGTAGAAACATGGAGACCTTTTAGCTTTCTGATCACGACCCTAGTAGCCAACAAGAGGCCAGTATGAGCTCCGGTATCTATGGAGAAATGTAACAATGTCATAGTAATCTATCTCCAACCCCGGCGGAGGGAGGAGGATGTAGAAGCAGTTGAGCTCCTTGGCTCGCTTTCACCCCCCCCCGGCCAATGCTTTTCTTTATGACCTTGCCAGGAGACCAGTAGGGATGTTGATTCCAGTTGTGGTCTGAACCAATCCAGAGCAACCCGTAGATAAGGAGCTGGTCCAGGAGGGAAATGTTTTCCAACAGCAAAAGGACAGCAGGGATGAGATAAGACGTTCAGAATTCATCAAAAAGACATTAGCAACAGAGGGAAATAAATGGTATGGAGTGTGACAGTGAAAAATGCATTCTAATATCAATTCAAACATTTAGAAAAAATACGTTTCAAATTGAACAATTGTTTATCAGGACAGCATTTTTGTCCTTCGGCACATGCTGACAGATTCAGATGAAACCTTGAGGCCATTCACTGCCTTTTCATATTCAGTGGAACTGTCTGGGAAGGACAACAGAGGGTTGTTGAAACTCCCACACCACATAACGTTCCAAGTCTTCTGCTCCCCCTCGCTCTCTCGTTGCCACTATCAGTGCAGAGCATTCTGGTGCTTTTTCAATCTGCCCTCCTTCTTCAGCTGCGAGGCAAATAATTATTAAAAAGGATCAAAGCGTATGAAAGGGCTTCTGCGTCAGTGAGGTTGAGTTTGGGGAGCCGGGTGACTGAAAGTGATAATGGCAAAGCATTATTTAACATAATTGTTTTTGCTCTCTATATGCAACGCTGGAATGTCTGAGCTCTGCAATTAATACTGCTGGAAATGAGTACTGAGAACGAACAGTCTAAATTATTCAAAGTTAAATCCATTTCTGCTTTCATCAAATTCTGCATTCAGAACTATTATAAACTTGAAGTCTTTGCTGAGAAGACATGTTAAATTCTTGAAACAATCAACACGAAAACTCAAATATCATTTTAGAAATGGGGGTGGCAGTAACTGTCTATAGGGACTTGGAGAGATCCTAGTTCACCTCCTGGGCACTGATGATGCACCCTTGGGCAAGGCAAGGCAAGGCACAAACCCCTAACAGCTACATTCTATGAGGCTGCCCGTCACTTAACACTGCAGATAAAGTTGTCAGAACTTCAAATTGTAAGGCAACAAACTTCAGGCAGATTTTAAGTTAGGAAATTCAACTTGACTCTTAAAGTTTGGCTTTGTTCAACTTTCATTTCTAAGTTATCTCAACTCACCTAACCCTAGCTTAAGTTGGAGTACTTTGTAATTTAACATTATTTCAAGTTTGAATGCTTATTTCTACTAACTCTACTCAAGTTGTAGTAACTTATAATTTCACATTATCTCACCATCTCTCTCTCTCTCCATATTTTCATGTTAAAGGCCCTGTGTGTGTGTGTGTGTGTGTGTGTGTGGTTGGATTGTGGATCTCTATGTCTATAAACAGTGAGCCAGAAACAGCCAGGAAAAATGGAAACAGTGTAGCAGAAATGAGCAAAACTATTATCTGTACCCAGCTGCAAGCCTCATTGTATAATCTCTAATGTATATGATGGGAAAAAACAAACAAAAAAACACTCTGGCTAGTTAGTATTCTCCCACCAGATGAGTTAGACTGGGACAAGTTGGTGCTTAACAAGTGTCTGTGGACGGCTGAAGACAGTTAATAAGAGTGATGGACAGTGGTGTGCATTTCCTGTAAGTGGTGAGAATGGACTTGCGTGTGCTTAAGAGCCGGGGGACGTGCAATTGAGGTAAAAGGTTGTTGACATGCAAAACCACTGTACATCAGCATGACAAAGTGACAAGGTGTAGTTCACTTAGCGGATGACTTGTTTGTAAAAACGATGCGGTACATTCCAGGATACGATTTTAGAGCGAGTGACACTTTGATCCAATCATAGACTGAGCCTTTATCCGTGTGTCAAGGACAAGACATTTGCATTCCTTAAGGAGATGGCAAACCCCTCGAAGACACTCAGGAAACACAGGCTTTAGCACTGCTCAGTGGTAAATACACTTAGATTAAAAAGCAATGCCCTGTCCTTTACAGTTTCAGCCTCCAGCCTCAGTCATCACAGATGCCCTAAAACAGTTAAAACACACCCTGACTTCATTGTGTATTTCAGGAAGGTCTGCTCAAAATCAGGAAACTCTGAAATAACAACAAACACGGTCATATAAACATAGTATAACTTGACATGTTATTTATGTTCTTTACTCCAGCAGACATCTGATACATCATCCAGCAGTTTGCCTAAACATACACTGTTAGGGTTTGTTTTAAAACTGTGCAGAGTTGACGTGAACGGTGGCGCTCCGTGCTGTGCAATGTGTGCAAGAGCTGAATGGAAGTGAGGGAACATGGAGGGAAATGACAGGTTAGTCTGAGAAACTGTAACAAAGAAATATGGAGGAGGAGTGTGTTCAGGAAAAAGACACTGGCATGCTAAAGACTACATGTTATGGCTGTTACGGTGATATTACAAGTCTGAGCCTTGTTTGTGGCTGAGGTGTTGAATGTAGGAACAAGTTGAATGATATTACAGCTCCTACAGCCTCATTTTATAATTTCATTTTATTCAGTTGTTTATAACTACACCACTGCAATAACCATGTAATCTAAAGTCGCTAACATCTCATCCAATACAATTATCTGCTGATGAGATACATATGGAGGAGTGTGATTCATTTTTCTTCTCCTGAACATGAGATAGATGAATTACATTACATTTATGTCGCCGCTCTACATAATTTACAAGGTCATTTAACCCTACACAAGCCGCTGTGCTTTTACTTCTCAAGAGCACGGCGATGATTTAAATGAATATTTTAGATGACCATTTGATCCCATTAAATAGTAACAATGACAAAATAGCAGAATCGGTTGTACTTTAAAGGGCAGGGGCCGGTGTCAGAGAGCGACCACACAGCTCATTTTCACTGAGCCGGAGGAAGGCGTCGTGTCGTAAAATATTCAGGAGCGAGGGATATTTGATAGCCTAACCCGAGTAGGGAACATAAAGTGGCGAGGGTGATGAAATGGTGCAATATCAATCTGTGACCATAAAATACTGAGTCACAGTTTAAGTATGCACACATGTCCAAAGCCTTAAAAACCAGTCTTTAACGGGGCAGCGCATGGCTGCCCTGTGAGAGCATCATGAGGGAGGAGGGACAGTCTGAATGGTTTGAATTCCATATTCTGCATGTTTGTTCACTCCCTCTTCAGTCTGCCTGCTGTATGCACTTGAATAACATAAAATGTGGATTCTTCATTGAAAATCATTTGGAACAAATTCCATAAATCCGACCACGGGCACCAATGAACTGTTAAGAGTTGTCTTGATTATGCGAGGTAATATAACATGGAATCAGGACAGTGTGAAGATCATTTGAAAGTATGAAATGAAACTCATAACATGCTCCAGGAAGAGTTATAGAAAGTATGACTGTCAGTGTGCTATGTGCCTCTATATTCTGTATGAAGCAGTGAGTGTGTATGTACAGTATATCATTGAATGCATGTGTGTGTCTGTTTTTGTCTTTCTTCTTTTTTAAAAAAATATATAAATAAATCTTTGTCTTCAAACAAAAGTAATAATTCAGAAAACAGCTACAATGTTTTAAGATAGTTTGTCTGTCATCTTCTTTATGATTATGGATATGGACCAGTGTATGTCTGAAGACACAAAAGCCTCATTCTAAGACAAAAAAACAAACAAAAAACAAACATAATAACTCGTATTTTCAGGTGGTTACGCACAAATAAAAACATACTTATGAAGATTACATTCCATTTCTACCATATTACCTGCTAAATCTCACACACTGGACCTTTAAAAGGGGGTTTGGGGAAACAACAGAAAGCCATAAAAGCGCATAACAGTGGGAAAGCTCTAAACAAGACTGACCTCTGGAAACGACTTGGTATAGGCCTGCCTCATTTGGCCACAGGAACGCCTCTAATTAAATTAAATAAGACTTATCGCACCTGTAGTGATGTTTCATAGTGTTTCCAGCTGAGCCTCATCAGAGGTTAAGACCACTGAAGTCATGCTGTATTCATATCTGAACACAAAGCAAATCAAGTTTTCCCAACAAAACCTGGCAAACAGACAACAGCAGCTTAACTCCCTGCAGTGATCAGCTGCCCACCAAACAACACATAGAAAAAACTGAAATCAATGGATGTTACAATAGCTAAAAGACGCGATACAAACAAGACAAATAAACTGGAATTATCAGCCAGAGCAATATTAATATCAAGTCATAGATGAATGCTAAACATACATACGTACACTTACAGGAGAACTCGGAGTGAAGAGCGTTGTATTTCCACACACAGAACACCAGTGTTACCTCTGGGCCATCATTATCAGTCCCTGCCATGCTCCACTTCTGATTCCTGCATACAGATCCAGAATCTGTAATCTGATAACGACTTGTAAGGGCACACCTAACAGGCCTTGACCGATAGCCTGTCAGCAATTCCTCAGCTTCAGACCAGTAAATGTTGATATGTCATGCACCAGAATACATTACTTCACACCTTATTCCATCATATAATTGGAGAAGGCTGAAACTACTGTGTCTCAACAAACACAACGAAACAGAGAGACCAGACTTTACACAGCTACACACAGTTATAATATGTGACACATAAACAGACTGTCAGAGTTCCATTTCTCATAATCAAATTAAAATCATAACATGACCTGCCCTCACAAGATGTTAAGATTCATCTTTTCCACATGCAGCTGCTACAGCTGTCTGTTTTTTAATATCACATAGAGTTCTCTCTATATCCTAATTATTATCCTCATCATAAATAATTAGAGATATTGTCATGAAAGGGAGAGTGAGTGCACTTGGGTTTGTAGAATATGATTAATGACATTAACGGTGTCCAATTAACCTGAATGTGTCAGGCGGTTTGGATGACGTTGTTGGGAAGCCATCGTTGGAAACAGTTTGAAAAAGGGCGGGCACTTTCAAAAAAAAAATACAGGCCAGGTGACTGGACCAACCATCTGTCTATCACCACCTATCACAGGCAAACTTCAACCAATCAGATATCATCTAGACTAACCGTTTTAGCAGTTGCCACTGTAGTAGTCATTTCTTACCAAGCAGCAACGTCCATGGCTGTGAAGTGCAGCCTATGCGGAAGTGCCAAAAACTGCAGTTACTTGAACAGCGACTTGAGGCTGGCTGCAGAAGTGAGTCGTCTCCATAAGTCCCCATGTTAAAATGTCCAACTTCACAGCAGAAATAAACATGTTTACAGCCTGGTACACAATTTCCCGTTCATGACAACTGTACTGAGGGTGAATTTTTATACAACTCACCTGTTCAAATGATATTAAGACTCAAAGTTATGCAGAATTAACAGCATGGCACCTTCGATTGACATGTGGGTACCGTAACAGACGGTTTGTTTGAGCAACCAATCTCAGGTCCACGGATGGTTTGAGCTTTAAAACAGGATACATATGGATTCAGTCCATTGACTTAGCAGCCACTTTGTTAACAGATTTGGTCCAGCTGCTTCGCACATGTCTGAACCAACATTAAGTACAGACAGTATCTGATGTCAGCACTGCAGAATGTCCATTTGGAGAACAGAAATGTCAATTAGCTCCATAATCCATTAAGTACAGACAGATTTAATGTCCAAGAAGGTCATATAATCCTGATTTGTAAGTTTGAAGACAATATAGGAAAACCATAAATTCAGCTATTTGACATATTTGATACATGACACTATGATGACTCCATGATTTGTACAGCGGCTATACAAACAATGTTAAAGCTATTATTGAATAATGAAGACTATTATGATATATCACCTACTATCAACATAAGCTATTTGGTAGACTTTATAATCACCTCACTCCCAACTTCTAATCTGTGCATTATGTCCTCCTTATAGTGGAACAACTGTCATGAAGATCTGAAGATTTTCCACTTCCCACAAAAGTTCTCATCTTTGCTCATTGGTTGGGCACTCTGTTCCTTGACAAGCTGTAAATATTTCAAATAATTCTTTGGCGCTGCATTTACTGGAACTAAATTCTCTTCCTGGATCAACTTTCACGACAATGGGCACATCTGAGAGAGAAATGAACACCGCCAAGCAAAAACAATGAGCTGCTATCAAAAGCAGTTGGGAGAGGTGAACAGAGGAAGAGGGGCGGGATGACAGGAAAGAGAGAAGAGTGTCGTGATTGTTGAGTACAGAATAATACCCTCTGTGTAGCCTGCTCGTGTTAGCTTCCTGCTCTGGGCTGATTGCAGCAGGTCTCTGAGGGCCTGTCTTAGACTAAATACTAGATAAGAAGCTGTGAATGCGAACGAGTGCAGCAGATAAATAAGAGGCTGAAGTAGAAATTCAAATACGCTGAGGGAATACAAAGAAAAAGTAGAAAAGAAGAGACCCTCTCTCTCCAATCTGTTGGCTCCACAATAGACTGCAGTGTGTATGCTATCCAAGGGAAATCTAATGTACAATGGTGCACACATCATTCAAAAAGGCCCGTAAGCAAGCATGATGACATGGGTGATATATTTCTAAAACTTCAACATGTAAATGACTTATTCTGATGCACTCAGATGTTAAAAGAGGGAAATGATACACGGTGTTCGTTATAGCTGTTGTGGGGAAAGGAGAGCGCACATACACAGTGTGGTAAACAAGATGGTTTCTTCAACTTTGCCACGTGCTCCGTCTTTCCACTCGACTCAATGAATCTTCATCGTTTCAGTGCAACGCACAGGCCGTGTCTCGCAACGAGGTACGGTCACCAGGATGTGCCAAACTGGGGAGCAAACGTTGAAACTTTTCTGAAGAGTTGCGTATCAATAAACCACATAACTAAAGCCCCAAACTACGGCCCCCGGGCCACATCCGGCCCACCTAAACAATTGGAGTGGCCCACTTAACGATCCCAAACAATCCCTCTAAACATGGCCTATTTTTTTAAATTGCATTTTCCTATTATAAAATATCCACACTTAATGATTAAGGTTGGCATTCTAATTAAAATGTACCTTATTTATGAACTATTTACAGTAGTAGCTAATTTTCACCCCCTCACACAATGGTATATTCCGACGTGACTTTGCTCGTGATCAAGCGTCAAGTGTGCATGGGCAAGGCGAGCTAACGGAAGAAAGCCAGACAACAAAATGTCGAAACTGTTGGGGAAATGGAAAATAGATTCAGAGTGCAGAGTTTTTAACCCTCTGGGGACGGATTGGGCTGATCCGCCTAAAAGTTTTCACATATATGTGAATATCTCTGAAACGGTTTATGATAGAGAGATGCACTGTTTTCCTGAGATTCCGCTGAGAACGGAGATGTGTGGTTTGTGTCTGTCTGACACTTCCTTGTTGTTCTGTGCCAGACCAATCGAAAAATAGATGTTCGGCAGACTGCATACGTATCGACGAATGGAAAAATTTTACTAGGCAGAATACTTTCTTTTTCAACCAATCAGTGGAGTGGCAGTTTGTCTAATCTAAAGATACAGTGGCGGTGCTCAAAGAATTTAACATTCGCTGACACTATGAAACTCGCTACGCCAAGATCAAGTGAAGGGCAGCTGCAACAAATGATCATTATAATCTCCACAATAATACTGGTTGTCACTTTAAAACATGGACCTAGTATCCATGACATCACCCACTGGTTTCTGAAGAGCTGTTGAAGTTCAGTGTGGTGACTGTGGCTCAAGTGGCAACCTCCTGTGCTGGGAAATGAAGCCAATGCCGAAGTGCTTAAGAGTCATCTCCAAAATGTCCAACTTCACAGCAGAAATAAACATGTTTACAGCCTGGTTCAGGCAAGGGTTTTGGTCTCTATAGCTAATTTCCCCGTTCATGACAACTGTGAGGGGGATGAGTTTTTTTTTAACTCACTCGTTTATTTAACATTAAGGCTCAAAGTTACACATAATTAACAGCGTAACTGCTTGATTGACAGGTAAGTGCCATCACAGATAGCTTATCAGGCACCCAGACGTCATTGGACCCACCTCAGGTCCGCTGATGATCCACGTCTTTGCTGATATTTAGATTAGCCGGGAGGCGGAAGAAGCAGTACATCCAACATGGTGGCAGCCAGCGGCCGCTTCAAAACAGTACTTCAGAAACCTGTGGGTGACGTCACTCAGGCTCTGTCCATTCTTTATACTGTCATTGCTCTGGCTGCTGCCCAGTTAATTACTATAGCTTGGCATTTTAAAACAGAGGCTTATGAAGATTGACTCGTTTTGTAGTCTCTAGTAGTTGTTTGTGGAACTACAGTTTTTGGCACTTCCCAGCCACAGAGGTTGCCACTTGGTTGTGACGTGTCTCATATGCCACAGGACCTACATGTATCGTGCAGGTCCCTTATTTTTTTATAGCTCGGTCTGCCTTTGACATTCAAATAGTAATGGATAGTTATTCCTTAAGTGGGAGAGGGAAGGGCAGGAGATGAGAAAAAATGGCGAGACTGCATGTCAAAGTCGTTACGTCATTTTCTGAATGCTTTAAAAGTCACATGGCTGTCGATCGTCATGATGAACACTACAGATGTGATGACTGAGTCACCACAAAGCACGGCGAGGCGTCAAAATCCATCAGCACTGCTCCCGATGCATAGAAATGAAGTCATTAGACTAGTGAGTGAAGGCAATCCCTGCTGTGTTTTACAGCCTTGTGTTGCTCAGGTCTATTTATAGGACGTCAGGTCCAAATTAGCCCTTTGAAGTGTAATTCGTAATATTCACCAGGTACCAAATAATGAGGAAAGTCACTGCTAGCTACACTACGAATCACTGTGAAAGCAGTGTTTGAGCACGAAGAAATGAAACGTGTCTTTAGAAATAAGATGATGAGTTTGCAAAGGAAGATGCTGCCAAATCATTTTACAGATTGTATGAGCTTCAGGTCTCAAGCAGTGAGACAACAAGGAGATCAGAGAAGGTCATATTTCCACATTAAAATAATGCTTTATGCAAAGATGATGTTAAACACCCATTCGTTTTAGGAATAACTGGGATACAACAGCAGGTTTTGGATGTTAGGTAGGGGTGGGTGACATAACAATGGAAATTCTCATCTTCTGTGATTCTGACTCGATTCACATGCACCAAAAATTCTGTTTTTTTTTTTATTTTGGAATAACCTAAGTTACAGTAACGTTATGTGATGATCACCTTCAGACTTATGTTAGCGGCACAAAGCACCAGGCACACACAGCAGCACTACACAAAACTTCAACCAACTGTGGTGGGGCGATGAAAACAACTTCAGTTTCATTTCATTGCGCCCTTACAGCTTTTTGGATAATGATGCCTTTTTCCAGTACTACTGGTGTTGCAGCAGAGAAGCTGTTCTCCACCGCTTGACGTTAACAACAAAACAGATTTTCTCCTGCTATACTCCAGAACTCATTTCATTATTTCCATACAGAAGAAGGCTGTAAGATTCATTCATTTTTTTTAAGTATATATTTTTGGTGCCTTTTTATGCCTTTAATGGATAGCACAGCTGAAGAGAGACAGGAAGCAGAGAGAGGGGGAATGACATGCAGTAAATGGCTGTCCGATGCGGGATTCGAACCAGAGCCAGCTGTAGCGAGGACTGTAGCCTCTACACATGGGGCACCTGCACAACCCACTACGCTACCGACCACCCCGGAAGATTCATTCACGTCTGAGCCTCATCAAGACCAGTTAGTTTAACTGTCAGTTATGTTTCATTTGCAGCTCAAGCGGGAGTCAATGGAGTGGCACACAGTCAGTGGAGCCCCTATCTTTTTATTGAATTAAGAATTACTCCTAAACCAAGAACTGGAATCGAATCTGGAGACTGCCAAAGATTTCTGTACTATACCAAACCTACAAGTTTCCCATTACTGTGCCAAAACCCTGTGTGTAAATCTGAAGCATTGTTATCAAAGCTTCAAATTCTGTTTTGGGAAACTCGTGAAAGCCTCTGTAGACATGCCTGGTTGCTTTGCTCCGGTGCACTGAAGTGATGCACCCTGATGCTCGCACATCTATGCCACTCTGACGAGAAATATTTCAACTCTACCAGCCTTCACATTCCAGCAACAGCTGAGCTTGTGAGAGACATGCAACAACAGGCAGCCATCACCAGCCAGAACCATGGATCAGGCCATGGAGGCTTTAAGAGGACGGATCACGTTGCAACCTGACAGGGTTTGGGGATTCATAACAATGTAGCTCTGGACGGCTGTGAATGTTACCCTTTGAAATGTCATGATGAGCTTAAACCAATGCAGTCTGTCATGTTACATGAGACCAACATCATTTGGAATGTGAATCTGACTCTTTTTAGAGTTTGGTTGTGGTTTTAGGGCTGTCTAGTGGGTTACAGTTAAAACCAAATGTGCTGACACAATAATCTAGACAAAATTAAGAAAGATACGGCAAAACCGTGGCTAACTGTAGCAAGCCATGTTCATGCTACATCATCATAATGTGTCACTGTAGATGAAGAAGCAAGGCTGCTGGGGGGGCTGCTGCAGAGAACTGTGACTAATGATCCGTGAACAATCTTAACTTCCACGAGCAGGAGAACATCTAAAACGCTGAATGCAACCGTTTGCATCCTGAGGACAAGATGGAAGAGATGATGGTGATATATGAGCTGCCATTTCGACAATTTTTCTGGAAATCAAGCACACATCAGATGGCCCTCACACCCATTCACACATCCATGGTATTCCCATTGTTCTTGTTACATTCACCCTCATTCTAGCTCCTTCATCTTAATCATTCCATATTCAGACTTTTCTTAAGAACATAAATCTCCTGCAGTGGATTGCTGATTCACGTTGCATTGCACAAGTTTCTTTTTCACCTTGATGGGATATTGCGAGATATATATTTCTGGTCAATTTCTACCTCTGTCCTACTTTTCTTTCCTAAAATAGTTTTCCCCATCCCCCTGCCAAGCTCTCTAAAACCTAATTTAATTTTGGCCATTTGGCATCTGAAGACAGATTTGGCTCTGCGAGCCTTCTGGCAAGAGATAACGTACAAAGTTTCTAAAGAAAAGGGACAGACTATCATTCCATGAACAGAAAGCTATTATCCTGTGACAATGTAAGGAAACAATCATAATCTTAGCTTTGATGAGATGCAGCATAAGAGTTTACCTAACATCTTTGTAGACTTTGGGTTCTACAGGGATGTGATTATGTGTTGTTTAGTCACAAACTGACACATGGTAAAAATACTAGGGATGCACCGATTGTGAAATTCTGGGCCGATACCGATGCCGATGTTTAAAATAACAACTTGGCCGATGCCGATGTTTTTTCTTTTTGTTATTTATTCCCTTTGTGCCACGGAAACATTACTGAACTGTCTTAAAAGTCTTTCAGCTCTTCATCATACTATCCTTGAATGAGCACAAATTCAATCAGACAAATTTAATATAACCTTCATTCACATATTCACATGACAAGTTCTTTTCTGAAAAATAACTTTCAAACCCCTCTTAGATTGGTGTATAGCTAACTAATCAATGAAAAGATTTTTTCAGTACTTACATTGCCCAACAAAATGATTTGAGTGGTTTTAGCCTGATAAACAAAAGCTTACTCAATGAGAAGGTTTACATTAAAGCTACATGTCTCTCAGTCCGTGACTTTTCCTAAATATGTGTGTTTGATGGCTTCTAAAGCTTACAACGTATTCAAATGAAACAAACTTGATTTCTGAGCATTTATACCTCGGACGCCAATCTGCATATAAACGACAGTTATAGACCAGCTGTGGTCACAACAATTATTACAATGTTTCATTTTTCTTCTTTTGAATGACAACTTTAAAAACAATATCTTACACCCAAATTTTAAACCCTAATGAGCCGTAGTGTAGTGTAGGGTAGGGTAGGGTAATGTAATGTAGGGTAGTGTAGTGTAGGGTAGGGTAATGTAATGTAGGGTAGTGTAGTGTAATTCTTTTGGTACAAGAACAAAGAAGGTTCCTCTCCAAACAAACTCACTGTGTAATCACTGCGTCTTAATCATGTCTCATTCTTTCTCAGTGACATAGCTCCAGTGTTAACATCTTGATGACATTACCAGTTCAAGTCTCCGTCTGGTCTCTGCCTTTCTCAGAGGAACACTCATTTTTCAATGATGTCAATCTCCATTACACAAATAGCCAGTCATGTCATTACTGCTTGAACTAAATGGCAATATGAAAATGTGATTGATGAGTAGAATTTACCTGATGTGATATTCTTTTGTTGTTCTTTCAGCCGGGTTAATCAGGTATGTGTTTAACTAGTTCTCTTTGCAGTGCATTAAAGCGAGATTTTAAATCACTCCTCACAGACTTAAGTACTTGTAATGCATATTACATACATAAATCAAATCAAAGCACTAACTAACTGTATACTGTTGCTCTGGAACTCTTTTTTTACCCCTCAACTCATATAATATCGTGATGGATAATACTGCTACATAATTGATGTTGTCAAGTTTAATTTCATAGCCAACAAAGTCCAAAACAAACAACTGCAACTCTACTCTGTGCTCACTTAGAATGCAAATAACAAGACAAGCTAAAAATCACTTCAGAAACAGATCAAATGGATATAAGTAATGTTAAGCTGCTAAGCTGAAACTCATATGCCATCAGTCTTTGCTGTATCAGACTGGAGAGTGAGTGAGACAACAGAAAATCAGTCTTGATTCAACTAAATGGGGAAAAAAGAAGGTGGCATACTGACATCATCGTCTTGGGCTTGACTTGACTAACCCTTTGAGGTGATCTATCACCACATATTGCCTTCTCCTAATTCCTAGGCAATTTGTTGACTGCGTTACATGCATACAGACTGCACATTATCAGAATAAAATTGGCCAAATTGGAGTGCAAATGATCAATAACAGAGCAGGAGGTGCAGGGTAAGGGCCAGGGAGTGGACTCTTATAGATCGAGGGGACCAAATATGCTGTATAGGACAGATGAAAGATTGCCTATTAGCTCAGAGGCTCCATTTTCGTCATCAATAATTCATGTAGTATAGATGTTTTTCTTCCCTGCTAACTGACTGATCAGCTTGCATTATTTGGAATGGAGGAAATATGTTTGTGTGGAAGGTCAGCATTAAGAATATTTCCTTTAGAATATACCCTTTAGTGATGTTCCAATCTTCAAGTCCCATTCCAGTTGGGGTGGAATTAAGTCATCTAAATATTTCAGAGTTGAGATCTTAATCAAGAAAATAACAGTATATATTTATCAGCTACTACATTTAGATGTCATCAGCTGCCACCAAAATACTACACTGGAATTCAAATATTACCGAATAATTTAAATTCTTTACACCTTTAAACCTTTAGTGAGATTTCTTACCTTCAAATACAGCTTTAAAACTAGCATTTACGCCTCATGTAACGGTGAAAGAAGAAGAATGTGAATGACGGTAAGGCCTGACAGATGTCAGAAGTCTGGTACACAGGAAGGCATTCACCCCACATTTTAAGTTTCAGAGAGCTGCCATGTAAACACAGCTGACAAAACATGCAGCAAATGGGCTGAACAGGATCTGGGTCACATGTGGAGGAGTCACAACAAGGCGAGATTATATATGGAGCAGAGAAAACTCAAGTCTCCTCACTCAAAACATCCACCTACATGATAATGGTGAGTAGAACTGGTGTGAACTAGTATTTTCATACGCTAAAGGATTAATATGAGTGTGACAGATGGATTATAACTCACTAGACTGTTCAGGCAGGAGGTTTTTACTTGAACCTACCCATCCCTCTTTCTGAAAACCCATGTGAGTTGTCTCCTGGGAAGTATACATGACATCACACATTTTAACCATGCCCTTTGCTTCCTTCCAGTTAAACAAGATCACATACTTCCAGTCATTGTCCTTCAGTGGATAACTCCTGGTTTTTCAGTAAAGCTAGAGCAGCGATTCTACGTTCAGTTTTAATGTGATTCCTATAGCAGCTCAATTAAACCACGTTTGACATGATTTGATGATAAATCCCTCACAGGCAGCATTCTATCACTTCCTTATCTGGCCTTGCACATCAGCTCCGATACTGACAGGCATCAATCATGCATTAGTTTCCATGTGCGAGTGTTCTGTGGTAAAAGTAAGACCCTGTCAATCTGTCTGTTCGTCAACTTTTCCAGAATCTTTTCCATCACATGCTTCAAAGTTTCTATACACTCTTATTTGCAGTCTTTCTAGACTTTGCTACATATGAGTCTCAAAGGTTCCAAGAGCGTAAGATAGAGATCTTAGCTTGAATCCAACAGTTAAACCCTGCAGGAGGAATACAGCAACACTTCTGAACAGCTGCAAGGAGGAACTGGATTTGAACTGCAACTGCACCATTATTAAGACTATTAAATATGATCAAAATATCCTCATACAAGCTTCTCAAAACATTTTTATGGCTGTTTAAATCTTTGCAAAAATCCAAGTAAAACAAGTTAGTTTCTAAATCAACTAAATACACCACTTATACTATAATAAAAAGTGCCTCTACCAGAGACACAGACAGAGCTGTGCTGTTTGATAGGAAAGCCAAAGGCATTACCCAATTGTTTCCTTAAAAATTCCATTTTAAATGTAATATTGACTCCAAAGCAGAAAGTGTAATTTCTCATTCCATCTTCAAAGAGGCTGAACAGCTGAAACTTCAGCTTGTTTGAAGATACCAGGCAAGACAAGGTTGATCAAACAGTGAAACAATAGGTGGTCACCCTAAAGGGCTTGGCACAGATCAAGTTGAAAGCCTTTGGCCAGACTAGTGGACAATAAATCTGAAAACAGATTACATGTCACCATTTCAAGTACCTAGATCTGTTTTCAAAAGTCAGGGAGTTCCCCCTCTTCAGTTCCCCGCGTTAGCCAAAGAGCTGATTTGTGGTTGGCAGACAGAATCAAGCCCATGATAGATTAAGCCACTGTGAATGTTAATCTACGTTATCTGCATTTTACGTGATGACAATGCAATTTTTGCAGACACTATAGAATCATCTATAAATCTAATCTGACGGCGTGATCTAGTGCTTAGTTCATGTTCAACCGAGACATGACAGCAACCATTCCCCCTCTTGAAGAGCGCTTGTTCTGTCTGTACTGTAGCTGAACTTACAGTCTGACTTTACTGGCTGCTAAGTGATTAATCATTTACTTCAGTCCAGAAACACAGGGTAACCAAGGCAACGTGATTTTGAGAGCATACCAAATTGCTTCCATATGCACAGGGACCAAATGACTAACCCATTCCATTGAATGTCAATGCAATTATTGGGTTTATTTAAACTAGTATAACACCAGCATAAACCGTCACACATATGGAAAAATATGATCGACCTTTGCATGCTTTGCCTATGAATGTTACTGCTTTAGTTCCCACTGGGACCAATGATGAAGGATTTACTGTGAATGTCCTGATCTGGATAATTACTCAGAGCATCTCACACAGAAAATCGACTCCAGCTTCTAATCCCACAGGACGGGAATCACAGAAAACTGCCAGCACATTAATGGGTTAAGATGCATGTGGGAAAGTATCTTAAAAAGACATCGCGGTTGCGAAACATTTGGAATGACTTGGTGACATTTTAGAAGTGAGTCACAGATGAACAAAGAAAACAAGACTAAGTTTACAATCAGCCTCAAAAGTGGTTCTCAGATCTGCAAACTTATCAATTTGATCTTTTCAACTCTAATTTAACATCAAATCAGAATCCATATGACCATCCTGTTGATTCATCACAATTCTGGACTGCTGTCAGAGAATTGTGGAAAGGCACTGACAGATGTAGTTAAAAGTAGCACTTGACATCCTGAAATTTTAGATGAATTCAGTTTATGTGAAGCAATGCACCTCATGACCCCACTACTCATGGCTCAAACTCTGCATCCACACACAACTCAAAAGTATGAGTCGTTGTACCACAAAAAAGCCCAAAGCCAAATTTGTCTCACACAAATTCACTGGCTTCTGCACTTCAGCATTTTGATGAAACAGTTAAGTTGACTTCAGTGGCCTCTGTACATGTCCAATGTTTTTTGGCATGTGTGGGTCAGTTCACACTGGAATTGCACATTTAAAACATAAAAATAAAATCCAAACTGTTACATGAAATGCTACATGAAAGAAGAAAACAAAATGAGTTGAAGTTGCTTGTTGGGGTGCTATGTTCGACTTCGTTGAAAACTGAACCGAAAAATAAGGTTAGGGAGCTCCAAGCATTGAGACACAACACATCAACAGCTAATATAGCTAGCATTAGCTAACACGTTAACTAATGTTGGCTAAAGCTAAAGGGCTGGCTGAGCTTAGCTTAGAGGGTAACGTTCTGGCAATGATATCCTTGTCATGGTATAACTTTGGTCCAATTTGTGTTCTTGCCTCTAGTTCTAGACAACACAGTACGTAGTTAACGTTAAACGTTCGTCCTTACCTTTGAGCAGACATATGTATTGTAATAAATGCGGGTTTTCGCCTTTAGCTATAAAAGCTAAGGATGTCAGAACCTCTGAACAAACACACAGACAGGGATGATGTACAATAGAGAACAATCTTTATTAATAATTCTCGATCTGACAGAGAGATGCCGGTCGGGGCACAGGCTTCCTTCTGGAGGGTCACAACGACAGGCTCGCCTCTAATACAACTCCGTGACAATCCACTACACATCGGCTAGCTTCACTAGCTTCTAAGGCACACTTTCAACACAGCACGCAGAGTCCATACACCACCCGACACACGGCTAACCTGCAGCATATGGCACCCACAGACCGCCCACCCGCAGGCCCGTCACTCCTGCCCCGGCAACCCCACCACTTCGTATAAAATAGAAAAATAGGCCGACCTATACACACACACTAAATAACAAGTACACACAAAGCTAAATAATAGATACTTAGACATACCTTAGACATATGAAGTGTTTGAGAAGGATCCTATTAAATATTCACAGTACCAACAGGCTGTATATAAGGTACTTAGCTCGCTGCTCGGCGAGACCCTCCCCCGGAGTCTGAGCTTGTACCGTCGTCCAACTCCCTAACGCTTTAAGTGGTAATCATGTCTGTAGAGTGACATTTGCGGCCTCAATTGCAGTTTATAAATTTATTTTTTAACGAATTTTTCTCTCCCTCTCCACTCTAGCGATGATGTCATGCACTCTAGCTCTCGAACATTCTTCCAATATACACCCATTAATTTTTTTGCCGTGGTTTTTGGCGATTTATTGCAAAAGTCATAGTCGATTCCCGGCCGAGCCGCACGTTTTGATACCTTTTTTATGTATGTGTGACAAAAACTGCCGGAGTAGCGAGCCAAAAAAAGGGCGTAAGAATAATGATAATAATAAGCGTGGTGAATAGTATATAGTGTGCCCTTTCAGGCACACTCAATGAATTTTTGACCAGATGATGGTCATTCATTACAATTCAATAGTGACAAGAGTCAGAAGATCGCCAAAGTCAAGAAGGTACATTGCCTGGGCACCATGGATATCTGTACCTAATTTTGTGCCAACAAATGTCACACAAGTTGAGATATTTTACAGGATAAGTGAAAACTTTGACCTGCTGGAGGAAAAGTCATCCAATGTAACCTCTTGGAACCTGTTGTAAATTTCATGGCAATCCATCTGATAAATGTTGGGATCAAAGTGGTTTGCCTGATCGACCAACATTGCTGTCCCCAGAGTCCTCACACTTAAAATAATAATATTAAATAACACAGTGACCACTAACCACAGAAAGTCTATGGCTGTTCTGAAGTGAAATAAGTTATTAATTTATGACAATAAACTGGAGCATGGGTTTATTTAGAACCCAGACAGCATGAGTAAATAGAGCTTCAAAGAAAAAGATAGCACTCATACTTCCCAGCACAGAAAATATCAACATGCTTCATTGATGAATGGGAGGCTGGTTGCATGCGTGGGAAAGCATGTCCATATCTTGGCAGCCTTGACTAAGAACTGGGGGAAGAGCCATGGCAGTGCATGAGGAGCAATGACCTCTTCTCATGCAATGGCACATTCCTGCCATAACTAAGTTGAAACAGGCCTGGGATAACTATAGCAGGGAGCATGGAGGGGACAGGGGTCACAGCTTGGTGGAATTTAGGAGAGACTGCCACCCACTCTTCGCAAACCATTTTGAGTAGGCTGCTTAAATCCACCAAGAGTGCCACTGGACCTCGAAGGTTCAGGATGTCAAAGTGACGTCATTTTACCGCTTGACCTTTGTTTTATCAACAGGTGATGGCAAGGGAAAGCAAAGAAACCAACATTTGGTCTTGGGATGTAGGCCAGAAGACGTAATTTTTTCATGTATACTCAAGCCATAACTAATATTTGAACAAGTTGTTCTGTGTCTTGTTTATTTCTTGTTTTAGAACACAGACTTTCTACTGAACATTACATCTATGACTTAAACTTTCATGAAAAGTCAAATTGTTTTTTTGTTTGTTTTTTTTTAAAATCTGATCATAACCACATCTGACTTGTGAGAACTTGTAGTTAATTAGATAAAAGCATATTGCTTAAAACAAAAAATAGCATATAAAGTGCATATAAAATAGCAATAACAACATTTGTGACTCCATGAACTTGTGTTGGCAATTTTAGTTATCCCTCTGACTAATGGATAAAGAAATGGAGCGGACAGCTGACCCATATATCATCTGATATTGACGTTCCCTCCGACTCCCTTGGTGGAATTCACTTTTTGCTCTGATGGGAGCTCCAACAGCTGCTGGTTTCCACAGTCCACTTAGTGGAGCCTTGAGGGAAAGTCAGGGATTGGGAGAGAGAGAGTGAAGAAAAGCAGGACTGTGATGGGAATACATGTTTCAGACATCGCCTACTCATTTATTGATCTCCAATGACCTTGGCTCCATTGACGTGATGGCTTTCAAGGACAGAACAATATCTAAGGTATATCTTTTTCCCATTTTACACTACATTTCCTGGTAGTTAGATACTTTCTGTGGCTTAATTGATTCAAACCTCATCAATGGGGTCCTAATGGGAAAACTTCACATTGTTGACTGTCGGAGCAAAGATACCAAGGGCACTTTTAGCAAGCATTGTTGAAGTGGTAACTCTAGAGGCAGAAAGCACAGGCCACATCCTAATCCATTTATCAAGGACAATCATAGCGGGGGAAATGCAGCAATCAATGAGCAGAGTAACTCAAAGAGCTTCCATCCGTCAACAGTGTGTAATCTTGATGGATCTATACATATATAGTGCCAGTCAATACACACAGACTTTCAAAGTGGCCTGAAACTCCTCGGGGACTAAATGCTACACTTAGTGTCTGTAGAGAAGCCACAGGCATCTAAACAGAACATTAAAAGTCTGGTAACTAACAAGTCAACATGTTTTTTTTGTTTGTTTTTTTATATAGAATATAAGAACTTAATGTCTTAATGTCAGTCTTCTTACAGATGCAGATGAAGGGAACACAACATAGTTAAATGACTTAACTTACAAGAAATAAAGCAGAATGTAGTAGATGTTCTGCCAATTAAGCCTTTATAAAATTAAAACTTAATTTCTAATCGATCTGAGTCTTCACATTAAGTGCCCCAACATTGGCTGACAATCCCAAGACTGAGAACCCCTACATAGTGTTTTACTTAAGAAATATTACACTGGAGGGATGATGAACGCTATATTAGACTGATTAGGCTAATTGCAATAATCTGCTACTCCTGTTGCCTTAAATTCACTGTGTCACTAAAATGAGAAAAGTCTAATAAAAATAAAAAAAGACAGGTTACAGCTAAGTGTTAACACCACATTTTTTTTCTAACAGTTGTAATCAAGGGATTAGCTCAGAAATGAGGGGAGCTGATGGGCCTTGACCTGAACGTTAATTTGTTGTGTTTAGTTCTTGTTTTTTAACGGCATCTGGTTGTACGCTGGAAGCTGCTGGAGACGGAGGAAAGAGAGGAGAGTGTAACAGCACGAGGGAATGAAAATCAGTTGGATAGTATTTACGCTCTGCTGTTATAAAGGTTCCCATGAAGCACTTTACGAGATCAAGTTCTCTTCATTGAGTAGCCTACTTGCTTTACAGTAGAACGCTGATGTTGTCAGCAATTGATTTGCATTCCCTTCAGAAGCCAAAACAAGCCAACAACAGTTCACATTACATTTCTACACAGATTGGCCAAAGACTGAAGATGCCTGTGGTTCTTTCCCAGCCAGAGACAGGCAGAGACTTTCATTTTCTTTAAATCCTCAAGTCTTCATTGCACATAAATCCTTTGTTGGTGGATTACTTCTTCTCATGCAATCAACACTACACCACACATGCTGGCTTTGACAACTGTAATGCAGCTCTGACTGCTGCAATCATATATTTGTGAGCCCTCCAATCCCCCATTGCAAACTCAGTAATTAAGTTCCCCAAAAGAAACCAAGAGATATGGATGCCACATTCTTGCATCCATCATTCAAGTGAATGCCCTCACAAGCAATAAATCAGCATTTAGAGCAGGGGTGACCAACATACGGCCCGTGGGCCAAAACCGGCCCGCCAGAGGTTCCAATTCGGCCCGCGGGATGACTTTGCAAAGTGTAAAAATTACAGAGAAGACATTAACTGCAAGTTTCCAATAAAAGTAACTGCTGTTTCAAGTGGGGGTCGCACACAACACTGTTCATACTGGAGCTGCCGGTTAAAGTTATTATCATCTGTTCTACGGTTTCAGGTCTTTGGTGAACTTCTGATCTGCCCGTTGACATCCAACTTGAACTAATGGACTTGCAGTGTGATTCAGATTTGACTTTGTGTCAGCTTGGACACATTTTATCAGTATCTCTTGACGGGGTACCCCAAATTGACAGCCCACTTGCTTGCAAAGGTTATGTGCATGTTTGGGACTAGCTACCTTTGTGAACAAGTTTTCTCTGTAATGAGCATCAATAAAACACACAAGCACTTAAATGACATCCTGTAATTGGCTGCGACTGCGACTTTTGATGCTTGATATTGAATTAGTTTGATCATTTTGGCCCCTGAACTAAAATGAGTTTGACACCCTGATTTAGAGGATAATTCTGTCAAAAAACAACACACACAAATCAACATTTTGCTAAGGCACTAGTTAGGCCTTGGAATTATGAGAGACAATACGGTAACAGTCTCACAATACTTGGATCACAGTACCCCGATACCCCAAAATACCAAACAGTTTGTCACCAGTTTTCAGTCCAGGATTTTGTGGGCGGTCCTTAAAGAGTGCTCGATGACATGCTGACATTCATCTCGCTCAGAGTGTTTCAAAATAATTCATTTTTACCCGATTCTGACACCAAATTTCATAAACTTGTTGATATCTTTAATCATTAAAAATTGGCTGGGTGGTTCATAGCACTTTCTTCATTGGTCTGACAACCTCAGAACATATTTATTCTTACTTTACACAGACTTTAAAAGGGCAACATCCAATATAAAACTAAATCCTGACTGTTAGTTAGGCCACCAATTTCAGCAATCGTGCACCCGAACACCCTAAAAACCAGAAAAAAATTTCTTTTTTTATGGAGTGTAGATAAAAATACAGAGAAATAGATACAGAGATGAAGAAACTACATATGCTGCAGATGCAACATTTTCAGTACCAAAAAAAAGACAAACTGACATCCATAACTGGATCTTGTACTTTCTTCTTATAGCAACAAGAGCACAGTATGTTTGCAAGACATAACAGATGACAAAACACATCAAATCTGTCAAGGAGAGGAGGGGGGAAAAAGGAAAATATGGAATGTGAATGTGGAATGACAACCACGTTGGCATTAAATGCAGAGGGACTTTATGAGACAAGACAACAGAGCAGTCTCAGTCATCGAAGTAGAGGTGGTAATCTACCAAAACAGAACAAAAACAAAACATGGACAGAAATAGCTGTGGAGCTTTGAAGGTGACGTGAAGCTACAATTTTGAAATACCTCGGTCGTGAAGTCAGAAAGGATGAAATCATTTCCCAGCAGGAGGAGATGAGGGGTGTACTAAAATGAATCATTTCACATCAGTTGAATCATTTTTAACATGGCATAGCTAAATATGGATAAAAATAGAATATTACAATCTAAATAACTTCTTATCGTTGTGGTACTACAAACATACCTAGACATGTTTTTAAACTTCATGTCCTCTTTTGGTCATTAAACTGTAACAACGTGACTAGATTGCGATGGAGAGATTTTACTCAAATACAAATGTGCTCTGGACAGACCTACACCAAGTTACACATCCTCCCCCGCAAGATCCAAGTCAACAGGGCGAGGTTGTTGAGCAGTTTGATGAATTTGACTGCTTTGTTAGTTGTTCCTGTGTGCCAAAGCATTAGAACAGTGGTCACAGAAAGGAAGATTTATAAGAAGGGCCGGCACAAAGCAAAGAACTAACAAACATCAGCCTCGGCAGCAAGGGCAGAAACTGAAAGACACAATGTGGCCTTCTGTTGTGTCCATGTTAATGACTAACCCTATGTAGAACAGCCTTCAAATATTATGTTAAGTCAAAGCAGAAGGAAGAAAACAGTGTGTGAAGCGCTGGGTGACGATGTTGATTTTCTTTTGTCGTTGCCTTGTTGTGGCGATGCTGCAGGTGGTTGTAGACTTTAAATATGTGATGTTATGTCAGCCTGTGGTGCTGGAGTTTATTTGTACCCAGTATTACTGCTGTCTCAATGGCCTTTACAGGCCCACAACAACGATTCCCAACCGAGCCTTAAAGAAGCTCTTAAAGAAGAAGAAAGGGGAGAACTCCCTCAGCACATAAAGCGGTGTTAAACAGTATTGTCATTTTTATGTACAGAAGCTTAGACAGGAATCAGGAGTGCATAGTTTAATACAAGAGATGTGCCTGCACATTGCAAACTCAGAGAACTATTACCATAGACTGCATAACACTATGAACTGATGAAACTATTTTAATATGATTAATTGTGCAGCCCTACTGCAGGTAATAACAAGAAACAAACTGACTGTGCTTACCTGCCAGGCTCTGCAGCTCCCTGTTGTCTTGAATATTATAGTTCTGAAAGCACCAGAACCTGCTGATTCAGACAAAGCCACAGGGCATCCTAAGGCTGCAGCCAATTTTCCTGCAGACAAGAGAGGCGAGAGGGCACATGTCAGCTTAATGTCACCATCGAGTGCTCCTGGTGAGCTCCTTCTCCTGAGAAGTCAGACACAAACTAATTAAAACCAACCAATTATTGCTTGGAAATGACACACGAGACACACAGAACAATTTAGAATTCACAAATGCACCAAACGTTCCAACTACTTGTTAAGATGTTACAACATACTGTGAATCACCACGACTTCAGGGACGAGACTATCCTCGGTGTCACAAACACGTGTAAAATTGAGACTGCACATAAATGAGCAACAGATACAGTCGTTATACTTGTAGGAGAATTGGTAGATTCCGCAAGAGAAAAGTTTAATGAGGTGGAGGTATGGTGGCCCCGGAGAGTGAGAAGAGAAAACTAGCCTGTAGAGCTTGTTGGCACCCGTTTGCTTCATGCTAAAGACGGTCAAGTGGAGAGAACTTAGAATGATACACTAGCAGCCTGTAGTGCGTTGTGTCCAAGGCAAAAACAGGTGGTATCTCCCCCTCACCAGCAAAATGATCTCACATGATCTCGAAAGTATCTAATAACAGTGAGACAAAGAGTTAAAAAGGATTTTTATGGGCTCTGACTCTCTCCAAGTCACCAAGCTGAGCCCGATCCTCACAGGAAACACTGCTCCCACTTGATGTGGGATAATCTTCATAAACATTCGCATCACCGAGCCAAAAAGCCACCGTGCAGGGGCGGCGTTTAGGCCAGTTGGTAGAGCAGCCGCCCCGTGTGCGAAGGCTCAGTCCTTGCTGCGGAAGCCCAGGGTTCGAATCCGACCTGTGGCTCTCTCTCTCTCCCCGCATTCAGCTGTCTCTATCAGAAATAAAGCTTGAAAAGACCAAAAAAAAAAAAATCTTTAAAAAAAAAAAAAGCCACCGTGCATTAATAATGCCAACAGGCTAATGAATCATTTCAAACTCAGTCTCTGCAAATGCTGTCACGTCCCCGATTCTCATTAAAAGCAATGAGTCAACAGAAATTAGACATGAACCACTCCCTCTGCCCTAAATTCATCCCTGCAGGCATGGCATTCTGCGTTTGCACTCTTTATACTGTAGTCTGCTCGGGCAAGAAACCCAGCTCTAAACTATTAAAGCCAAGGGTTTAGAGGTAGGGAGTCTGTTTACACTGAAAGACTTTTCAGTTTTTGTTTTAAGAGGGTCCACTTACGAAACATGACTGAGCCTTTAATGTATAATCCAACACTAATATTGGCTGCCAGTGGGCGAGAGGATGTGTGTGTGTGTGTGTGTGTGTGTGTGTGTGTGTGTGTGTGGAACGGGGGAGGGGGCCTCAATGTTGGTGTTGGTCACATGAAGGTGCGAGTCTTGTGTACATGACCATATTAGGCGAGTAAACTAACTTACTGTTATGTGTTCAATCATATTTTAGGATGATGATGTATTGATATGAGAGGTTTGGCACTGTGTATACACAGTGACAAAGAAATGATATGAGAGAAACCATACATCTCAATAAAACACTATTCACTATGAATGCAGTATGTATGCGATGCCCTAAGTAAAAAGGAGGGTCTAATAAATATGTGTGGAGTCAGGCCAGTCCTCCTCTGGGACTACCTTTGCTCCTGGATTTAGCCATGACCACTTCCTTCCTCTGGCTCTAACTGACAGTGAGTATTTCTGCGTAAGCAGATAACTAAACAGCTCCATATGTGCCTTTATGGCAGTTAAGCAACGGTAATGGTAACTGATACAGAGCGAAAGCACGCCAGGCTATTGCTACTGTGATGCAAACTGTTTTATTGCATCCAAACAGCACTGCTGCACTCATCGCGCTGTGCTCGTATCATAACGTCTCTG
The DNA here is from genome assembly GCA_036365135.1 of Miichthys miiuy. Lineage (NCBI taxonomy): Eukaryota > Metazoa > Chordata > Actinopteri > Sciaenidae > Miichthys > Miichthys miiuy. The sequence goes on along the minus strand of CM071610.1, from coordinate 25,765,557 downwards.
TGGGCAATCTTGATTTACGAGCTGCCATTATGATCCCGTGATGGACGAACTTTTATGCACAGTTTTTGGAAGTGATAGCTCCGAGACCAAAACCAAAAGTATAAGTCGGACTGCCGGGATGATGCGTTGGAGAGTGTGAGGTTTTAAAAAGGTTAAGCTTTGAGCCTTGGACACCATGCACTGTGCTGGGCCTTGGATCTGTGACTCAAGCTAAGACCAAGAGATCCCTATGGGAAGGAAACAGGCCAAGCTCAACAGAGCCTGAATCAAAGACTTTGTATGATACTAGCTCTGAAAGCACATAGTGTTATTGCACTTGGCTGAAAACATGTAGATCAAGACAAAACAAAGTCTCAAAGACATTGAGATGCTAGCTTATTACTGTAGAGTCCTGTACATGCAACACAGACCAGTGTAAAGCTATATGAGAGAACTTCCAGGTAGGGCTGGACGATTAATCGAATTTTGATCACCGTTTCGATTTTAGCTTCTCACGATCATGAAAACACTGTAATCGAAGAAAAAATGCTTAATGTGCCGCCGCGCGGCGTGTATGCAAATTACTGCGCTGTAAAAGCACAGTGAACACACCTGCAGCTGCAGCAGTGAGTCTGTGGATCAATTGTGGAACGAGCGATTGACAACATGGCAGAAAAGCAGCCAGAGCCTTTAGCTGAAAAGAAAGGTGGGACAAGTTCGGTCATCTGGAGACATTTTGGCTTCAAATCGTCGGACGTAGAGCAGAAAGAGATTGTTTGCAAAGTTTGTCACGCCGTCGTGTCTGCACCCCAGGGCGACATGACAAATTTGTTTAACCATTTAAAGTTCAGCCATAAAGTGGTCTATGACAAAGTATTGACGGAGCAAAAGACCCAAAAAAGTGCAAGAGCGTCAACTTCAGCCACCGCCACTGCAACACAGTCCTCCATTGAGGACACTCTTTACAATGCCGCTCCATATCCCACCGGCTCCCGGCGACAGCGAGAGATTAAGAAGGCGGTGACATTCATGCTAGCCAAGTGCATGTGCCCCATCAGCACCATTAACAACCCAGGGTTCAAAACACTGATGAAGACTATGTGTTGCCATCCCGCAAACACTTTAGCAGAGTTGCACTGCCTGCTTTGTATGATACAAATAAAATACAATTATTAAACTGCTCTTCTTTACAAACAAGATCCACTTTTATTTTATTTCTGCAGTAAACACAAAAACTTTCACACAAATCAACATAAAGGAACATTGTACTCTTGAACGTTCACGGAACTTTCTTTCAGATGTTTCCTCCTCTTAGCCGTGTGCCTACATTGGTTATGTGTGCAGACTAAGTGGGCTGGGAGGCCACAGGAGGGCCGGCCGACTGTTTGCAATGGTCCATGGAGCATGTCTTCAAGGCCAAGACCCTGTTCCCAAGACGACGACAACAGAGAGCCGACCATTACACTGCTGGGAAAGTTTGGCATTCCACATAAAAAGTAAAAAAAAAAAAAAAGTTTTAGAGATGCTGAGGCTGCAAAGAAAGAAAAGTGATGCTAAAATCTAGTGTGTAAAAATGCATTTCACAATCCACTCAGTGCTCTGATAAATAGAGAAATAACTGGACCACCATCTGAGAAAAACATGGCCACCAAAAGACTCAACAAAATCTGCTCCAGCCTAACCCAACATAATCCAGCCTCTCTGTCTCCATGGTGAAAGGGATTATGTCATGAGTCAGACATCTTGGGGAAAATGCAGCCTGGCTGAGTGGATGTAATATTTGTGAAAGAATAAGCATGCGAGCCAAACGATGAGACAAATGAGGTGGGGGAATGGAGAGCTACCCTGTAGTAAATTAGCCATGATGTCATGACTGCATGTTGGAGCCAGGGTAGAAAAAAGCATCAGTACTGATCCAAGAACAGAGGACTTGCATCACATTTAGAAGGCAGCAGACTCTATATTTAAATATGAATGTGCAGGAGGACAGGAAAGGACTCTGACATCCTGGAAATAAGTTCTTCTCATTACAGAGTATGTTCCTCTTGCTCTTTCTAACAGTATTCATATGTTAGAATGTATGTCCACCATCCACGGTCCTCCTCTCAACTTTCCAACTTTCTCTTCCCCTCTCGGGATGGTGGGCCCGCTGCTCAGCTCCGAGGGTGGGCAGCTGGCTCTGCATCAGACACATCCGAGGACAAAAGGGAAACTCCAGATTGTCGTGGTGAGGGCAGCTACCCGTGGCAGTGCTCAGTGGGATTCCGGTTGTTTATGGTTGGCACTAATTACAGATTGTCAGACTCACCAAGCTTCGAGACTCGGGTACAAAGAAAACATAGAACTGGTTTGGACAGAAAAACACAGGCTGACCTTTAAAACTGTCTCCACTTGCAGGAGGCCAGATAAAACATTGAGTGATGTAAACTCAATAGGGAGACTTAAAGACATCAATCAGGATCAAGCTCACACTCCCCGGGGAAGCCTATTAACTCGAGCAAGGGCACAATATTGCACTTTTATTGGCACCGTGGGGCGTGATGTGGTCAGCATATGGAGCATGTATGTATTATTGAGTTTACACTACGAGTGTGTTGTAAAGCTAATCTCTCTCTACCAAGCCTCATGTCTAACTTCACTGTAAATATAGTGGCAGCATTGTGTTTGATAACTCATCGTTTGCAGTAGTGATGCACGATATGAAAAATTTCAACCGATACCGGATAATTTCCTGCTTCTCATGGCTGATACCGATAACCGTTAAGTTCATATTTCAACCCGAAAGTCGCCCGTACGGGGGGCAGCGTGAGATGCATGCACAATACAGACGATCAGCGTCTGTTAGGAAAAACCAATCCTAACATGTAGCATACCAAACTGACGGGGAGAAACTCAGCTAAAAGCTCTACCAAGCATTGCTACCCAAACGAAACATAGTTCAATCGCCAAGAAATTATCTGGGCATGTAACAAAAACACGAAAACAGCGCATGTCCACTTTAGCGCTTCTGCTAATTTCACCACTTCAACCAAACCACACAAAAGGTGGCATGTGAAAGCAGAGACTCCACTGATTACAAAGATATGTGTCTCATCACTGTGCGACAAAAAATCCACGAAATGATACAGTATGTCTTATCTTTGCTGTTTTGTGGTCAAAAGTTCTATTCCAGCATGAAAAAACAATGCTAATGTCTACTCCTATGTCTCTGCTTTAGTTTGAAATCAATCGCGAAGGTCCTGGTTGTTTACATAAAGACAAAGGGGCTTTGAAAATGAAGTGTGAACTCTTGGTGCGATATACTACCTTTGGGTTTACTTCATTCTGGATCGTCATTGGTGGGTCAAAGGTGAATGTGAGTGGTACTAATCGATTCTCCTGACTGACTGGTCGATCGAGGTGTCAATCATCAAAATCCGCCAATCGGGACATCCACACTCTGTGTTGTTTTAGCCTTAGCACCGCTAGCTGCTACCACGGCTGCTTCATATTCTTTTAATACCGCTTTGCCGTGACGACGACTTTTCAGGTGTGCGATAAGATTTGATGTATTAAAATTTGAAGTCTTCTTTTCACCTCTTGGAATCCTCGTTGAACAACTTTTGCAAACAACAATGCTGTTGTTGTCTTCTGCCACTATGAAAAACGACCACACTGGTGAAGAGATGTTCATTATTAGTCTGGCAGAGACCGGGCCAATAAGGCGCGATAGCCCCAAAACGCAGCGCATCATGCCCTTTTTTGGGGCTACTCGACCTGCAAACAATTTCCCCAATTTCATTCATTTATCGGATCTTTTTAATCAGTTAAAATTTACCTATCGGATCGATAATAAAATTGCGGAATTTATATATTGGCCGATATTTTATCGGTCCGATAAATATCGTGCATCCCTAGTTTGCAGTAGGGATGCGCCAATCCACTTTTTTCACCTCCGATACCGATATCTGAGGTTTAGTATCGGCCGATTCCGATCCGATACAGAAAAACAGCGCAGAATTACGGTAACAAACGGTATGTCTCATTGTGTGGAAAAGACTGGGATCATTCTTTTGTGCAAGGCAACATCAGACTTGACTTAAACATTTCTTTCCTGTTTTTTAAAAACAAACATATAAATGTACTGAATTACTTATTTATGTAATAACTGTGCACCAGTATAACAATCTTAAAAAAAACAATAGCTTCACAAGCTTGCCTGCACACTATTAGTGGAAATTTTTCACCTCCTTCCTTCATCTCCTTCAAAGTTATCTGCTTCATACCGCCTCTGTTTTGTTTACTCAGTTCAATGAACTCCGCGTGCTCTCTGGCGTGAAATTTCTGTAGGTGCTTGATTAAGTTGGTTGTGTTATAACTTGAAGTTTTACCACCGCCCCTGGGAACATTTACTGTGCAGGTATTGCAAGTAGCCGTCGAGTTTGTTGGCTGAAGCAGTGTGAAAAAGTTCCAGATAGCCGATCCTTTCGCTCGCTCCATTTTGAAAACAAAGTGGGCTTCCGCACGGCGTGTTGCTTGTGTATGACGTCACTCACAGCGCACGGCATAGAATTAGACTGAATAGATCGGCTGATATGGATTGGCCCATTGTCACCGATACCAGATCTAGAATTTTCTTCAATATCGGGACCAATACGATACCAATATCGGAGCCACCTTTCAGGACCGCCCACAAAATCCTGGACTGAAAATTGGTGAAAAACTGTTTGAACCTCCAACTCCACATTTCAGTAATATATTGTTAAAAGTCTTTTTACATGTTTTCAGCAACTATTTTCCAACATATTTATTGTGTTTTGGGAGAAATCTCAGAATTGCCATCATTTAGACGAGTTAAAAAAAAGATTCACCCCCCTCACAGTGGATGGGGAAATTAGCTATAGAGACCAAAACGGTTAAAGACCATGAACCAGGCTGTAAATATGTTTATTTCTGCTAAATTGGACATTTTAATATGGATACTGACTCACTTCTGTAGCCATCCTCAAGTGGCCGCTCGAGAAATTACAGTTTTTAGCACTGCTGCAATGGCTTCATTTCCACTTGAGTACAACACATAATGGCATCACCTGTGAGTGCCTTTCTTTTTAAGATGCCAGGCTTTAGAATTTTGTAATATTCACAGAAATAAACACTGTGCAGCTCACAGCTGAAGTGCATTTGATATCCAGTCTGACACTTGTGTGTTATATGTCGTTTCCCACCCTCTGGGCTGCTGGTTTTATGCTCCCACACTTTTACAAGATCCATATACCATCTTGACAACTGTGGGTGTATAATTTATTTTCTCCACAAAGCTTTGACTGACAAGTTTATAGCCAATCACACACAAGAGGTGGCCATGTGCAGCATGTGGACTGTAGATAGCACCGATATGAGCACATGAAGGGATGCAGTACATGGAATCACTGTGACAGCTCAAACCTATGGATTTTTTTTAGCTGGATAAAAGAAGCGCTTCAGGTGTCAAACAAGGAAATTCAGCAAAGCAAACAGTGTTGAGTAAAATCCAGCAAACCGAGCAGCCCACCGCTCTGCAATTAATCCCTCAAGTATGTTTGACTTTCCTCTCTGCTATGTGCTGCTCGGATTATGCAAAGACAACTACCTGCCACTTTTAGTTTGGCTGGGCGTCACTCACTACATTCTCTGACTACTGCTTATGTTCTTCAGGAGGAGAGTGATACATGAGATTAAACAGGAAGCTCGTAATATTGCTGGCAATTCCTCACAGAACAAAAATTCACCAAATGTTGTTTTGTCATACAACAACATACATGCACACACGCTGAGACATGCACATGCTAACCTCATTTTATGCTCCATATAGTTACATTGTCATTAGTCTCTGTCCTCTGCCCGTATGAAACCACTGTGACAAACATGTTTAATTAAAGCCCTTCATGAAGAAAGTCAGCCTGAATAATATATATATACAATTAATATGCATGTCCTCCTTTCTGTCATGCTTCCACACCAAGCCTCAATTAACGTTTTGCTTAACGAGCTGAGATGTAATAGAGCCTCATGCCTGCGTGCAAAACAGATAGCTTTTTTTCATTTAAGTGACAGTGTGAGAGAAACAGGAAAGACGGTACAGAGAGAGAGAGGATGACGTGAAGCAAAAGGCTGCATGCTGGAATCAACCCAGACACTGCTGTAATGGCTCGAACCCCGAAACCCCACTGTGCACATCAGACTTTATTTACTTGCTCAGATTTGGTCATTTCCTGGTTTATGTGCTTCTAAATATGCTATATTTATATATTATATATATCTACATGTGTAAATATGCTACGTAGGTCATTTGTTTTGCTTTTGTCTGTTTTAACAACCCGGCAGTTTGCAGAGGGTCTTTTATTTTGAAAATCCACTGGATTCTCTATGCCGTTTCTGTGTCTGGCTTCCTGTCAGCTCGAGCTGCTCTGTGTAAATTGACGCGGGCTGCTCGTGGCGTCCATCAAAAATAGAACATCCGTGTATTTCACGCGGAGCCAAGTGGAGGCCCACTATGGGCTGAAATATGTGCCACCAGAAACTGAATTTGAATCACTTATATTTGAATTTGAATTGTTTAACTTGAATAATTGCATTAAAAAACTGAATTTGAATCACATAATTTGAATTTGTATTGTTCAGTTTGAATCACTGCATTGAAAAACTGAATCTGATTTGTAATTTGAAATTGAATTTATTAGTTTGGAACTGAACATTCAGTTCTCACAAGTCAATTTCAATTTTCTGTGACAAACATCCGGGTAGTTGAGGCAGAGCAATCGAGCGCAGATACACAGGACGCCTCTTCGGCCAATCAGCACCTACGTGTGTGCGCCACGGCAACTGCTGCTGTTATGGGCATTTGTTTTTATTTTTTTATTTTATAAAACAGTTGTCAGAGTTGTATGCTTGCTGAGGTGCTGATTGGCCGAAGAGGCGTCCTGTGTATTTGCGCTCGATTGCTCTGCCTCAACTACCCGGATGTTTGTCACAGAAAATTGAAATTGAATTGTGAGAACTGAATGTTCAATTCCAAACTAATAAATTCAATTTCAAATTACAAATCAGATTCAGTTTTTCAATGCAATGATTCAAATTAAACAATACAACTTCAATTACCAGGTGATTAGCCAGAGCTAATCGCGGTCGTTCTAGTCAATGTTTCAAACCCCACCAGGACCGCTGCGGTCCGTTTCAGAAGCCCCGAGATATTCCAAAAAAAATCACAATTTTTTCTTTTTCTATACTTCACAACAATTGAACCTGTTTCACATTCTCAATGGTGCATTAAACAGAAATGATAACTCAAGCAGGGACCTTCCACGGTGTAAGAAGTGCTATCATCTTCCCTGTTTCAGTCTCTCTCTCTCTCCTGGGTGCTCCTTCCACCCCACCTTGCTTCTTCTGACTGCTAAAAGAAACAAACACAGAGAGGGTTTCCTCTGATGCCTGCAGAGAGTCTCCATCATGTGTTGGTGCAGGTGTCCTGTACTCCAGCACTACTCTCACCCAGAGGGAAGAAGATGTGCTGGCATGAGGAAGAAATATGCAAGCCAGAATAAATACATGGGAATTTCTCCAATTAGACGGGTTCTTCTAGAGTGAAGAAAACAAACACACACTTCGAGTGAAACTCCTTCTTAATGTGCATTAAACCGTGCCAGAGGGGAGAGACCCAACCCTGATGTTTGAACATCACGTTTTCACTTTGATCCTGCAGTATGTTGTCCCAGTACTGAGTCCAGACAGAACTGAATACTGGCGCTTGTTGTGCTGTGGTCTTGTTTGCCAGCTTCTTGCTCATTGGCTAGCTTGTGCACAGCCACTGTTCCCGTCAGTCAACAGTCCTCTGGATCATAGCGCTTCAAACTCCTCCTCCTCCTCCTCCTCTTCTTCCTCCCATGGCCTGTATCTGGCTGAATGCCAATATCTGGGCAGGACGCCTGCCTGCTATCACAATGACAGACACAAGTTTCACAAGCAACAAGTCGGCTCAAGAACTAAAAAACTTGCTCCTTACGTCTTCCATTCCTTCTTTCCTCAAAGTGCTACATGCTGTCTTTCATGCCATTCTCAGACAGACCCCGTCACGCTCGTCTCATCCCTCACGAACGAGCAGTTGCCCCCCCGTCAGCCTGCCAGCCTGATATAGCTGTGGTATGGGCCCGGGTGCGGGCCAGGGTCTGATGGAATGAGAGTGTTTGTTTTCTTGCCATTTCAATATTCATGTGATCCAGATCATGTCACGCACTGAACAACATGCACTTACACCGGAGGGGGGAGTCACTTTTAGAGAGATTCGGCATGCACTCATACTGCTAATGAGATCACAGTGTGTGTGTGTGTGTGTGTGCGTGACAGTGACTAGCAGGATGGTCTACACAGTTGAACAGGTAATTTGAGATGTGCCCTCGCTCAGCTGGGTGACTCGAAAATGGGGTGAGTCTGCAGATTTAATTTGAGCAGCACCAACAGGATTATTTACGGAAAAGAGTCTTGCTGTGTCAGGCAAGGTCAGGCGGCGGATGTTTGTTTACGAGTCATGAGGTGGTGAATGCTGGGATGCATTTTCACTGCGAACGTTGCATAATGCCTTGACCACCTCGGAACGCTAAGTGACGAACGCTGCCAGGTCCAACTGTTGTTGTTGCAGCTGCACTGCCACCACTTTGTTCTCAGATTCAATCAAGTCTCATTATCTCTCATTATACATGCAGAATGAAGGAAGCATCACTTAAAGAATGAATCATTCATTGTCAGAGCCTACCTGCTCTACTGAGCTTGACACTAATTTCAAAATCAAAGTCTCCCACATCTTTGAGGGAGCTCTAATTAGTACAATTTGTCTCCCACTGGAATTACACTTACAGGTTATTAAGTACACCAAGCTAAGCCTAATGCATTATACAGAGAGCTGCTTCTCTTATTTAGACCATCACTGATATAAATGGGCTGAAAATGACAACATTCATGAAGGTGGGCTTTTGTTTGAAACGTTAGAAGGACAAACTGTATTTAAAACTCATTTGAAGGATTCACAGAACTTTCCATGAGACTCAAGAGGGAATTAAAGCTGTGCGTTAACAGGTTATGGACTAGCCATGGAGCTTATACACGTAACCACCGTTGAATGCCTCTCAGACATTCATGAAGTTACATGGTACATGGATGAGAGTTCACCATCTCCAGCTGAACCTCTCAAAAACTGAACTGCTGCTCCTCTAAGCCATACACACCATGACATCAACATCAACATCCTTCGCCCCTTCCAGAGTTGCGACAACCTTAGAAGTCATGGACAATGATGTCACAGCGTGATCCAAAAAGATTAGCTAACCTTCTCTGATCACGTTGCCTCAGTTGCCCAGTCGTGCCACTTTGCACGCCCATCAGAAAAATCAGGCCTGGGGTGTCGTTTAGCTCAGTTGGTAGAGCATCCTCCTCATGTACAAAGGCTCAGTCCTTGCCGCAGCAGCCCAGGGTTTGAATCCGACCTGTGGCTGTTTCCTGCATGTCAGTACCCATCTCTCTCTCCCCGCATTCCTGTCACTCTTCAGCTGTCTCTATCAAATAAAGCTAAAAAAGGCCAAAAAAATATCTTATGTCTCCAGTTCTGCTCCTACCTACTTGGACGCCCTTATACAGACACATGTCACCTCCAGTGATGCCGGTAACGCGTTACTCTAATTTGACCACTTTTTTCAGTAACGAGTAATCTAACGCGTTACTATTTCCAAACCAGTAATAAGACTAAAGTTACTTATCCAAGTCACTGTGCGTTTGCATTTCTCATTTTCCTTAGTAAAAACATATATTTGCTTTCTTCTTGCGTCTCGGGGACAAGTGACGTTACAGCATGAGGACAACTCACGTGGTAATACACATCAAGCAGCCAAAGACACAAACGTAAAACAACAACGGAGGGAGGAGAGAGATGCGCATTTTCTAGCTGGAAATACAGTCACTTTTTGAGTTTGTGTCAGCTAAAGATGACAATATTAGGGTTCGTTGTACACTCTGTGCTGGCGACAAAGTGTTATGTAGCTTCAAAAACACTACGTCTAATTTGAAGAAACTCGCAGCACGGCACAGTCAAAGTGCAAAGCAGAGAGACATGGGCAGTGTGCGGGGGGGATGTTGTCGGCAGCTGCTGAATGTAACTAATAAAGTAGCTTGTAACCTTACTTTTAAAATGAAGTAATCAGTAAAGTAACTGTTACTTTTTAAAGGAGTAATCAGATTACTTCTTCAAGGTAGCTGTGGCAACACTGACCTCATAACTGTTGTGCTTCGCCAATGAACAGCGCCTGACTCTGCCACCCGTATGTTCAGGGCAATACTCGTCTGTTGGTGGAACGTCCTACCAGTTCCTACCAGAGTTGGCCTCTACCTTCACAAACCTCCTGAAGACCTCCAGCTCTTCAGAGAGGACTTCCTCTCCAACACTACCAACAACTGGACATGATAAATCTATCCCCTTCTACAGCTGTCACAGTACTTATTGCTGCACTAACATGTCATTGTCACACTGCACCTTGACTGTTTCACTATTTTGTGAGTTGCTTTGGATAAAAGTGTCAGCTCAGTGACTAAATGTAAATGAGACTGCAAGACCTGTGTCACCTTTAGATGCTTGTGTGTACAATGTACGTTCTTTCCCTCGAGGATCGTCGACAATTGACACATCATTTCGCTTTGTATTTAGCTTGTAAAAAGTTGAAAAGTGCTTGATAATCTTAGTCGTCCTCATTGAAACCCCTCTGCACACTGTCATCACTGTGAACAGAGAAGTGTTCGACACGGTGGTGTTATCAACAGGTAGGTATCTATAGTGGACAGTAGTTAAAGCCCTTTGTCAAATATTAATCTAGCTTTATTCTGCAGTTTAATGCAACAACAAATGTGACTTTAAATACATTATGATAGTGATAAAGCTGAGATAAATACTTATGCCATACAGCCTGTCCTACTACAGCTATTGGTGACCTGATTACTGCTTAATTATTTCTGACAATATTTGAGTGCAAACATTGGCCTATAGTATATATGAAATAGAAACTTGATTAATATGTCAATGTACAGACAGCACTTCTTCACAAGAGGTTCCCAATGGTTGAAATTAGAGGCATTAAAGTCGGCCCTGGCGGTCACTGAATTAAGATAAGATTAGAAAACGCCATGAAAAAGACAAGGGGTCTCTTTGTAAGAGGGAGAAATAAAAAATATCTCTAAATTTCACATTTGGATGAAAGAAGTGAGTCACGATGACCCAGTTTAACATTCAGAACAGCGGAGGAAGGAAGAGCCATTAATAAGTGTAGATTTGCAGAGAGGCACCACACCCACCACCTCCATCTACCTCATCTGTAATTTATGAGACTTGTACATTCCACTGAGCTTTGTCGAGATGCAAATTAGGAACCATATTGAATATTTAAACCATATAGAATACATCCACACAACTAAAGGGAAGCTCCAGAAAAGACACTTTCTTAAAATGTTACCTTCTGCAGGCAAAGCCACGCAGCTGGTGTCTGTTCTGACATCCAACAAATAAGCATACAAACTGACACCACCCACCTCCAAAAGCCGACCGTACTTCATCCCAAAGAGCTCCAGATTAATGTACGAGATAGTATTGAGGCGTGTAAGTGGCCCTCGTCCAGCCCTGTAATCTCCGACAGCAGGCAGAGCTCAGGTTCACCATGGTAAACAAGTCCAACAGCAGCAAGGTATGTCTGAGAGACCTCAGCACAACATGTAGCATGTTATTTTAAGACGCGGGCCGAGTCCAGGAGAGTTAGTGAGGTCAAAACTTGGCCAAAAGCAACCACCCCTCTGTGCTCTCAACACATTCGAGTAAGCCAGGATTGTTTTGGCCTCACCAAAGCAACAACCAATCACAGAGGGCCTTGTCCTAACTCAAACAAATACTTGTGTAGATAGATCACCACAGATCCTGCAAGGGAGGATTATCCTTCCATATATGGAGCTCAATACAGTATGAAGGCAGTTAAAAGTTCATGTAACGCTTTAATCCAAAATTCAACATACAAGTGAACCACAGACAGCTCACAATGAAAGGCAAGATTGTAGAGAGAAAAGATACTTTCTCAGTGATCAGGCTTTGTCACAAAAGTTTCCTTTTCCCTGTTTGGTGACATTTGTTCGGTGTAAAAGTCAGTCAGGCTCTTTCAGTCAAGGCAATTCCCTGAGAGCAGTGTCCAGACCGGTGCAGACACTCTCCTAGATCAAAAGCCTTGCTGCAGACACACTGTATTGATGCAGGGGATATTTTCACCTGCTCCAGAGACACATGATGACAGTGTTGGAAATCTTAAGTGTGGGTAGGCTCACAAGCATGTGACTGCATGTCACTTCATCCACAGTGAATTTTATTTGGACTTGGGAGTTATTTGCTTTACCCACATCCATCCACACCCAGATTTAAATCAGCAGAAATGCAGAACTGTGGGACCGAGCCTCGAGGCGTTTTGCTTCTTAATGAAACTGGAAACCGGATTCATCAGAGGATTCTGATCTCCCTCTACATATTGTTACATCTCTATTGGCCATCTCTCGTTCCAGCCTCGGGTCATGAGCTGTGTTCATTCACACACTGTGAGGGAGGTATCAGGAGCTAGGGTTGCAAAACTCAACACGATTGCACAATTTCTATATTTCACGGTAATAAAGAAAACAGATGAATCTCCTGAGGATTGAGTCTTCAAGGGTAGAGAATGTATAACCAAGTTCCTTCAAAGACAATAGCACAAAATGGTAGAAAAATGAGGCCACGTTGCGTAACATGGTGGAATTATTGCACGGCACATTCACAAATCTATGGAAGCATTCGGCTGAAGACCTTAACATGATACACAATGCTGTAACGCAACAATTCAGTTTTTGTGCCAAGCTGAGTTTGTGCTCTCGGTGGGAAAAGGCTGGCTAACTTTTGCCAAACGTATTAGTATATGTTAGGCTGCATTCACACAGGATGTGGCGCAGTGACCTGCGGCGGAAAAGTTCAGCCGGATCTAACGCCAAAAAACGCAGCATGACGCCACTCTGCAGCTGCCAATCAGACAGTCAGATCGGACGAACCCTCCACAGTCGGCCTGAAATGTCTCTGAAACTGAGACTATCCAGTTGGATTCATGGACTGGACTCTGATAATCTACCTGTGTGTGTGTTCTGACTTTGTTTATTTCGTGTACCAGCTTCTAAATCTGAGTCTGACTCGAAAATTGCGCTGCAAAATAGTGACACGAAGAGGGTGAAAGCAAAGCTTTGGTTGAGAGACATAAACAGTGAATGAACGTGAGGGCGTCGGCCTTGATAAAGAGAGAAATTTCATTTCATTTAGAGAAATAAAAAGTTTCCTGATTGTTTCGCAGCGGTTACATTCGGCACAAACACCTCTGCACAAACCTGCAGCAATTCGCCGCAGCACCTGATCCTGTCTGAATGTAGCCTGCAACCAATCCATGCAAGCTATTTTCACATTCTTCTACTGTCTTCTCACAAAGAACGCACATTTAATCCAAGACTTGTCATGATAATGTGCTGAAAGGTGGTTGAGCTGTTAATATGTATTCTACAACTACTTGTAATTTAGTCTTCAAGAGCAATGACTGAAACTATCCCCATCTCTCTGTCGGACATCTTTTAACGTCACCAACTTTAGTACCTCTAACAATGGCTTTGATTGGCTCAGGTGTCGATGCCTTTGATCAAAGATACAAATTCTCCTTTGCTGCCAACTATTTTTGTGAAAAGCCTTTAGAATCTCTTGAGTACTGTTGTGGGCAACCACAACATCACTTATTATTCCCACTGTGCTGCTCTCACAGTGAGTGGGACCCTGAGAAATAACAAAACAAGCCTGGAATGTTATGTAGCTGGAACAGACTCCAAACGGGTAGACAGAGAGTCTACTCGAAGCCGGAGTGAATATACAGTGTGTGAACTGTTTGTCAAGGTTTGAATTATTAATACCGTCATGAGAAGTTTGAATAAAATGAGTGAGCTGACTTTGCCTATGGCCAACCTGAATTATCCATCAGAAATATTCATCCAGGTTTGAGGATGGTGTCCAAGCCTGGGTGGAATCCTAAAAGGGTTTAAGGCAGAAGTGCAACATCAGGAATGGTCGAGCATTCATGACCAACAGTGACAGCTAAAGTAATGTGTGACGTCAAGCAGACACTGCAGTGCAGGGAGACAGGTGAGGGGTCTGGAAGACATCAACAATGAAAAGGCCTTACATCACCACTGGCTCTGGTTCAGCGTATGTTTTATGGACACCACAGGGCCACGATGATGGTGGTAGTCTATCCCACCCCCCGATATTCATTTCAAAAGCAGAAAATCTGAGTCCACCAGCTTCAGCATATTAAATCAGTTTGGGGTGTACTAAATGGCTGAACTCTGGCCTGTGAGAGGAGACACACTTTAAATCACACGCTTTGGTGAAAGTCTGACATGGGGTCAGACCATCATCCTCATAACTGCTGTGGCAAAGAGGTCTATATAATGTATTAGGCCACGTTCAGACAGGGAAACCGGCAACCGGTGGTCGCGGGGTGCCTGTCCCTGTCTGAACGCCCACTTAATGAGAAACAGCAACAAATATTTGTTTTTAGTCTGCACTGATCATAAATAGCTTGTCTAAAGGCTCGACATGGACATCTTCACCACAAGCTGATTCAGTTTTTATATGCACATACCGTATACAACATTATAAACTCATTTCAGCTAATAGCTGATACCTGACACCTGAGCTAATACCTTATCAGCCAAGCTGGAGAGCCCTGAGTTTCCCAGATAATTACAAATGTTTACAGAGTCAGCATTCCTTCAGAGGTCACACACAAACATTTCCAAATGTTTCTAATTCATGGCCTGCTCACACAGAAAACAGCCAGTGCAGTAAAGATTAGAGGCATTCAATGATATCATATGGAATCATGCATACAACACAAACAAACCTTTCACACTTTCCAGCCTTAAAGCATGTTTGACCACATATAATGTGTATGAACCAGGGCCGGCTCTACCCAATTTGGTGCCCTAGGCGAGATTACTCCCTGCCCCCCATTATTGTTATTAATACTATTGTTTAAAGTGAGCCTCTTATCGTTTAACAGAAAAATAAATCAATCAAACAGCAACCTTTGGAGTCAGTGTGATGGTGAGCTCTCACCTTTCTGTCATCACATACTGTTAATAATCAAAGAAGCTCTGAGGCTTTACATGTGTCACATACACTTATGTTAAAATACAAAATTTCAGCATTGAGGTACAATCAGGATACATTCATGGTTTTGTACAGTCAAACTAACCAAAAAACTTCTTATTGGTTACCATTATACAGATTAGAATACAATTAACATTGATTATCATTATAAAGACTGTCTGCGTCAGATAAGTTCTCACACGTTGACTAAACTCAAAATAACATCACAGCACTGTGAGTAAGGCTGAGCAATCCTGCGATATATATCGATATTTTGTTTCCCCAGAAAGTAGCGATTTTTCAGCTGCGAGTATCGATACATTAGGTCCCATTCAAATCTCCCGTGTTACGCCTGGCACTCTGCTCGCTGCCCATTTCCACCCGTTGGCTTTGCAGGAAGAGCGATTAGGTCAGCCAGCCGCTAGTGTCGCTGTAGAGCATTTCTAGCAAGTTACCCGTCTAGATACTCTCTTTACACAGACGCCGACGTCTTCCTCTTCCTGTTTACGCAGTCAGAGTGAGGAGATTCAAGAGAATGGTGGCGAACATAAATCCAGCACCTTCATGCTTAAAAGCAGAACACTTCAGGTTTAACCCTCTGAGGACGGATTGGGTGGATCTGCCCAAAAAGTCTAAAGTTTTACATATCTGTGAATATCTCTGAAACGGTTTATGATACAGAGACGTGGTTTTTTGCACTGTTTTCCCAAGATTCCGCTGAAGTCGGAGATGTTTGTGTCTGTCCGACACTTCCTTGTTGTTATATGCCACGCGTAAATGACCAATCAAAATAGATGTTCGCAGACTCCATATGCAGTCGACGAATGGACACAGGTTACTAGGTAGACTAGTTTCTTTTTCAACCAATCAGTGGAGGGTATCTATGATGTATTCTAGCCAATCAAAGGACTCTGGGGTCTTGTGGGGGAGGGACAACAGAGAGAGAGCTGTGTGCGTAGAACAGAGTGCAGGGGCAGGAGCACACAGAGCAGTGACAGAATAACTTCAGAAATACTACTATACTATAATACTAATACTAAATACTATTTCTATTGAATGACAGGTTCCCCTCAACTTTCTGGAGGCTCTTTGCTTTGCTAAGTGGCATGCCTGAGGAAAATGAGGCAAAAACGCACGGGACCTTTTTTATTGAAAGGGCATTTTTTTATTGTTCTTCACATATTTGGTTGAAAAACTGCATATGTATGTCAGGCAAAGGGATTGAAAAATAATATTTTCATTCTAAACCTCACTAGTACTGTTTGAGGTGTGATATGACAAGAATCAGATTCATTTTGTCCAGCATTTGCAAGCTGTAGACTCTCTGCCCAGTCAGAGTATCAAATCGTATAGTTGGCTGAATATCGTGTATGGTATCGTGAGATTAGTGTATCGCTACAGCCCCATCTGTGACGCAGTCAAAAACTGATTGATAACGTAGCAGCGCGACAAGTCCATGCTAGCTAAGCAGCTAAACGTTAGCGCCACTCCGTGTTTAGATCCCGCCCTGTGTGGGTCATTACACTGTCATTGGTCAGGCGCGCACACTGTTAACAATATCAGACTGTAGAGTGTGACAATCTGCCAATAAAAATCAGCCATCAGCCAACACTTTTTGGTTCTCCTCCGATCTACGCTGATCTCATAAGTCGCCTCTGTGAAGTCTGAATGACGGAAAACCGTCATAGCGACGGAGAACTTTAATCCATGTATTATTTTTTATTCATTCATTTATTTATTTATTTTTCCCCTCGAGGCAGATGGTGCTCTAGGCGACCGCCTATATCGCCTATGCCAAGAGCCGGCCCTGGTATGAACAAACAAACATGAGCAGTGCGCGCACACACACACACACACACACACACACACACACTCTCTCTCACACAGATCAGACACAGACAGCAGTAGATGCCAGCTGCCTTGATATACGATCACAGTGTCGCTGTGATCTGCTCTTTTATCATCCGCCACCTTGCAACAAGCCACAGATCGAACACTAATATGAAAATAAGTCATAGCGCTGATGAAACTTCTAGCCTGGTATAACACTGACGTCACATGCAACAAGTGTGACATCGAGTGCAGAAGAGAAAATGTCAGCCGATAAACCCAAACTAAAATGTTTGATTTTGATCGTTCAATTTATAAAATTCATAAAATTCAACTTGTTGATGTGTAACTGACTCACAGGAGTCCAGGATTATTTTCATTTGTTCTGATCTCTTCCCACCTGGATGAATCAGATGACACTGACTTTCTGTGGGTGCAATGTTATTGCCTGATAGCTGCAAAATGTACTCGGTATAAGCCGTGACCTGGAGCTGCCAACACAAATTAGATCAATTTGTGATGGTGTGTGAGCACGACAATGCTGTTTATCACAAAAGAGTGTGACATTTGGAAGTCAAGTGGGATTGACCTTTGTGGAGCTGAAGATCCTGATTATGAACCACACCAAATATACATTTTTAATAAATCAATCATCAAGGGCAGCATTTTCAGCCAACTGACCCAGTGACAGCAGCTAAATCTCTCTTCATTTTATAATTTTCATTTCATGTCACATATATTTTAGTACATGGAGATACTAAAATATATGTGACATGAGGGCTGTATGGATTTGTTCTTACCGTGGTGAAAAGGCAATGGATCGAGCAGCAGACAGTGAAACGAGTGTGGCAGAGTGAAAAGTTTAGCAGGAAGTTGTCTTGCAGTGAATGTACCGTGTACGTTACAGTTTGTACCCAGGACAAAGAAAAGTCGGTTATTTCTTATCTGCTGGGAAAGTGAAGGAGCTAGTCCAGAAATAACGGTCTGGAAGCTGAACAGGAAAGACTAATGTGACCGTTCAGCGTCGGTTTAGATGCAATCGTGTCCCTTTCAAAGCTTTGGAAGACGACTTTGAACTGCAGTGTCTTTTTGAAGACTGATTAGATTAGATTAGATTCAACTTTATTGTCATTGCACAGAGTATCAAGTACTTAAAGAACAAAATGCAGTTCAGCATCTAACCAGAAGAAGTAAAGTGTATGAGGATATATACAGTATAAGCAGCATAGACAGGTTGAAATGAATATGCATACTATATATATATATAGTATGCATATTCATTTCAAGTATATATGTATATACGTGTGTATAGGTGTGAATGTACAGTATAGATAGTTGCATAGAGAACACTATATATTCATTCATATATACAGCAATCCAAAACGATGAATGTCCTCTGTGATTATTTACCCGTCCATGTTGAATACAGCTGCTTTTACCGTTAGCATTTCGTTAGCCGTAAACTCTCAATCCAATGATGCCTCTGGTTCAGTCAGCCACCCAATCAGAGGCTGTGTTTCTGACTTGTCGACCAACCAGAGACCAAGTATGGCGGCTCTTCACAGGACGCTGCATGTGCAACAGATCTCAAATATATTTCAACGGAATAACAGCCATAGCAAAATCTGCAGTGAAGACAGTAATGAGCTAGACCACTCACTAGGCATCACATGACCTCAGTATTACAGGCTGTGGTTACTGTCACAGCCCTGTACGAGACTACACTTCATCACCACGAAGAAATGTGTCTCCACAGGTGGGTCAGAGTGTAGACCGAGTGATTTGTGATATTAAAGTTCACAAATGACTGTATGCTAAAATCATACGCATGAGTCACGTTAACAAACTGGCATCTGTGGGGAGAAACCCTACAGTTCTATTGGAACCAGTGACAGTATGAGTGACATCACCCGTAGGTTTCCAAAGCGCTGTTTGAAACTCCTCTTCTCCTCCCGGCTAATCTAAATATCGGCAAAGATGTGGATCATCAGCGGACCTGAGGCAGGAAATTAGCTATAGAGACAAAAACTGTTTTATGTACCAGGCTGTAAACATGTTTACTTCTGCTGTGAAGTTGGACATTTTAACATGGGGACTTATGGAGACTGACTCACTTCTGGAGCCAGCCTAAAGTGGCCACTTGAGGAATTACAGTTTTTAGCACTTCTGCATTGGCTTCACAGCACCGGAGGTTGCCACTTGATTGCAACTACCCTCTGAGTGTGAGCGTGCGTGTGTGTGTGTGTGTGTGTGTGTGTGTGTGTGTGTGTGTGTGCGTGCACCTTACCCTCTGGGTCACACCTGTTACCTAGCTCAAGCCCTGGCTCAGGGCAAAAGAGGGCAGAGGTCAAGAGTCACGGTGTCACATGTCACTTGGTTCACAGATCTGTTTCAGAGCCCACACACACACACACACACACACACGATCTGTCAACCAAAATGACCTATTATTTATGTCAGTGAATTTTCTCCAAAACAAATGTTTGTCACATTCATACTGGCCGGCAGACGCACACTAGTGCTGGGTGATATGGAAAAAAATCATATATCACGATATGGATTACTTTATATCACGATATACCACAATAAAGTTTTCAGTTATTCAAAAATGTCATTGCTTACTTTTCTCCAACTTTACTTTGAAGTGACAAGTTGACAAGTGACAACTGTCACAAATGAGAAACATAAATTTATATTGCTGCACTAAAATGTATCAAATGAAAAACAGCTGTGGCGGAGGTACAGTAGCCTTCACATTTTTTTTCAAAACCATACAGTTATTGTCAAAATAAACTTTTTGAAATAAATTTTTTACATTTTTTTAAAGTGCACAACAGTTTCTGAGAAGAACACATGTGCATTTTTGCACATTAGTTTGGATTTTTTGGATTCTGATGTACTCTTTTTCGTGGACCTTCTTTAGGTGATAGAAGAGGTTTGTTGTGTTGCATCCTCTTGAACCCAAAATGTAACCAAATCACAGACGTACCTCCTCTTTTCGGTAAAAGTGCTTCTTCTTGGGCTGCCTGCGTAGCTGCCTCTGTCTGTTGCGACTCCGGGCATGAAACTTCAGCCTGTTGCGCGTCCATCGTTCAGCACTCATGAGTTAAGTAACGTAAAGCATGTCGCAAACCCGCGTGAGAATCAAAGAACCGCGTAAAGCAGCGCCATGTCGCAAAACCACAAGACAGAGTTTCTTTGCGAAAAATCCTGAATAACAGTGACGGTAACAGTGTTAGGGTGTGTCAAACACTTCAGAATTCAGGACAGCTTTTATGAAATATAATATAGAAGGACTGTGCATAATTCCACATCTTTGAAGTAGACTGAAGTGAGCTGACATACATAATTCAATAGTTTCATCCCAAAATACTATCACGCCTTAGGACAAAAATAATACTACTTTGAGATCTATAAAGAAATCAGAAGAGAAATCCACTGTCACAAACATTTGATTACATTCAAATGAAGCAAACCTGCTTTGCTTCAATGCTTTGAAAAGGCAGATTTGCATGTATGTAATAATGATGTTTAAATATGCAGCACCGGTTCATTAATCTAATCGGCACATTGGAACAATTTTTTTTCCGTTTGTTGAGTTTGTTTTTTGTTTTACAGAGACAAACAAGTTTCTGCTTTGTTGTGAACAATTCAAAGATCACAGTTTGTTTGGCTGATAACTGACTTCCGCTTCCTAAACATGTAGTCGTCTGCATGAGTGACAGTCTGATAACCAAACACTGATTAGTCTCACTTCACGTGAAACAACTCTGATCCCAGCTCACATCTGAGCGTCTCACTGCTATTTGACACTACACCTCGAGGCCAGAGACATCAATGATGTTCCTTTACATCTCCTCTGATACGTCACTGTTATAATATAGATCAATTTAACAATTTAACGTCTGTCATGAAAAGTTTTGATCATTTAGGCGTGTATCCTACAACTCAGTCAGTCAAAGATGCTGTGAAGCGCAGAGCCTCCTGCAGCCATGTGAAAAACACAAAGATGGAGATCACCACAAAACACTATCTTCCTGTCTCAGCCCACAAAGAATGTCAGGTATGTTCACGATTCAGAAACAGAGGAAACAATCCAACAAATATTTTGTCCCACATACTTTGTGGACAGGACTCCACAGCGATCTTATCTTGAAATCTGGCCAAATCCGCCCTGTATTCGTGTCAACCAGGTGAAGAAGTAACAATGTCAGACGCCTTTGTTGACACTGTCAACTCACGAGCGGTAATCAAAACAAGAGCAAGTAAAGACAAGAAGTGACGGCCTCACGTGAACGCACACAGAACAGCTCGTTTATCACGAGCGCGGCGTCAAGGTTCACGGGTTACCCACTCCAACTTTCACTGGCCTCAATGTCAAGTCAAGTCGACTTTATTGTCAGTGCTGCTACATGTACAGGACATACAGAGGATTTCGTTTCCCTCTTATCCCAAA
Source organism: Miichthys miiuy (assembly GCA_036365135.1). Taxonomy (NCBI): domain Eukaryota; kingdom Metazoa; phylum Chordata; class Actinopteri; family Sciaenidae; genus Miichthys; species Miichthys miiuy. Next base: position 25,744,057 of record CM071610.1, on the reverse strand, counting down.
CAGTATAAACATGAAACATGAAATATAAGTAAAAGGTGTAAAAAATATAAGATAAAAATCTAAAAATATATACAAGCTAATAGACATCCGTGTGGCAATATGGCACAGTGTAAACGGAGTTATTAGTATAAATATAAGTATGGTAATATGGCAGTATGGACAGGCATGTGACACTGAACCTGAAGAATATTTCACTTTGACAGAAACACAAAGTTTCAGTGTTTACTGCTGCAGAATAGCAGCATAGAATACAGAACTGGGACTTGACTGATGTGGGTCTGTGGAATGTGGAAGGCCTGAAGCTGAAGCACATTTTTCCAACACGCATGCTGACGTCCAGAGGCAGCGTGACCCACGGCACACGTGTGACGTGGTAAGAAAGACAAAAAGGTAAACATGAGATGACCGATGCCCTGCACCGATCACTGTCACACTCTTACACCTGGAAAATTCATCAGCAACGTTTTGAAAATTAATTCACAATTCAGCTATTCACTAAATCTGCTGCTTTTACATGAGACAGACCACGGTGAACAGAACATCTTCATGTGAAACTGTGATGTCATGTCTTTTCCGAGCGACAAAACAAAACTTTTAACGGCGTTCTGCTCTACCTCGGAATAACGGACTCAATATGATTTATTCTTCAAGCTTTAGCAGCTGTCTGACAGATCACACAGCCTCTGGACCAATTAGAACTCAATATGTTAGAATATCATTTAAAAATGTCCTACAACAGAAAATTAGCTCATTTACACACCGTATGTCTGTCATCAGTCTGATCCTCCGAGTGTCAACTCTGATATATTCTGTGTGCTATAAATTCAGTCTCTCTTTTGATTTACAGAGACAGAGAAATACCCAAAATATGCCTCTGATATTAGAATTACTAATATTAAAGACAGCGACAGCTCATTTCTGTTAGACAGTGGAGCACACACACTCTGGAAAACATGGATGATCATGACCATGTGATCTCACACAGGTCACCCTGATGTTAGGAAGCAGAGGTTGAAGTGAAGACAGGATGCTGCCCTGTTTGTGCTTATGTGGAGGACGGAGGGAGTGCTGGGGATAAACTACACCTGATTATTTTACATGAACTCCAACCAAATCATTTGGATCTGCAATAGATTATTGTTCATTTATTTATTTAGTAAATCAGTATAGCTTTAAAAAAAGGCACGCTTCCCTCTAATAACTTTATTGTTGCATATATATGTGTGTGTGTGCAGCAGTAACTTTAAATGTCGGTTCTGCAGGTGGGAGGGTAACAATGCTGCTAACAGTAACACGCCGTCTTCTATTATTACTTTATTATAGAAACATTTAGCTGACATATCTCAGATATAACCAGCTCCCTCTGGTTCCCTCTGAAGCCCGCTGGTGGTCTTTCTGTACCCCAGTTTGGTGGCTCGGCAGCGGAGAGTTGAACGTTCCCTTTCCCGTGTGTAAACACGGAGACGTTGTCTGTCTTTTGGTGTGGGCTCGTTCCAGACCAGCTCAACGCTGAACTTAAAAGTTATGAGTCAAAGCGAACACACGCAGCATCACATTCGGGGAACAGACGGAGCCGTTCCCCGGTACGTTAGCCACTCGATGAAGTTATGACAGCAGCGGCTAGTTATGCTGCGACTTTACGAAGTGAGCACGCAGGCGGTAATTAGCTCTCATTCAACAACAGCTAGCAAACTTCTCCGCATCCCTGAACACCGGACTGCGTACGTTGAACATTTACCGCTAACGGAACTCACACAGCCGTTAGCTTCAGCTTACAGAAACGACATTCCCCCGCTGTACAAACTGGAAGTTGGCAGGCTGAAGGAAACTGACGAGACTTGTAGCTGAGACACTTTCAATTTAGGAAAAAGGAGCCGTGGCTAACTTTTCTTTACCTTTCAGGCGCCGAGTGTCTCCCCGTCGATACTACCACTTCTCGGCAGCCATAAATCCCGGTTTTGACAAGGTGGTCCTCGGCAGGAATAACGATAATCCGAGTAGTGTGTAGCTCAACTCTTGCCAGAGCACAGTGATTTTTCGCACTCAGCTCCTCTCTGCGTGGCTCCGGTAGCAGCCGCTGCAGTTTTTTCCACAAGCCCGAGGCGGGAGCGAGCGCACTGGGATACTGGGCAGGCCAGGAGAAGCGCGTGAACGCGCAATCTACACAAGTCACACCAACTCGTCTGGAAGCTTCACTTCAACCTGTGTGTGTGTGTGTGCTGAGAAATCTATTAAAGATACAAGTCTACAAGACATAAAGTTCATGTACATCTACTCTTACTTACATAACTGCACTTTAAGTGCTGTTCTAAATTTGAGGTACTTGAAGTTATACTAGTATACTCCACTACATCTCAAATATTGTATTTGTTACTCCCCTACAGTTACTAGTTACTCTGCAGATCACTTTTTTCTTCTCTGCGCAGTGAAAACTATTTATCTTTATCTCTATCTGATGTTGGATTTCCATTTTTCGATAAACTGAAGGATGAAGTGTTCCTTTATTTATAGTTGAGAAATTTCTCCTACATCTTAACATATATACTGTTGGCAAACAAGACAAAATGTGTGCAGGGGAAACAATGAAAGAAGAAAAGAAGATCTATATTTCACATTTTTTCATAAAATGACTAGGTATTTGTTCAAATGCTTCTTATATGAATGTGTCAGTAATAATAACAATCTGAAACAAGTAGAAGTAGAATTTGCTGATATTATTCATGAATTTGACTCAAGCACCATTTAAATTAAGTGGTCATGGAATATTTTTAAATTGTGGGGTAATACTTAAGTACAGAATTTAAATATTTCTTCCATCACTGTCAGTTTCATTTAATAATCGCCCTGCTGTGCTTTATGGCTCTGTTACAGTTTATAAACTACTTTGTGTTGCTGTGACAATTGTTCATCACTTCTTCTTTCCGTTAACGGCCGTGAAGAAAAGCCACATTCACTGATGGTGAATTATGACTTTTTAATGATTCACTGGATAAACTGGCGTTTGTATGGAAAGGGCAGCTGTTCAAAGCCACAGTGAGGCTGTGTATGTCACAGTTATTGAGAAGCGTTGAGTTCACTCACACTGACATGACACTTCTCATGAGGGAATAATGACTGCAGGAGAGGAAATCCCCCTCCTCTACTGCTGCCTTCAGGTGCAATTGGAAAATTTCCAACCATAACTAAAAGCCAGTTTCACATGAAAAACAAATGTAAGTGTGAAATAAAAAAAATAGGATACTACCAGCAGCTTATGTAATGCTGGTAGTACATTTAGTTTTGATGGTAGTGTTTTGCAGTTGATGTAAGAGACAATTCATGCACCTGGTTTGTGGAAACATTAACATTTGTTTCTTGCAGAGTCTTTTCCTAAAATAAAAGTCCAGTAAAGAATAGTTTGGTTCAGGCAGCAGCAACACTAGTATGTTTGGACAAGTCATATTTCTGCCTTCAGAACTTGAATAAAAGACATTATGAGGAGAACCTGAAGGCAACATGCATTTGGGAAGAGGAGGAGGGACCGAGCCAGAGGTTGACATGTGGGAATGACTCAAGTTTTTTTTACACATTCCAAGCATTGTTTCCTCCTCCTCCTCCCTGCCTCAGTCCCGGGCACTGAGGCCAAGGATTTTCCAGGGCTGGGGGAGATGGAGCGGATGATGGATCAACGAAAAGGAAGGATGACTCGCTTTTTCCTCTTTTGCTTTTTTAAGAGTTAATTCTCTCTTTCTCTAGCTGAATAAATGAGAGTCGGAGGGGCAATGTTGTATGCTTTTGACATGTCTCTGGGTTTTGTATCATTTGTCTGCATCAATCACCTGCAGCAGAGATGAACACAGAGGAAACTAACCCCATCTAAGAGGTCAACGTTTGCATGATTTACTTTGTATTTCCAAAAGTGTCCATGTTCCTTGGCTGTGTGGGAGTTGAGATCATTTTTAATGTATTCACATATTCATGTCTTCAAATCATTTTGAAGAGAGAGATACTTTTATTAATCCCTCGAGGGGAAATTCTTTTTTCACTCAGTTTTTACATGCATTTTAACCCCGAAATACAACCACGCACATACAAAGGGACATGCAAATGTGTGGAGAGATGGTGGCGTGATAGGCAGCCATCCAGAGCAGCACCCTGCAAGCAGTTGGGGGAGTTTGTGCCTTGCTCAAGGGCACATCTCCAGCTACCAGTCCACCTTCCATACTTTGATCCATACTGGACTTGAACCAGCCACCTTCCACTTCCCAAGCCAAGTCTCTATGGACCACCTCTAAATAATAACTGAATAAGACTACAGAGTAAGTCAATGAGGTGATAAGCGATAGTTAAATTCTTTTGGACAGCGTGCAATATGACACTGGGTTTTTTCTCTATAGCCACAATGTAGAAAACAGATTTTAGAATCAAATGTGTCACAGCCTTTTTTCAATATCCAACACTCTCAATTCATTATCAATCCAGGACCAGAGCCTGAAATGTCAACAGCGGTTTTAGCATCGTCGTTCCTCATTCCAAAAGAGTATTCATGCAAACAAGTCACATAAAAATCAGTAAAGACGGTAAAATTGTCCTTACTCCTTATGATATGTCATGTCATGCTTCAGGGCTGGAGGTCAGACTCCAAAGGTCTGTGAGAGTGAGAGTGAGTCAGGGATGGCTGGAACAGACGTAGTTTCACTTTGAACTGACTCAAATCAGCAGCAGAGATGAAAATAAGAACAATGTCACTGATGATAGCACGATAAGAATAATTTTGTCTAGCAGAAGAAGCTGACAGAGAGCCTCCATCACATCCCTCATCACTCTGTCTCTCACATGATTAAATATTTTGCCCGTTGCCACAGCAACATGTTTCGCTCTGATTGTGTTTGAAGGAGGGGTCATTATGATTTCTGGTAAAATCCCAAATTTATTTTCTTAAGAACTCGTTTCCACTGTGGCATTCAGGAGACAGGAGAGGTGGATGAAAGCTTTGTTACAGCGAGCATCTTTAAGCAAACAAACAGAAGACGCCAGACAGAGGACGGCAGCTGCAGAGAAGCTGTTCCACAGCTGACTCTAATGTCTGTTAGGGAAATCAACAGGGAATCATAAAAACTACTCAACCGAAGACACGTGCTTCTCCTTTTGGCCTGTTTGGAGAGGAACTTTTGATACCAAAACAGGTGATGCAGAATGAATTATTTGAAATGAAGTAGTAGTTTAAATTGATTTTAAATGTTAGAAGTTCATGGGAAAGTTCCTCGATCACAGTAGTCACCTCAGAAAGAGCCACCAGTGGCCCTTAGCAGTAAACTCAAACTTTATTGACCAAATAAAGGGAGATTTTGTGCCACGTCACTGTGGATGATCATTTATTGACCCACATAATCAAATCCACATTGACCATGCCTGCGTACACTAACAAAAGGTAGGCTTATTGTGACCATAATAATGCTAACATAAACCATTCAGTACACTGAGGCCGTCAAGTGCCAATTCAGCACACATGACGCCTGACTCATCCTCTCTGCTCTGAGTCACTCCCTCCCTCCTCTGGTCCAGGATCTGTGGCTCTCTGCTGGAGCTGGCTCCTCTGTCCTAATGTCAGCCCACCGCTCCACAGGCAGGAAGCCGGGGCCAAGGATGCAGACACGACCCTACCGAGGAGGAAGGGACTGGTTCATGCCTGGCTCTGTCTTTGTAAAGACAAAGACTGGGAGTGATGATGGTGTCGTTAGGCACTGGAGCACCGCGACGCTGCTTCTCTCTTCCAACAGTTCTGTCAGGTCTTCAGACTGATTTATGGAATTTCTGCTTGATATCACAGAAGACAGATTGGCTGCTCGGAGTTTGGTGAAACGGGTCAACATCTGGACTTCAACTCAGGATAAAACGTGATAAAGTATGAAACATTGCTCTTCACCATTGCTTCCCCTTAATTTTCCATGTTTTTTTTTTATATTTAAGCTTTGGGCCAACTTCAAAGCAAAAAAAAAAAAAATGCTGCAGCTAAACTCATTATACAAACGAGCTTTGGGGCCTTCTGCACACACCGAGCAGTGAACATGTGAAAGACTGTCCCAGAACTTAAAAGGTAAACAACTCTAATAAGGTAGTGAGCGTCTCAGTGGTCACAGAAGCTCCACTGGATGTCCCACGGTACATCTAAAACATGCAAGAGCTGGGCTTTCTTTATATTTCGCATTGTCAGCAGCACAGCTCGAGGGATGGCCTGTTGGTCGATATGTGTGTGTGTGTGTGTGTGTACACCTTTATTTTTAGCTATCTGTATATATTATATTTTTATACTTTTATTCTATTTTATCTCGCTGTTTTTACACTTTGAGATTTACTATTTTACCATTATGCATTTTTAATGCGTTTTATTTTATTTTATTTTAGTGACCTTCAAGATGAGATGGCGCTTCCTCAGTTTGTATAGTGCTTTGTCTATAATGTGGTGGGGTGGAGGGTGGGGTGGGCAGTGGGAGGTGGGTGCTGAGGTGGAGGGTTGGGAGTGGGTGGGGGTGTTGGGGTTTTATTGTGTGAAGCACTTTGCGTTACATGTTTTGTATGAAAAGTTCTATACAAATAAAGTTTGACTGATTGATTGATTGAAACAAACTTACTTACTTTGAGGTCCATGGAAGATGAATCATAATGCTCATAACTTAATCATAACTTTAGTGATTCTGACATCTTTTTATTTTACAGTGGAACAACAATTATTGCATGAAAATTACTTAATATTCATGGTGCCCAGAGGATGAACCCTAAAGACTTTGTGATCCTGTCTGTTCATTTGGTACTAGCAGAATGCCAGATTTGAACAGAATTATGTACAGATATTTATGATAATGATTTATGATAACATCCAGACATTTATGATAATACATCCTGCTGACTTTAGTGATCTCCTCAGCTTTCCTCTAACACCACTACAAGGTTGATATTTCTGGGGTTTTTTTAGTGAAATGTCTCAACAATTATTGAATAGATTACCACAACCTCCGTGGCTGCAGAAGTGTCAGAAACTGTCAACCTCCATAAGTCCCCATGTTAAAATGCTTCACAGCAGAAATAAACATGTTTCCAGCCTGGTCTCTACAGCTAATTTCCCCGTTCATGACAACTGTACTGAGGGTGAATTTTTATAGAACTCACCTGTTCAAATTATATTAAGGCTTGAAGTTATGCAGGATTAAGAGCGTGGACACTTTGGTCGACAGGTAGCAAGCAGGCATCATTGAGCCCGCTTCAGGTCCACTGATGATTCATGTCTTTGACGGTTTTTAAATTTAAAAGCTTCAAAACGGCTCTTCAGAAACCTGTGAGTGACGTCACGCTTACACTGTCCGTTCTTTAATATCGTACATATATTTGTGATGAGGCATCCTTCTGGCTTCACTGATCTGCCGGCCCTTTCCTCTAACACAACTGTCAGTACGCTGACATTACATCACAGAGACGTTTGCGTAGCTGTAGGCTAGTTTCACATTGACAGTAACATTTAATTAGGTCCAACAATCATTTGATCAGCTTCCAGGTCATAAACTATCCTCTCTCCACACTGCTGAAGCTGGACCTTTGCAACATGTAAAACAGAAACATGGATTCCCCAACACACACGAGGATGAGAGCAGTCAGCGATGTGTATTATTAGTTCACTGCATGAACCCACACACTCTCCTGTGGGAACAAAACATCTGTTAGGGACATTGTTGGATATATAACACTGTAACACATGCGGCCATTGTGGACAGGAAGCCTCCGCTGGCAAAGAGGAAATGGGCATCAGTGAATGGAAACAGGAAGGGCTCATAATATCAAGTAAGAAACAGATATAGTGCTATATTAGCGACTTGATAGTCTCCGTCCAAGATAATTGTCCGGTTCCTGATGAGACAAACACAAACTTATTTCTGTAATGTAAATCTAATTCAATAAAAAGGATTTGTTTCCTCGTTGGTTCTCCTCTGGACTAACACGGCTGTGAGAGGGAAAATCCTCAGAGTGATACAGTAGGTTATTGTTTCCCAGAGCTGTGTGCAGCTCAGCGGCTGTGAATGAGCCGCAGAGTACAAACTAATCCTTGTCTCTTTCTCCAGATTCCACTAAATTACAGCAGAGCCTTCTCAATTAAACCTAACCGAATCCAAATCTCTTTTGACTCCACATCCACTGTGAGTCAATAAGCTGAGGCGCTGACTGAGCTCAATTCCAAACAGTGACATACTGCTGCAGATTAGCACGTACTTCTATTTGATGCAGATTGACTTCAAAACTGGGCTGTTTCAAATTTTTTCCCCAGTGTGACGAATCGCAAAGTGGAAACGCAGCATTTAGTTTGGCAAATGAGCGAACTCGCTGATTTAATATGGAGTCAATTTTAGACACGCCATCAAAGAGAGATCATCTTAACACCAAACAGAGGCTCTTATATAAACGACACTGACTCTGAGAGAGACGTCTGAATAAGAAATCTGGGGCACTGGTGCCTCGTGGATTGATTTTCATTGCAGTACAAACATATTTGGAACACCGAGGTGAACCTATCCAAACAAACCGACTGCTCACATAATGTAAATACGTTTATTGAAAACACAAACACTTCTTCACACGGGACAAAAATAAATGGCACGTTTTCCTTCACTGGAGCATGAAAAGAGAAAGTCTGCTCAACAATATCTCTTGGATATGATAAATACAAACCCACTGACACGCTGCTCTTTGATCAGAACATGATTTTTGATGATAACAGATATTGTCGTGAAAGCATTTCCTATAAATGGACGGTGAAGACAGATCGGGAGCAGCGAGTGACAGAGAACTGCTTCATGTCATCTCATCTGATCATTTTATAAAACAAACTACATCTACATTAATAAAGTGTGGACAGTTTAAAAATATGTAAAAAATAATAAATAAATATGAGGCTACACGACCTTCACCTACGTCACCTTAGCAGAGTAATAAAAGACGTTTTAAAAATCAACTGGGATGACAGATCGACAGGAAGATTCACCGTCAGGGAGCAGCTTCTACCGAACGTCACCGCGAGTCTCAACTCATCTAACTCGGTCCAATTATCTGAAAAACAGCAAAACACACTCATGAGTCATTCACAGCTGAGAAATCAAACACTGCTCCAACACAAAGAAATGACCTATTAGTGAAATGACACTAGTCCATTTTGTCATGTTGGTACTGACCAGGCAAACAAATCAAAGACAAGAAAAAGTCTGCTAAAGACGAAAAATAAAGCGCCTCTCACCTGTCCAGGCGGTTGACCACATCTCTCACAGTGTTGATGAGATTCTCGTGTTCTTGGGGATTACTGACGATGATGCTGTGGAGCTTCTGCATGTACGAGTCGATGGTGTCCAGAGTGGGCGTCTCTCCGCTGGCTGGGTGACAACAAGCACGCAATGTTACACTTCAACGCGTCACACCATTTAAACATTTTCACGCTTCATTTTAAAGGTGAAAGATATTTTAACAATTGATTCTTACACGTTATGAAGTGTTATTGATTTCTAATTCTTGCTCACATAATCTACAAAAGACATTAATCACATCCTTTATGTTTACAGCACTGGACGGTGTGACCACTGAACACCACGGGTGGAAATCACTAGATGACAGGACCGATCGGAATATGATCCAAATACAACACCAGCAGCCACCACTTGTCACTGCTGATGTTTGTGCTTCAAGCGCCATCAAAAGGAAGTCCTCGGACAGGGTCAGAGAGTCAAAGAGTCTGGCTGGAAGCCTGATAAGATATTTATGGCGCGTCGTAGTTTGAACGCGCGTGTCAAAACAATGTTAGCAAGCCAATCAAGACTGTGACAGGAGCTGAATCCAGAAACATGAAAGTATATGACACCGAGCAAGTTTCAGCTCTAGTTAACCTACATAAAGAAAGTTCATTAACAGAAATGAAACCAGTCAATCAGAGGTAAACGTGTCAATGTTACAGGATAGTCGTGTATTCACACTTTCTGTGAAGGAGTTCAGCAATCATTGATAAACCCTGATGTCAAAATCATAACCATACTGCAGCATGGGCTTTGTGTGTGTGTGTGTGTCCATAAAACAAGTGTGAACAGAGAAGAGCCACATTCCTTCAGTTTAAATAATGTTCATATTAAGACGCCTCACGGCCTGACTTGCACGAGCAGCCTGTAAAAGAACAGGCTGGTTCTACTGTACAGTCTGTATCTGTTCAGGAGGACAGACGCTCAAAACACTGTTATTCCCTTAAACCGGGACTCTGGAGCTGATAGCTCACTACGGTCTTTGTGTTTGTGTCGAGGGATAGATTACCGGTTATGAGTTATCAAGTCATCAGCGCTTTATAATGACCGCTGATCAATATCAGCAAATCTGAAGTCCAAGAGCCACGCTGCACACAAAGCTGTTTTATTTTGTTTTTACACACACAGCAGAATGTTGATTAAAAAAAAAAAAAAAAAAAGGAGGAAAGAATTTTTCATTTTTGTCCTACATTCCCAAAACTAATGGTCCAAGTCTGCCACTGTAATAGATGAGACAGGAAGTGTTTCTCAGCAAAAATGTGGCTGTAGAAATGCCCGACTTAACAAATGATCTCAGATCATTCATTTGAAACTAAAGAGAAAAACACCAGATAATTCTATCAGGAAGGTCCCTCGGTTCAAATGAATGCAAGAGGAATCATTCAGAACTTCTTCCCCTGAGTTTATTCATTTTATTATTATTCACAGAACATTTGATCATTTTTAGTGGTGCTGTTTTTTAGGTCTTGCTGAACTGGTCTTTGGTTTCATTGCACTGCTTATTAAACTTGTTTTATCCCATGAGTGTCTTTGTTTTACTGGCTTATATTTAATATAGACCGGAGGGTTGAAGTTGTTGGAAGAGGGAGCTGATGACGCTCTTGATTTTCCGGTCTATCTACGTTCCAACCCTCACCTATGGTCATGAGCTTCGGGTGGTGACCGAAAGAATTAAATCACGGACACAAGAGGCTGAAATAAGTTTTCTCTGCCGGGTGGCCGGGCTCAGCCTCAGATAGGCTAAGGAGCACGGACATCCAGAGGGCGCTCAGAGTACAGCTGCTGGTCTTTCATGTCGAAAGAAGCCAGTTGAGGTGGTTCATGCTTATAGTCCATCTAGCCTGGGAACGCCTCAGGATCCCCCAGGAGGAGCTGAAACGTGTTTGGGAGAAGAACGTCTGGAGTGGCCTGCTAAACCTGCTGCCACTGCAACCCGACCCCGGAGAAGTGGAAGAAAATGGATGGATGGATTATTTAATCTAACATTTTATCGCCAATTTTTCTTCATATGTTTATTTCTTTTTTCTAAATTCTATTCGTTCTACTTTAGTTTTTACTTTTTGCTCTATTTGTATTAGAAGTTCTATAGAAATAAAGTTTATCACTGGTGTCTACAGATGCAGAACTTGGACTTGTTCTATGGACTTATTGGTGTCGCGTTACCTGGCAGAGGTACGGAGGAGAAGCTGGAGGTGAGCGCCTGGCGCAGAGTCTCCAGGTGTTGGTGGAGGAGGCCGTTGCGTCCCCTCTCTTGCATCACGTCGCCTTCCAGCCTGTCCACGGCGCCTCGCATGCTCTCCACATGTTTCTGCAGCGCTGCATTGCGCTCCTCGTACTCCATGTTGGTCTTACGCAGCTGCCGCATCTCGGCTTCGCGCGCTGTTGAGGTATACACACACACACACACAAAAAAAAAAACATCAATTTTTGATTTGTTCTTTTAAAGTTTGGGCATGAGTTCAGCGGACTGTGGAACTATTCTGGGCTGAAGGAGGACCTTAAAACAAAGTTCTCTTGAGGTAACGGGGGAATGTGTTTAGAAACACTTGGACAAATGGGGGTTTAAAAAAAACTCACAGCACTTCCCAGCATGACAGCTGGCTGTGTTTGAGCTCTTTACCTTTGCTGTGGTTGAGAAACTCCTCTGTGAAGATCGGTATGTCAAACACAGTTCTGTCCTTCCCTTCTGCATCCTTCTGTTGACAGCCAGAGACAGTGAGAAAGACGATGAGCTGAACACTGGAAACATGTGGCCACACAGACTGACAGCGAGAGATGGTCATTTATCTAGCTGGGCAGTGGGTGGGTGGGTAATTGACTTCATACCTGGCCACAGGGGGAAATGCAGTGACAGTTTAAATGAGGGGGGAGACGTAATTTCATCACGAGCGCTGCTGAGATATCAAAGAGCTGCAGTGTGTGCAATACATCTGCTCCAAAAATAATCTGAACAATAACGGCACATGATACACGATAGCTCTGGAAGAATGCATCATGCTTCCTCATTTCTTAACATTATGAACTTTATGCTGAAGCGTGTCCTTGAAATGTAGAGGGGGGACACTGGAATCCCCACAGGAACGCTGCTGATTCCACAAAGTCACCCTGATGCTGCTCTAAAACTTACAAAGCAAACCTCTTAATTACATGCAGAACTTCATAGAAATGAATTGCACACGGAGCAGAAGCCATGCATTCGGATCAAAAACACAAACATGGCACCGAAGAAGATTAACCGTGCTTTAGTGATGCACTTCATGTGTAGCAGAGGAGAGCAACACAACACATTTAGAGTCTAACCATGATTATACAACAAGTAGTTCTGACCAGACTGTAGGTGTGAATGTGAGTGTGAATGGTTGTTTGTCTCTATGTGCCCTGTGATGAGCTGCTGACTTGTCCAGAGTGTACCCCGCCTCTCAGGCTCCAGCCTCACCGCGACCAGAACCAACTTTTGTTTCAGAAAACCGTCATCAAAATGTACAGAAACACAAAGTAAATACAAAGTATTCATAACAGAGATGAAGTGTGTCACACCTTCCTACAGTCACAACAATACTGCATGCAGAACGAATGCTGACCGTATACAGTCTGGAAGAGTCTTCCACTGTCTGTCTCTTTGTCTTAATGTGACGCCCTGCTGCTAGATGAGGAGTGGGTATGTCTCACAAAAGGCATGCTCATAGAGCAAATCCAATGATGTTTCAATAGCCAGAAGAGGAGCTCTCCACTTTATTAAATATGATATTCAGTGTGACAGGGCAGGAAAGAGTTACTGACCTCGTGAAGAGCCTCGTTGGCTACCTGGTGCCCACCATCTGGAGAGGACAGAAAGAATAAAGAAAGAGGACAGCAGATGATTCATGTTTCCCCGGCGCAGCCTGCCTTTACTACATGGTGACACGATAGAATGAATTCAAGTAATCCAAAAAAATATCCCATCTCTGCGCTCTCTGCTGCGAATCATCTGAAAAGAGGCAGAGCGTCCACTTCAGCAGAGCGCTTTCACTTATCTGTGAAACAGAGCTGTTTATGTCATCAACATTTCTGATATTTAAACGGAGATTTATCCACGGGAACGGAGTAGGAACAAATAATGTAGACCATGTGTTGTGTGAGCACAGGAACAGCTCCTTGTCCTCAAGCTGAACTCATAACCTGAACCGTTCCTACCGACTCCAGAAGTATCTCCTTTCCTGACACTTTTCCATGGACTGAGGAAGCTCGGAGTTTCTAAATCCAGTCATAACATATATTCATATATCAAAAGCATTTCACACATTTTGGGGTGGGGAAGTTAGGTTTGCCCGTTTTTGTGTATACCTGCAGAGTTTTTGTCTCATTCTGTACACTCAAGTTCAAACAGCAACGCTAAAGGAGTTTTAACCAGACAGAGGGAAACTTCAATTCCCTTACTTATTTTAAAAAAAGGAAAACAATGATCTTACTAATTCATGTTCATGTTAGTCAACCGGCCCTGACAGGAACCAAACATAATACCTGCTTTGTCCAAATGTCACCGGACGTATGAAGCAGTCTTGTTGTCAAGACCAGAGTGTATCGAGACCAAGACATTGTACATTTTAAAGTCGAATGCATCAGTCTGGTGCACGCTGACAACAAAATTTAGAGGCTGGATCTATGAAGAACATCCGTTTACAAAACTCCTGATGACACCATCGGGAGTTTCGGGGCCGATCTCTGCCATCTGTATCGACCACAGGTCACAGAGTCTCGAGAACAGGACCTATCTCGAGTACTACAAAACTGATCTTCAAGTCTTGAATGTGACCTCAAAATGTTGGAGGGATGATTGCCAGACGGGCTAGTTTCCACAGCTGTTGCCAGCTTGTCATGCTGCTGCTCTTCTAACCACATCTCACCTCCCCTATGCCGCTTGCCCTTCTGCTTCTCCTGGACCTTCCTGGTGAAATGTTTGTAGGCCTCTGTCTTCTGGTACTTCTCCAGCTCCCGCATGTAGCGCTCTTTATCTCGCTCCGCCTCGTCCAAGTATCGCTGCAGGGAGGAGAAAGGAAGGTGAGAAGAGCAAAACGAGAGAGAAATGAGACGTGGGGAAACGGGATGGAGGAGGATTGGGGGTGAGATGACTATGGCGATGAGTAATTGTTCCTAATCAGGATTAGTTCCTTTCAAGAGACAAAAATCAGTAATTCCCAATATTAATAATCTACATTCACTCACAGGATTGTAATGAAAAACGCCTTTTAATGTAATTAGTGAAGAAATGAGAGGAAACACTAATAAAAACATGTTCATGTGAGGACCTGGCTGCAGGATGCTGACACATCTGTCTCTGCAAAGTTCTCCGAGCTCTATCCCACCTTTGGATTTAAAAACTAAACACTTCCACACTTGTGAAATCCTCTCTGGAAAGAAAGGCAAGGACAACTGCAAGCTCCGACTTTAAATGATATCAATACCTACAGGAGGGGTTTCTAAAAGTTTGAATTTCATAACAAAAATGTCTAAAAGGCAGTGGACACTGATTATGGTTCTGTTGATGCTTGTTCTGCCACGAGAAAAGGGTCATCCAAGTGTTCCCCGGCTGGTGCACAGTGCTATCGCTCGGATATCTCTGCACTGGAATGAAAAAATCTGTTTACCACAACTGTAGTAATGTTCACTAAGCAACAAACCTCCTCTTGCATCACAGTTGAGTGCAAAATTGACTTTTTGCCCACCGGCCAAATGGCCACTAAATATTCAGCCACTAAATAGATTACCGTTTTTTTTTTTTAAATCTGATTTTGAGCCCTGGTTGGCAAAACACCATCAGACTATGGCAATACAACCTATAAAAGGATGTTACCCTGACAGTTACCAAACACGTTACTGAACTCACTCTGACACGGAGGCTGTTGTTACCTACACTGCCTGTGTGCAACGTAAAAGTGAACTCAAAGACTCACTCTCAACAGAGAGTTTGTTAAATGTTGCTGTGGATAGTCTCGAGTGCTGGCATGTTGCAGATGAATATGTCAGTGCCGCCCTTTGGGGCACCGTTTGTGCAATTACCGAAAGCCAAACGTAAAGACAATTAAAAAATCCTCCACCCTGTTAATCAAGAACCTGAACAGAGTTTTCTGCTGGCTGCTTCTGCCTCCGGTCTGTTTATATTCCTGCACCGCTTTCTCAAAGCACGGCTCACCCCAGTTATTCACTCTTGCAGCACTAATCTATATGAATACTTTGAATTTGAAACATTCTGCAGGTCAAAGCAGAGCTTTTTCCCCACCGTTGCATGCTCATTGTATGATTCTGCGTGGAGCTCCTTCACTGACCTGCTTCTCCTCGGGAGGCAGCTTGCTCCACTCGTTGCCCAGCATCCTCGTGATCTCTGGAAAGGGCACGTCTGGGCGCTCCGCGCGGAGCTGCTCCCGTCTGTCGTTCATGAAGCGGACGTAGCCCGTCAGGGGGGCCTTGGGTGCGTTGCTGTCCTTCATTGGCTTCTTCCTCTTCCTCCCCTTGGTCCAGCTGCCACGTCTGGGCTTCTGCAAAGACAACAAAAACAGCTTTTGAAAGGTTCAGGTAGCAATCCCACCATGATATACACTGGCAGGACATTTTTGGAGTTTGACTTGGAAAAACTGAGAAATGTGTCATTTGATATCTGCGTGCTCAGCTCTTACCTCATCTCCATTTCTCTGGCCGTTGTTTTCATTGTTGGCTGTAGGTGAGCCGGTCTGCTCATCCATGACTGCAGAGCAGGGAGAGCTGGAGGAAAACACAGGGAGCTGTTACAACAGGAAACATCTCATACTAGTATGGTCAGAGCTACAAACCTAATTGATATTAATATCTGATTTGGAAACCTCAGAGATGAGTTCAGGTTCGTTTTGTGCTATCAGGGGAGCCAGATAGGAAAAAAAAAAAGGCGACACACATAAAAGGTGAGTTCTTCTGTGTAACCTTCTCTGCTCCTCCCAGTCTTGGCTCCTAAACCTCCTCTTGGCCAGCCACATTTCCTCTAATAGAAATGTCTCGCTGCTATCAATCACCATTGAGCGAGTGAATGAAAAAACACATCGTCCCGTCTCCGCAGGCGTTAATGTAGCCGCTTTTCAACAGGAGGAAGTCGCCTTATGGCACTGCCTCATAATCAGAGATAAGACAACACCCTCAAGCTAAAAAAACAAAAACTAAGTTCTCTTGCTGAAGACTCTGTAGTCCAAAAATCAGCATTAGAAAAACATTAAAATTGGAATATTTACAATATTTTTTAAGCTTGAAACTACTTGATAAAACATTAGGCTATTTATTTAAGAGGTAATCCAGAAAACAGCCAATTAAAAAGTGTGCTGACTCAGAGTATGTGTGGGCAAACAGCCCAGGAGGTCGAGCTTTGAAAATATGAACAATATGATTGTGTTTTAACCTCTGACTTCTTTTAAATCACTACGTGGGAAGTGAGCCTCTGTATCCTGGATGTGGTCGCCCCCCCATCACTAAACACTGTGGGAAAAGTCACAGAGGAATTAGTCAGTGAGTCCACCACCAAAAAGCCACTTTGGTCAGAACATGCAGGGAAATTCCCACTCCAGCACACCATTAATGTAATGAGCGCTTTTCTTTCAGACATTTCTGTGATGTGACGACACAGCACAATGTCTTCACACACACTGCCAAAGATCTGTGTGTGTGTGTGTGTCGTCTCCTCTGTGAAGCTTAGTTTGAGCACTTTGCTTGCAGGAACTTGCAGGGAAGGCTTTAAGGTGCCTAAAGAGGACTCAGTGTTCTTCTTTCTATCCCTGAGAAATGAATACTGTGCTGCAGTGCCCCCTGCTGGATGCGAGCGCAGACTGCACGACTCGATGATAACCTGCACGGGCAGTATATGATAACATTACACAGTGTGGAGTATGTTTCATAGTTTAGCTTTTTACACTGAGGACTTACATTTCGAAACCTCTGAACACACACACACGCCTCTGTACATTACAGCATTTAAATCACGTCATATCGAACTGTGAATCCTAGCCAGGCCTGCGTCGCTACACCGCTAAACAGACGGGTTGTTAACCTAAAAACAGCTAAATATCATCAAATACCACGTTTATATGGCATGCCATCGTTTATATTTGTCTGTTTTTGGTAATAACGTTCATTTGTCATCTGAATGTTCACCCAGGCATTGTGTTGGAAGCGTCGGCTAACATTAATGCTAACCGTGAAGCTAATGCTGTGGTCAAATCTCCTCACACTGAGCAGTGAGTGTTCACAATCACGTTTATATTTGCTGTTCGTATGAAGAGGGTTAAACTAACATTTCTACAACATTCATATAACCCGTGTGAACAGCTGGCGCCGCTAGTCGATAGCGTCAGTTATGTTCACGTACGCTAGCGAGCTAACGCTAACTTTAACAGCAGCCCTACGTGAAGTGCACTTTATGCAGCACGACCTGCAGCTGTACGGCCGTTAAATGTCGGTTATTAATGACGGTTCATGTTAACATTTAGAGAAACGCCACGTTGAACTTAAATATTCAGAGACAGCGGTGTAGCGCTAGCTGCTGAGCTAATAGCTAGCTAGCCGCACCACTTGCGTTAGCAGCCTGCTAACCAGCAGACGGGTTAGTTAGCGTTCTCCTTTAGATGCGCTGACTCGTCAAGACTCGATCTGAAACATCATGGAAAATCTAAAAAGATCTCAAGCTCATGTAGTAAAAACATCCAATGAAAACTCACTTTTGATGCAGTAATCTGTGGCTGTAATCCACCTGTACAAATGATGTTCCTAATCAAAACAATACAGCAGCTCTGCCATAGAATCACAGCACATAGACAAGCATGGAGCTCTATATATATATATATATATATATATATATATATATATATATCGTCATATTGTCCTGCATGCTTTAATACAGGGCTGTCCAAACTTATTTTTAAAGAGGGCCAGATTTGACAATGTAAAGATGTCCGGGAGCCAATAATATATAAAAAAAAATTGGAGAAAACAATAAAAGTTACATACAAATGCACTGTTCTGTAACAGTTTTCATTGTCACAATCATCTATTTTTTTAATGGCAACGTGACCAAATCTAAACCAACCAGGCGTGAACAGTTCTTCCTTTCTTTCACTTCTGGAGTCAGATAACAAAGAATAAATTGTATGGAACATGTTAAACTTGCATGAAGTTGATACAAATCTGAACCTCATGTTCATCTTAAACATGACTTATTATGAGTGATGCAAAGTCTGTTAACATCTAGGTTTAAAACGTGTCACTCTTGCTCTCGTCTTTAACAAAATCATTCAGAGAGTAATATTTTGTGTCACATCTACAGATATATAACAGCAGCAGTTATGTCCTAAAAGGTTCAAATGCTTCGTTATGTCAACATAAAAAAAAAACAGTATCTGACAATCCTAGCAGCCCATAAATAATATATTATAAAAATGAAGCTTTGGGCCGCATGAAATCTGACCGCGGGCCATGATTGGCCCCCGGGCCGTACTTTGGACATCCCTGCTTTAATATTTTTATCCGGTTTGTGTTTGTGCTTTCTTAGATGTAACAATCGTGAGGAAATATATCGGACCACAAAGATTATGAAGCATATGTTTGAGATAAGACGTTTAATATGTTGTGATTGAGCCTCGATTGAACACACAAACAATAGTATGAAAGCAGAGTGTAGATGATGTCATTCCACATGAATACAAATCAATACAACAAACACAAGAAAAGGGCAAATCTATGAAACGTCTATGACAAACTGATCTACACAGTCTAATTCTGTGGCCTCCTTTTCTTCGTGTATGCAGAGAACGTCTTTTTAGGGCGTTGCTTCCCCCTACTGTTCATTCTACGCATTACACCTCTCAAACGTATGTTGAACATTTTCAGTCAGCTCTCGATAGATTCATGGTTTTATTTATATGATGTACAAGTAAGCATCGCTTATAGAAGTATCAGAAAGAAATCTTTCATCTGCCTTCATGCAAAATGACACTGTTTGTGGAAATGGTCCCTCTCAGTGCAGTCTCTGTGGGCTAACGTGGCCTGTCCAAACAGATCTTTTAGTGACCCACTACAAGGTTAATCATGGAGGTCCCAACCCAGAACCCACCCACGTTCTCTAACTCGAAGGTAGAAATTGAGAAGAATAACACTCTAACTCTATTCTGAATTAACAGATCGCAAATGAACACCCAGGCAGGAGTAACCTAACTGTAGCAGCAGTCTAATTGAAACTTTGATTGCAATCTCATTGAAATTATTCAGAGTTAATCCAACCCAATCCTCAGGCTCATGACACGCAGGTCGGGTACATTCGGAGTTTAGAAAATTAAAGCCACAAACAAAATCAATGTGTTTAGCTGGAAACGCTCCTCAGATTTCTTGTAGATGATCAGTAGAAATGTTTTCTCTGAAGAAAGTGTCGAGAAATGGCAAATCTTTTCTTACCAACAGACATGCTCTGAAGATGCTCAACCACATTTTTTGTGAATGAACCTCGTAACATGTCCCATTATGGTTGGCAAATATATCATTCCACATTTCCCAACAGTCTCATGAACGCTATCAGCTCATACAAACAATGGATGTTTTTATGGCCTCATTATTCCATCAAATGTTACATATTTACAGTGTCTTATGGGTCATCCTTGATTCATTGTCTACAGCTTAATTACATTTTATATAGTATATATACAATATAGTATATGTATATCTCTATTTGTAATTATTTCCCTTTAAAAAATATTCTTTTACTTTATTTTTACTTTTTATATAATTCTCTATTTGTAAAGATCATGGCAGGTTTCATTTCTTAACACAGGCCTGTCTGTCTGTCTGACTCATTTGGTTCTTTCCAAACAACTCTTTGGCTGTGCAGCATGAATTTACAACGAGGCATAAGAAAAACATCTGAACATTATGAATCATCAATCTGGGATGTTTGTTTTGTGGTCAAATCAAAATTTCACTATGTTGGTTTCATCTTCTCACAGCCTGTTTTATTGATTTTCCCTTTTTAATAAATGTCTGAGCGATCACCTGAACTTGCATTCAGTGGTTAGAATAGTAGTTAGAGCAGGAAAGTGTGTTTTCACTGCTCTTTGAAAAGGACAGTGGTCAAATGTCTTGTGGCTGCCATCAGGTGAAAAACTGACATCTATGGCTTTTCTACGGCAGAGGTCTCCTCGTAAGACTGCTGAACGTCAGTGCAAACAGTGAGTTCACAGAGCCCACCAAATCCTGACATTTGCTACTGATAGTTTATATGGCTGAAATAAATATGCTCTATTGAACTCCAGTGAAGCTGCACTGTCTAACTTTTTACCAAAAATCTCACCACAAAGCAACCACTGGAAGTGGTGGCAGTTTTCTAAGTACATAAAGCTGTGTTTTTTCCCTATGGAGACCTGCTAATAATTACAACAGGTACACAAATTAGCGATGATGTTTCTTAGTTGAGGGGAACAGAAAAAAAAAATCTACCAATAATATGGTAATCTCATATTCTAGTCATGAATTAATAATCACTTGTCTGTGGAATCATG
This sequence comes from Miichthys miiuy, assembly GCA_036365135.1. Classification (NCBI taxonomy): domain Eukaryota; kingdom Metazoa; phylum Chordata; class Actinopteri; family Sciaenidae; genus Miichthys; species Miichthys miiuy. The sequence continues at coordinate 25,723,221 of CM071610.1, read as the reverse complement.
TTTGTCACTAATTGTCTGACTTGGAACACAGAAATGATGCGGGCCAACTGTTCAGCTCCCAGCAGTAGCATGTCTGGCTCAGTCTTCACCTTCTCTCAGCAGTAGTGGTCACTGCATTGTGGGCAGCGGCACAGCAAACAGAGCTCGGGAAATGGCGAGCTAAGTTCCATTGACTCTGAACTGGGGACTCTTCAGATCCCAGCAGGTCTGCGGGGCACAGCGCCCAGCTGTCCCCTGTAGTGTTATCCACCTGTCATGTCACATCCAATCATCTGCTTCCAGCCTGAGAAGTTCAGGGCAGAGGAAAGGTTTCCAGCGACTGGCCCTCTGTGGGTTGGTTGTATTGTCCTTGCCAGTTGGCCTGTGTGGCCTGGAGAGTGGCGACATTGTGACACCCACACTGCCTGCATCAAGCACTCCTTATGCCTCGGGATATCAAGAGTGGTAATGTCACATGACGTGTGTGAAAATAGATGGTGAAGTTAGTCAATCAGTGGATCATCTGTCTAAAAATGATGCTCATGAGTAAAACTGGAGAAATTAATTACTCCAATTATTGTTTAAAATCAAAAGTGTGACGTAAGCTGCTGTGAGTGTACTCACTTTATTCTCACCAAAACAAAAACTCCTTTGATAACTCTTCAGTACATTTGATATTCATGTTCAACAATTAAATGTGTTTGTCACTGTTGCGAGCTGAGGTTCAGCTGTAGAGATAAAGCAGCAAACAGCAAGTTCAACAGCAACAGTCATCATCGGCACATCAGATGTTGTGTTCTTACCACATCTGCTTGTAATGTCAGGTGAATAGTTGGTCTATTATTTGTGCATCTGCATTTTATTTAATCTTCATTTTAAATCTCATTTAATTCTATTTGGAATTGATTCTACCTTCATTGTTATTGTGTTTTTAAATGTGGTTCTGATGCATTTCTTTGATTTATGTAAAGCACTGAGTGTGCTGAAATGTGCTGCACAAATAAACCCACCTTGTCTTGTATCAGTGTAGAGTGCTCAAACACCAGTGAACTCACTCAGCATGAGACTTTAAGTCCAAACATTCGGTACCCCGGTACACAAGCTGGGAGGCTTCACTACATCTGAGGAGTACAGCATGACAACCTGTCTATAAGCTCCTTTTGTTCAGACATAACATTTAGGTTGTTAGTGTTTCATGATGAGCAGCACGGCTGCAGCCCCCATGACCCTGATGAAGTTAAGTGCTGCAGCAACCGAGGTTCGAGTCTTTAATGTTTTTATCATAACAAGAGGCTCATATGCTGTACATGTATATTTACATGCAGACACGCAGGTGGCACGATCATTTGAACACAAACATCACATGAAATAAAGGTCATACTTGCACCACGGCCGCCATAGAGCAGACAACTGGCATTGACTTTTCACAACGCTGCATACATTTGGATATTAATGAGAATAGATTTGCTGCAGCTCCTTCACGCCCTCATGATTTAAGATAGGTAGTTAATATTAATAGCAGCACGTGTTGTTGGAAAACAAGTATGTCAACATATGCTATGTACTGCATTCATTAGCTTAGCTAATGACCTCATCAACTTTGCGTTGGTTATGGTTCAGTGTATAATGGTGAATATGGCGGGATATTAGCTAATAACATGCAAGAGCACGGGCACAAGGACCGTTGTGTCATCTTGTTGCTATGCAACCATCTTAATTAGTCTTAGGTAGCTAACCTGAAGAATCAAAGGGGCACAATGAAGATAAAAATGGGGTGGAGATGGATGGGTACACTTCATCCTCCATGCGTGGAGAGTTTTCTCAGATTTTCCAGACACTGTGGTTGGAGCAGGGATGAGCAGCGGTGATGTGCCGCTGAGGGTCGAGCATGCATGATTTTATACCAATCAAACTCTACACCAGGTGATTTCAGTGATTAGTACCTCTTCTCTGGGAATCAGCGACCGCCTAATCAGCAAAACTACCTGGAAGAAAGGTTCAGATCATATGTAATCAGGAGCACAATGTATGAAGCTCAAATATCTCAAAACTGTCATTATCATCATCCCGATACCTTTTTCATCAGAACAGGTTTGTCCCTCTTTCAGAAGCCTGGCCTTCAGAAGTTTTTCTGCTGAGGAATGTCAGAGAAAGGAAACCTTTTCAGTAGAAGAAGAACTTCATGATGGCATTTCACATGAATGCAAATGGAATCTGATGATTTTATGTACAGTTCTGTGATATAATGAATGAGTAATGCACTAATTTCCCAAGCAGTAACGGGCAGTTTATTGTTTTTAAAAGTATTCTTACAGGAAAAGTTCAAAATTTTGTTCATTTTTTGACCCAATTGTGTAAAACCAATGCAATCGTTGCAATAGTAAGAAAGGAAAGATGAAAATAATCAGATATTTCATGCATACTGAGAATATGAAATTATAAAATGAACTGACTTCAAAAGATATGGCAAAGAAACATGCATTAAACAACATGAAATAACATGAATACGTGTCATTTTTGACTTGTGCTTGTGCTTTAGAAGTGGTTTGCTTGTTGCATCAGGGGTTAACACACAACCATCAGAGGGGTGTGTGGATCTTCTCATCTAATTCTCTGACACAAAATAAATAATAAATAAACCATATTTCCCAAAAGTAATTGATTTTGAATAACGGCAGTCAACTAATAACTTTGACCTCCCAGTCATCAAGCAGCTCCAGGAAGATCCTGTAGACCGTCCACACCTAAAACCATCAAGCCAACGTGCACAAATCACGTTTCTTTAGTGTGCTTATACTTCTACCTGCTGTTATCTGACCTTTATTGTTATGAAGGTCTACCTGATGCATCTAATGTAAATTTAATGTGATTCACTGCCCTATATGCACTATTTTTTCATTATTTGTTTTCATTTTGCAGCTCTCTAAGCATCTTGTTTTGTATGTATTTTATACACGATGAACAATACTAAAAAATAATAAATCACCACAGGAATAAAATTAGCATTCAGCACAGGTGCATTCAAGAGATGCTACACAAGATCTGGACAAGGAATGAAGGAGATATGTGATATGTGTCTGCATGTTGAATTCTCTTACAGCTCTGATGATGAGCACAGAAATCATTTCTGCAATTCCACAAAATAGCACATATTTCCACAGAAACACACAATAGAGGCCAATTTATAAACCCGATGAGACCTCTAATGTGAGGCAACCCAGATTTCAAATGATGCTCGAAGAGCAACCAGACTGCCCTTTGCAAAGGGCAAAAAGAGGAGAGGAGCTGACAATGGATAATAACTTGATGTATGACGCTTCTGCAGTGAGCTTTAAATGTCTTATCTAAATTCATACACAATGACAGCGCTTCTCCCCAGCCATGTCACGTTTATCATTTTGGCTGCACCGCCTGGCAGATAATGGACAAAAGAAAATCAATAAGTAAGAAAATCTTACTGAATGAAGCACGAGGCAAAAAGCAACCAACGCTGATGAATGCACTCTATTCTCACACATACTGTATTGACTTTGTGGAGGATGGTCATGAGTCTTATTCAGAGGCTTTATGCATCACTTTGCATTAGGTTATGGCGAAAAGAGTGAAATACAAAACCCGACATACAAAAGAATAGAAGATGCCGTGTCTCTATGAGCAGGATGCAGAAAGATTTTTAAGCAGGAAGCAAAAAGTTGGAGACAGAAGATGAAGTTAATGAGCGAGGTCTGAGCACGCTCCGGCAGCTACCAGGGCATTCTGATAAAAGGTAAAGTTGACTGTTAGAGTGTTTCACCCACATCACTCTAATCTTCAATAACTCCTCAAATGACAACGAAGGAAAATCGCGCTTTATCTAGTGGGTGTTTCACTGCATGAAAAAAAAGCCTGGCGGTTCTTGTAGAACACACTGCTATGTCAATTATCTGAGCAGCATCATGGGTCGACCAGTCATTAGCAACACTAATTCTAGCAAGTTAGCTTACCACTAGCTACACATAATTTGCACGCCCATATAACACATTAGACATTAGGTTAGACAATAGTCAATATCTATACAGTTTGTGTGTCACACATAATCATACAGTTACAATCATAGTGTATTTCATATGCATTTGTTAGCTCCTACAATTTGTTCAATTAAAAATAGTCTCTCAGAATAATAATTACAATAGGAAACATAATAAATAATTATGGTTCACATTGGCGTAATGTGAATAAATAAGTCAGCAAAAAGTCATCTTAATGGAATTAACTATTATAATAATAATAGTAATAAGGAGTAAATAATCATAATAATCTTATTGTTCAGGCAGTGTCTTCATTCAGCATTGTCAGGGCCCATCCTTCCTGAGCCCCTCAGTGGTGGTCTGGTGTTTCCATTCCAGGAAATTAAAAACATAGGAGGCCTTGAGGAGGATTATTCATTTCTTCAAATACAGTTGATAAAAATCTGATTTTGCCTGCATGATTACATGTGACAATTAACTGAATTTAAACAAATTACTGCTTACTTACTCTATATAATAGATAATATCATGCAAGTGATTAAGTTCAGATTGTTCTATGCTATCATCAGCGTCTTCAACGACGCATACTTGTAGATCACAGGTCATCTCTGCAGAGTCTTATTGTGTAAAAGATGTTACTGTATGGACTGACTGCATTCAAAACTAGCCGCTCGAAACACCGCTGTAATGCCAAAAGATGAGCTGAAGATGGAGAGTGTAAATGACAAGTGTGTTCTTTTAAGTCTGAAATATACTGCACATAAAACAGGCGTGTCACTCTGCTTTTGTTTTAGTCATTTCATAAAAAAGGAACATGAGCAGGACAGAAAAAATTATGACAAAATGCTGCTGTTAAAATTCAGTCAGTGTGTTACCTTCGATAATTATATTATAGAAATGGACGAGCGTGAAACAGCTTTACTTGAATAAATTCATAATGCTCTTAAAGAAACGTGTTTTTGTGTGCACGGCAACAAGCTGCTCATTGTGCCTGTGACAAATTCCAATCGTGGATGTCATGTTGGATCAAAGATGTACGATACACGTATAACGCATTTTGCATTGGCGTGTACTCGTGTGTGCATTCTTTTGAACAGCAACGTGAACCGTTACAGTTAGTATTTTCCCACATGATGGGATGCGATCACATCAGGGGAACTGTTACAGCCAGCAACATGCAGCCGTGCAAATAATAATAATACTAATAACGATGTGCTGTAACCTGTGGACGTCCTCACCCTCTCCTCCCTCTCGGGAGCCAGTGATGGATACTGGCGAGGTCACTAGCTGTCTACTTTTGTCATACATGCATCTGCACTTTGCAGTGTTATATGCATTTGTACTCTTGCAGCAAAGGCAAACATACTTGTAGCTTCAGGGAATAGCTTTACATGTCCATCATGCCCTTTAATGTACACATGATTGGCATGGGACAGCGAGACGTGTCTTTTTACCGCCTGACCTGGTCACACAGCTAACATGTGACAATACATGTGACAATGTTTGATGTACAGACTCAGTGCTGCTGCTCACGCGGAAGTGTATCGTATATGCATTTGCAGTTCACGAGGTTCAGCATCTCAAACACCGACACAAACACTGGCTTTAAGGCTTGTGATACACTTGCTTTTTACCATGGTGTAAGCACAGGCAGCTGGCTGCAACACAAGCAGAATTGCTCTCGCCTCTGTTCTTTATGCATACCTGGAGGATTAAAATGAGTTTCCTGGCCAACACAGAAATATCTTCTTGGGACCTTCTGATTTTGCTCAATGTAAACACAATTAAACATGTTTCTTTAAAGCTCCGCCATGTCTGTTGTGACCTTACTTCACATCCTACACGTGAGGCTTAATTGCAGCTCGCGGACATGTCGCATTAACTAGAAACACCGCAGAGAGAGACAGAAAAACGTCTGAAAGTAACCCTCGAACAAGAAGGCTTTTTGGCCAAACCGTAGATCCAATCTTTGAACCGGCTTCACTGTTCACTGCATCCTGAGCTCTTCCTGAACGTCTACATATATATATTTTATGAGGCTTATGTTAAGGAATTTTAGACTTTAGAGCGATGGAAAAACCTGGCACCTCTGCTTTCCTCCAGAAATGTCCTCTCTTTTTAACATGGGAGTAGATGGGGCTGTGGGTTGGTGTTGCTGGCGCATCAGTTTGTTTCCCACCAAAACTATAAGTCTGACAGCTTCAGCAGATGAACGTGAATGAGACGACAAATTTTCCTACGTTTCTATGTATAAATTATTTCCGTAGAGTGAAATTTGTGGCCTCGAGAGCAGTTTACAAATTTATTTTTCGACAGTTTTGTCACCAACTGTAGCTCGCGAACATTCTTCCGATACACACCCATTCATTTTTGGCCTGGTTTTGGTGATTTCTCGGCAACAATATTGTGCAGACCAAAACGCACATATCAGCACACAGCGACATATCCTTTCAAGCACATATCCTTTCAAGTAAGCAAACAGTTTATTAACACATCCTGCAGACACAAAGCAATTCATTTAGAGTTTCCAAAGAGGAAGGTTCTGAGTTTGAACCTGCTGGGGACTTTCTGCGGCTTCCTGTGTGGAGTTTGCATGTTCTCCTGATTCATGCGTGTGTTCTGTCCCACAGACACGAAGGTTTATAGGTTATTGCCCGTAGTTGTGAACGTGAATGGTTGTTTGTCTCTATGTGTCAACCCTGTGATGAACTGGCGACCTCTCACCCAGTGTCAGCTGGAATGGGCCTCTGTGACCCTGATATGACAGCACAGACAATGAATGAATGAATGATGAACATAAGTCAAACATCCACTCGAGTTTTTGCGCAGCGCTCAGTGGCTCTCTGATTTTTTTTTCACTGAAAACAACTGACTTGCATTTGAAAGTGATGGTAATGAGAGCAAACCAACACTGTTAAAATATTTAAAAGACAAAGACAATATTCTGTAGGAAAACTACAGCCATAATTCTTTCTAGGTTCATCACTATCAGTGGCCCTTCCACCCTACATACTCATGTGATCCATTGTAATATACAAATATAAATTATAGCAGCTATACAATAACACTGAGCTAAAATGAAGCCAGAATCATAACACATAGAAAATAAGGATTTTAAACAAATGTGGCCTCTTTCCTCTCGTCCCTGTGTTTATGTCTGTCTGTCATCTGTTGCAGTCTATCCTAGTACCCGAGTATTTAACACCAGTTCACCCTCCCAGACTCCACCAGATCGTTCAGTCTCCATTGCGGTAACAATGCTCAGTGTACTTTTTGAGAACTTGTTTCTGACTCTTGCTAACCTTGACCTCAGATCTGTGTCTCAGGATCCCTGCAAGTCATTCGCCGGCTACATAAAGTTCTGTCTTGTCATTCACCCAATTCTTGAATTCTGCACTGCTTTGGATTTCCCTCACTCCCAGACCTCCACCTGTCCCTTCACCATTCCCTCTGGTTTTGTCAAGCTGTTTAAACTGTTCTTGGTCTCTGGTTTTCCATTTTGGGTCCACTTACGTTCAAGTTAACTAAGTTTACTTCAAAGAAACATGAATGCACAGAGAAATATCTGATCTGAAGCGAGTTTCGCTGGATTACATTTTCTGTTAAAGGACTTCAAACCTGTCCCATCGGGGCACCTTTTCTTCAGCCTTGTGTGACTAATTGGGGCTTACATGTTCACGTGTACACCCTCGACTTCTGTAACTTATGACATTACAGCAGGGGGATCAATGACGTTATGCAGCAGGGCATGTGTTTTGTCTTTCGCTTTGACCTCGCTACCAGGCTTGCCATTCTCTCTGCCTCAACCCATCATCCCCTCTTCCATCTTCCCCCTGTCTCTTCTCGCCCGTGGCAAAATTTGCCACTCCACGCCTTGCTCAAATGCTGCCTTTGTGCAGTCATGGTGGTTGGTTGAAGACGCAATTTAATTAGCAAGTGAGGCGATAAATTACCCTCGCAATTAAAAGTCAGCTCCTCTTTTTTTTTGTTTTTTTGTTTATGCCTGTAGGGAGAGCTCTCTGAAACAAACCACGGCTCTCTCTGTGCAGAAACAACACTTCACTGATGAGCGCACACGAGTTTAGCGTGGTCCAGCTCCCCTCCAAAATGATGTAAATACAGTTGTGAGCGCCCCTCTCCAAAGAGCCAAGCTCCATTTCCTCCTGTCTTCAAAACAGACGAGCTTTATCTCCTGTTACAGAGCTCTGGCTTTGGCTGAGGACCAGGAAGCGCCGGGGAGAGAACACAGAATTGACTTCAATGGCCCACACACACACACATACACACACACACACAGACACACAAATGCAAAAAAAAAAAATGCGTTGACACACAAACAGATGAGATGTGGTTGCAAAAGCAGTCCAGGGATCCAGCCTGTGTGTCCTTGATGTTTCACATCCAGCTGATCAGAGAAGACTTTCAGACGTGAGCAGTCCTTCACAGGCTTCGTCCATCAAACAGGCTCTTTGAGTTCATTCTTTTGAATGCTTCTTTTTAAGTAATGACAGTGATTCATGGTGTAAGCACTGTCTTTCTCCTACCATTTAGCAAAAAATGTGGCTCATAATGCTGCATTCAAACTCCCGATCACCTCAAAGTTCCTCAGTGTAAACTTCAGTAGAGGCTATAAAGGCATCTGCCTTCACATTAGTCATTGGTCATCATCGCAAAGCTGCCAGGTGGATTTCTGGGTGTCCAACAAATTACTCGTGTTTGACGTACACTGACAAAAAGCTTTCATTCAGTCATCAAACCTGTTCAAAGCAGGATCACACCTCAACTGTGTCACCCCTCCCAACCTCCCCATTTCTTCCTACTCTCTGTAGGGTCATCATGGAGCCCGTTGTGCCCGGGTGGAGCAGATTCCCCACTGAAGCTTTCAAGAGTTGACAAGTAAAATAATATGAAAAGGGTCACTGGTAGAGAATTATCTGCAGCTCCTCTCAGCTTTACAAATCATTCATCGTGGTTTTTGGTTACTTGTTTAGTGTTTCCTGTTTTATTTTGTAATTCTGCCCTCTCTCCTTATGTTTGTTACTTTACTTCCTGCTGTTGTGTTTCCTGCCAGTTTTGTTGTTGGTTAGTTAGTTCAGGATTTTTGTTTGTTGATTTACTGTTTATTCGATTCATTTCCTTTTTTTCGACTCCGCAGTCACATTTTTGTTATTTTATGTTTACTTGCCTGTTAGTAAGTTATTAAAGTTACCTTTTGTTCACTTAATCTACCTTCATATCTGCATTTGTTCAGCTTTATAGCGATTATGAGCTGTCAGACTTGCAACTTCACTGTTTTGGTTTGCTGTCATTGCTCTAATAGTGTCCTTTGGCCGCAGCGGGCAGCTGCAGATGTACTGCACCTGCTTAACACCGGACCAACACAGTCAGCAACCAGCTAAACATAGTGGTGCATTTAGCAGCTAAAGATCCCTCAGGACTTGGTGGATGTTGGACTTAGATTCCACAAAAATGAATCTAAATGAGTAAAATGAGTCAAATGGTTTTAAATCAAATGATGATGATTTAAAAGTATGACATATTAACTTGCATTGCCTTGTGTGGCAGCTTCTGCCATCACTGTATGAATGTGTGTGTGTGTGAAGTGTTTTAAGTGGTCCGTGGATCAGAAAGGTATCATATATGTTGTATAAATACAACACAATTTATCACTGAACTCAAAGGTGATATTGTATGTCAGTGCTGTTTTCACAGCTTGTTTTCTCTTGTTTCCCTCCAAGCAAATCTAGGAGCGGTAATGCATTACAGACAAATGTAATGTGATTACAATGCATTGCTTTGTAATGTGTAATCCCGGATGCTGGTCAAGGCTGGCGATCCTCTTGTTGCCTTCAGGCTGCAGATCTGTCTCTTCATCTATGAGCAACAGCTTTTTAAACCAGGTCCCAACTGAGAGCATTCTGCCTCTCCGTCGATAACTCCGCGCCGTCTCCCGTCCCACACAGTCACAATCTCTGAGTCATTTTCAACAGCAAGCTCTCTCTTAAATATCACATCAACCAAATCACCAGAACTGCCTAAACAGGACAGCTGGTTTCTGCCCATTACTCTCCTTCTTTGCTGCTCAAACTTTGATTTAACAGCGACCAGCATTTTATATGACACATCATTCAAAGTCCTGTATAAACTCCAATATATCCAAAACTCTGCTGCCCATCTGCTCAGCCAGTGTCGCATCTGTGACCACAACAGACCCAAAGTCCCTCTCCTAACCCACAGAGGTCTCCTGCTACCTCAGAGACCTGCTCCACCAGCACACTCCATCCCACACTGATGCCTCTCCCCTGGAGCTCTCTTCCCAAACAAATCAGAGACTGAGTGTGTTTTTTTGATAAATGTAACTCCTGTGAAATGTCTTTGAGTATCTTGGAAAGAACTGAAGAAAAAAAATGTTATTATTATTATTATTATTATATGGATCATTGAACAATTACTGAGCAGGTCCAGACACACGTGATGCCTGCCTGTGTGATGAAAGCATTAAGGCACTAAAAAGACTGGCCTTTGTTCAACCGACTGGGAGAGCTGAGGGTGGCAGAGGGTGACGGGAAAAATGAGGCAGCCTTTACGAAATAAGTCTGGGTAATCCATCAGATGCCAGGCCTCATTATGGCTGTAGGTACAGCATGAAAGAGAGCCCTTTATCTGGGCTTCCTGTTCTTATTAGTTGCACTCACAGCAAAGGATAGTAGCAGTCCCACCTCTGCTGGGGGGCCGCTGCTGACACACAGAGAGAAGCAAAGTCATTCTCTGGCCTGCAATTCCCTGGCCAGGTCTGTGGACAGGCCTGCCAAGTTGTGGGCATAAGTGTGTCTGCGATCTTTGCATACATGTGTGCAGCCTGTGTGCACACATACTCAATAACCACTGTCGGAAAACCTTTTTTTTTTTTTTGCCAACTGCAGCACATCCTCCCTTCACTGATGGGAGCCAAATCCAAAATGGTTGGTGCTATTTTAAGCTTCTCATTCTCAAACCGGTGACACGCAATACTGGAATTATCGCAGCGGACTCTCAAACACGATGTGAACCATTTGCACAATGAGGGTATTTTTTTGTCCCATCACAGGACTATTGCATTGAAAAAGCAAATTTATACTGGGCTTGTATGCTCAGTCATACACCACAGCTCTCTAAACTGCTGCATTTGACATTATGAAGAGGAATGTGCCAATCCAGGATGATTGACTGCACCACACTGTGGGAGAATGGCACCTGCTACATAACAAGGATTGAACCTTCTGCTAAATGATTGCTTTTCTGTCACACGGCATACACCGACACACTTACAAAACGGTGCCATTCAAGATTACAACCAAGCGAAAGTCAAACTATTACTAATTACTAAAATCCACCACTGCATTCAATCTGCTTCTCCTAGCAAGACTCTGCATGATGGATGCGACACCCTGTGAGGCCAGCAGAGGGCAGTAGGTGACAGTAGTGGTGGCGTGTCACAGTCGCTGTCCAAATGAAGGGCAGCGAGGGCCGTCGGAACATCAAGGAATAGTGAAGTATGACAGGTGGAGCGAATAATGCCCTGAAAAGAGAAGAGAACAAATGGTACAAAGACGGCAAATTAGCCCATCTCCAAAGATGAGGGGCTTCAATTATCACAGCCAGGGACTAGTTGACAGTGCGGGAGGGGAGCCGGATTGAACTTTTCAAAGAAGTAGAGGCGCAGCGTGAGGGTCATTAAAAAAAGAGGGGCCACCACTTGACAGAATGAAAGGTGGCAAATAGGACTGGACTCGTGCACTTTGGATACAGAGGGTTCTTTAAAGGCACGTAGGAAGAGAGACAGATGCCTCGGTGTGTATGTAATCTTTTGACATCCCTCGGCTGCCTCCCCCTCTCCTCACTCCCTTTCTGTCCGGATTGTGCTCTAATCACGGTGGTGGCCTGCAGAGGAGTGTTTGGACGAACTGGGAAACAAAGACGCTGTGTTCTGCTCGACACAGATGCAGGAGCAGCCTCAGCTTTCACCACAAACAAGACAAAAAAATAAACACAAATGAGCACTGCAGGTTGTATATAATTATATGGATATGCATGAGTTTTTGTGAGTGTGTGTGTGTGTGTGGGTGTTTTGCTTATGTTCAAACTCTGTAAACACCTGTCATGTGTGCGCTATCATCAATATGGTCCTATCATCTGCATGTCAAAGGTTACCAAACAAACTCATGGCTGAGCAAGCAGTGGGATCAAACATAGGAGAGGCGAATCAGTTGCTGACAGCAGCTCCCAGCCTCAATACAAACACACACACACACAGTCGTGCACATATTTGCCTGTGCTTGAGCTCACACACACACACACACACACACACACATGCGCACTCATAAATTCCTGACTATCGAGTCCTTCACCATGCATGCAGCTAATTGGGGCCTGATGAGGAGGCCCACTTCATCCAGAGAAACAATGAAGCAGGCAGCAGAGGATATCAGCAGCAGCCAACACAAATGGAGTCACAGGATGGCCCTACAGATAAAAATCTCTGCCAGAAACCTCAAAAAACCCCACAGGAGCCTTTTCTTCTTCCCTGCCTCTTCTTCAGGTGCTGGCACGGACGAACATGAAGGGGCCTAATTAAGGGTCGTTTCCTCTGGGAGTCAGTCATACCAGCTGCATTTATTTTGCCCAGTCCGATATGCAGTCGGGCTGCTGTTTTCCATTTCTTTCTTGTGCCTCGGGCCTATGTGCTTGGCCTACTTCAGTCCACAAGGTGCTCTCAGCCCGGTGAAAGGGGATGGGCGAGCCTGGAGGACACGTGGGACAGACAAGGCGCCTTCTTGCTTCTCGTACGACATTGGGAATATGTTCGAATTTAGCCTTTTGGACTTTGGGAATTGATTTGATCAAGGTAAAATTTATTACACGAGGACTACGGGAGTTCATTATTAGCTCAATATCTCTGGCCTCAAATGTCAAATTAATTGATGACTTAGATGTCAGAGCTAATGCCCTCAGAGCTGGAATGGCCTTAGCACCTCAGTGCAGCTTCAGAATCAGTTCAAGTGAGCTAATTAAATATTGTCATCCACCCACAGAAAATAAGTCTTTGTTATCTTTGGTTGTGTAGCCTTCACAGCTCAGTCAGTCAGTCATATCCAAGCAACCCTGAATTTATCCCCCCCATATTCTCTCCACACTCGCCATTCTTTACAAATACAAAGCTAATATGTGGCGGGCCTGACAGTCACTACTGCGTGAGGAGGCATTTACATAAGCTTGTGTATATGGCCATTGTGATGATAATAGGCGTGTGATCTCCTGTGTCAGCAAATGAGAAAAACATCTCATCCATTCAAATAGATATGTCAGCCAAAGCATTAGCCTCCCCTATAATTGGCCACAGAGGTCACCCTGGCAAAGCTGGCTGGCGACATTTAATGTGGCACAAGAATTTGTTGTGCTCATTCACGCTCCTTCTCTACCCCGACAGATGAAACTGCTTGCGCCCGGCTTAAATGCGACACCCAGCCCCGCTCCGTGCCAGTTGCAGTTGCCCATCTAAAGGGGGGGTCGTGTTTCTAAGTACGATATCTTTAATGGTTTCCATTAATATCACTCATGTCCGCCGTCCCTGTGGGGACACCCAGCCCGTCCCATTCTCTGAATGCATTATTTGTGCACTCTGTGGCAAAAGGCTGTGACAGTCAGTTCAGAAGATTACAAACTAACATTGAAACATGACCCTGCAGGGATGACACTACTTTTTGAATAAAGCATGTGGCCTGTCCTCCTCACACATATTTCTGGTCTCTGTAAGAGCTGTGGTTGACAGAATGAACCAGAATGCATATTGACAGCTTTCTTAACTTATGGCACTTACATCACTGATACATCAGTGTCTTACTTGATCGTCACCTCATCACCTGTGGCTCATCAACTGATCAAGGACGATATAAACGACGGTTTAACCTTCCAGGCACCACCAGAGTAGTAACCACATACGGCCAACCTTGAACTCACTGATTAATGTATTGCTTATTTTGCTAACCCTGTTTTCCATTTGTCTCAGGAATCCCATCCATCACTCTCCTCACCACATCACCACATCTAGATCTGACCTGTTCCTGACCTGCACCAGAAGTATCTTCCAAAACTAGTCCCGCGTCTCTGATCCTCAAGTAACCTCCAGCTTCACTACCTTTGAATACTTCCTCACAAGTGTTTTCAAAAAATTGTTTGAAGCCACAGTAGATCAAGGAGAAATCTGCAAGAAGTCCCTTAGCACCCACAGCTGCTACAAGGCTTGTAGGTGCACAAAGTGACACAAACATCGAGTGATTAGGTGGGTCTGAATAACGTCTCACATTTCACATTGATTATTCCTCTGGTGATTTTCAAATATCCCTTCTTTCATTAGTAGATTTCCATCCTTACACATCACTAATCGTTGTTGGATGCTGCTCTTTAAAGCCCCTGTGGGTAGGATTTCTTTGCTTAGTGGTAGCTGAGAGTGAAACACATTCATGGTGCACTAATTTCCACTGGAAATATGTAACTTTTTTATAGTGAAAAAACTCACCAGAACAATTGAAGCGTTGCTAAAACCACACTGAGAGAACAGGACAGCGTAAGTATGTCATCACCCACAGGTGATGAAGAGCCATTTTGAAGCTCAAAAAATGTGTCTCTAGCCGCCACCATGTCTCTTCCGTCTAATCCGTAAGGGCACCCACCTGTCAGTCAGAGCAGCCACACTGTTATTTATGCATAACTTTAAGCCTTAATATCATTTGAACAGGTGAGTTGTATATAAATTCACCCTCAGTACAGTTGTCATGAACGGGGAAATTAGCTACAGAGACCAAAACTGTTTTTTGTACCAGGCTGCAAACATGTTTATTTCTGCTGTGAAATTGGACATTTTAACATGGGGACTTATGGAGACTGTCTCGTTCTGAAGCCAACCTCAAGTGGCCGCTCGAGGAATTACAGTTTTTTTTTGCATTTCCACATGCACAGGCTTCATTTCCCAGCCACGGAGGTTGCCACTTGGAAAACCAAATAGAAAATAAACAATTTGTTTTAAAATTGTGAATCCTGTTTTCACACCTGGTTGATTAACCTGCGGTTACCGTGGTTACAGAAAATGAATTTTACAAACTATCCTTGAGCAGCTCCTTTGTCATAAATGCAACAGCAATAAGAAGTGTATCTGTAAATATATCTGTTTATAGTGCAACAAAAGAAACTCATGTTGTTAAAATAAAGACGTTGGTCAATATAATTGCCACTTTGATCAAATTTCATGCTGTGCACAGCATGAATAGTTCTCCACACAAAAATCAGTACAATCAGTACAGTTACAGTCATTGTTTGATGTTATTTCTGATACTGAGAATTCGGAGGTGTGCAGCCTGTTGCCTCTGGCTCTTCATTAGTTCAGTATTTTTAATGCAGTGGCAAAGGGAAATGTTTGGCTTGCATTTGCAGTCACTTCGTCCAGCTCTGAAAGAACTGTGAGAGAGTGAACAGTAAAGAGGGGCTGATATCAGTCATATGAAACTACAATCAGTAACACTGGATTACATGCTGCATCATTTCCTGTGAATCCGTCTTGTAGATAATGTAGCACGGTAATGAAAATATGCAGACACTGGGGATGGTTAATTTCATAACTTCTGTCAAGAGATTTGATTTTTAATAAAATGATGGCCAGATTGTCCTCAAGAGATTTGACCATGGGATCCAACTGTAGACAACCAGTGTTTGCCATCTTCTTACTGTATAAAGATGACTTAAAATAAACTAAATCTTCCATAAATATTTGTTCATTTCAACAGATTATTTGGATCCCACCCACCATTTGTTGTTGAGATCGAGATGTTCCGCTCGATCTACCTCCTCACTTCATCCATCAGAGGAAACTTTGGGGACTTTGGAAGTTTCAAAATGTCAATGCTTGACCAATACCTGGTGCTGAAATTACAGCTCACAAAAATAGTGACTTGTTTGAGAGTGCAACATTTGCGGAGGACAAATGTTACAGTTGGCTGTTGCCTTGTCACTTTCTGTCATTCTTTTTCCAAAGTCATCCCACGGTGCAAAGCACCCAACTGTCATCGTCTGCTCTCACCACTTTAAACCAAACAGCAAGTTGGTGAGTTGGCAGCTCCATCCGATATTGTCGCTTCCAAAGGAGAAAAGAAATTCACAGTGAATTAAAAGTGTATTACTCATTGTATATGAAGGAAATCATGTTCACGTGAATTTTGTCAGAATTTGGGTGTAACTTCAATATTTTGGGGCTCCAAATTGTAACACTTTGGAGAGGAGGAAATGGCACAAAGAATTCTTGAACTTTTGGAGCAGAGCAGCTGTGAAAAACTCCGTTGTTGTTTAAATTGGTCTTTTAATTTCCCTTTTGTCAAATATACATTTCATTATTTGTCTGGCTTGATAGGTGATCTATAAGATGAAATGCAACCCAAAATCATGCTGCAGTGGTGGGTCAAACTGCTCCACAACCATCCTGAAATATCACTGAAAAAGGCTGTCCTTTCTTCATTCTCCCCATAAGTCCTTCACTTCTTGTAACACAATGAATGCCACAAACTGTCTGCAAATGTGTACAATTAATATTACTATAGCTATTATACTATTATATAATTAATTATTACATAAGATGGAACTGATCTGACCTGTAGAATGGCTGATACATAGAAGAACACTTATTTTACTCTGTGGACACTACGAGAAACTCCTACTATTACTTCAAACGTTATAGAAAATTTATGAGCCGCAGGGTGCCCTGAAAATTACATCGGAACGTGAGGGATACCTGTTTTAGAAATGTACAAACTTGAAATAATTACAACTTTTGAGTCAATTCCAATTCATGGATATGAAAGGCACCTCTGGGCCTTCATTCTGCCTGGTGCTCTTTATGTAGCAATCAAATCGCCTCTGAGTCTTCCATCCCAGCATGAGTTTGGGAGCCATGGGACTGAGATTGGCCTCCTCATGCGTTAATGTTACACCTCATCAATGGGCATGGCCGGCAGCAACAGCATGTTTTCCACACAAGATGATGAAAGAGAAACTCTGATTCTCATGCAGATGAGAGCAGCACCGCACACAGACCCTTCCCCTGCATTGTTGTTATTATTTCTGCCCAAGGCACTTTTATTTATGTTTAATAGAGTATTACATCAAGTTCTGCATCTCCTCAACCATTATATACATACCACTCATCCATGAGGACATTAAAAATTGATTGCCCCCAGTACTGGCCAGTGTTGCATTGTTTGTTGACATAATGTGGCTCCTGAAGGGAGTTATGGCCCTGTGGTTTGTGGTCTTGGTTTCACATCTGTACTTCAGGGGAGATGTTGAGATCAAGATGGTCCTTTAGGAATCATGGCAACAGCCCCATCAGCAATATACTTTTCTTCAGTTCTAAAGGCTCTTGCACAGCTCTGGCACAGAGAATGTAAAAGACAATATGGCCTAACAATAATATAACAATATAGTGAGTCTGAAAAACTAAATTTGCATGAAATGGCCAATTAAGGACTAAACACAGCAGTGGGTCATGTATCATTAGAAATACATTATATAGAAATGTAATAAAACTTTTAAGATCATTGGATATTGTTATGTTGCAATTCACCTTACAGCACCTTTAACATAACCTTGCAAGGCAGACATGTGAGATCACAAAATCATGAGAGAATCCAACTGGTCAGGCATCAAACTATGTCTAAACACAATGGTTACAGACTAATTAGCACCCTATGAGGAACTGTTGGAAAAGATTTTTGCTTTTTGCTTCCAGGGGGCTGGAAGATCCCATCTGACGAGGGTTACAGAGAGCTATCACAGCTTAGACTCACCAATTAACTATACCCCTGCATGTATTTAGATTCTGGGAAGAAACCGTCAGATCAATAATCGCCTGAATGTGTCGTTCTGGAGGACAGTTACTTCTGATAGCCGTCATTTGATTTGGAGGATTAGCCATTCCATTAAGGTTCAGTACTGACCTTATCTCAATCTATTGTTAGTGTACTGTGTGTAAGAATTAGACTGGAAGTTACAAGCAGCCAAAATGAATTTCAGTGAACTATTATTACTTCACAGGGTGGCTGGGCTCACCCTTAGAGATCTCAGATCTCAGACACATAAGAATGCCTCCCTTAATAGGTTTTCTGGGCAGGTCCAACTGGACCCAGACCCAGAACACACTACAGGGGATTACATATCCCATCTAGGCTGGTCCAGGAATGTCTGGATAGAGGAGCAACCTGACAGAGAGAAGCTAATGAAAATGGATGGATGGATGAACAGATAGATGTCTTTGAGGTTTCAGTGGCGATAAATTGAATTTAAAGCATGTTTTCATAATAATGTATGTATTGACACCTACATGAGGATTTGTTTTCTCTGGTTGAAGAAAACCATTGTGACTGAGGTCTGTATGTTGTTCTGGTAAAAGATTTTCTGTTTAATTTCCAAATGTACCATGTGAATTCCATCCACCTCCATTGTACTGGGTTAGAGACAAAAGTCAGAGATGGATATATCAACATTTGGTCAAATTAAACATGGTCTGCACTAAGTTTGGTGCGATAAATTGATTTGATGGAATATTCTTTAAATCCATCAGACATTTTTTGAAAATTTTTGAAAATAAGGAAATCAGAAGTTTAGCTGCATGAGACAATATGAGAAAACACACACATCCAATAATACGTAGACAGCAACTTAATCCAACTGTGGTAATGAGATTCCGGCAGCAACAGGGTGAGTCTGAATGTCCGGCTGGTATATTGCTGAACGGGTAGTGATATCCACTGAAGGTTACTGAAAGCTAGACAAAATTCCAGGATGGCTTACTCATCAAGCAATTACATTTGTTCGGCTACTCACAGAGCTGATCCCAACAGACCATCCGGTGTGGTTGTCAAGGAGACCAGTGTGTCTTTCTTTATACCCGCATTAACATGCATGCATCTGTTATCTGAACTGTGTCTGGATGTGATTCATCCGGATTACCTTTGGACCTGACTCAAGCGTTTCCACTCAAATCAGATTGCTCTTTTCCTTCACAACATGCACATTTCTCTGTTTTCTTCTTCTTCTCTGTATATTTAAATCTTCTATAAAGGTAGCGAGTCTTGACAAGCACAGTTTCTTCGTTCACTTCACAAAAGTTTACATATATTTCTTTGGCATGTTGTGGATAAAGGATGGGGAGAAAGCAAAATTATTTAACTATTATTATTACTGTTGAGAGCTTTGGTATTTCTAATTCATTTAATAAAATCAACTGTTAACTCTCACCTTTGTGTGCACATTACAGCCACATCTGAGGACACACATACTTGAGTTAAATCAACTGAAATCATATTAGAAAACTAGCATTAATCAGATTTACATTGCTGACCAAGCCAATCTCAGAACTTGGCAATACTTGATTGATCTGAGCCACTTAAATGGTTATTTTGGGTATTTTAAAGTCAGGTTGTAATCTTATTCATAGTCAGAGTATTATCTACAGTAGCTGCACTGCTGTGGATGAGGCAGCAGAAAAATATATTTTAGCCACATAAAAAAAGGTGCATATAAAAGTGTGCACTATATTAAAAATATTTTCACAACTTCAGCCTGCCATCAGACAGCCTTTTTCTTTGGCACTAACTGTAGAACTCATGTGGTAGATCAGGTCTTTGGGCCCGAAATTTGAAAGATCAGACGGAAATCAAACTGTGCTGCTGTAACTCTGATCCAAACAGCTGTACTTTGGCGTAATACAGGGCGTAGCGTGGTACGT
Organism: Miichthys miiuy; assembly: GCA_036365135.1. Taxonomy (NCBI): domain Eukaryota; kingdom Metazoa; phylum Chordata; class Actinopteri; family Sciaenidae; genus Miichthys; species Miichthys miiuy. The sequence goes on along the minus strand of CM071610.1, from coordinate 25,703,427 downwards.
TTTATGCAAAGAAGTTAGTCGGATTAGTTAGTGCCTCTCTGATGGCAGCCTTTTTCTACTGTTATGGATAAGCACCTCATGCAACCCCACTCCATCACATCGCCATCATAACAGTGATGTTACATAGCAAACCAAAACCCTGAGAGAGCTTTTCTCAACATAATGAGAGGTGATACATGTATTTTATTTAAGTGTTCATATTTCTCACAGTGACCAAGGGACTGGACAGTCTTTATGTTGGACTATACAGAATTCAAAAGAGAGGCAGGGCGAATGGAGAAAAAGTGACACATTTATAAAGCTGTGCTCAAAATCTGTAAACTCAGAATGTATGCATGACTCTGTAAATACATGAAGAAATGTGCCTGATTTATCTAATTAGATATTCTTTTAGTTGAGTTGATCCTTAAGGATTGCCGCATGTGGATACAACACACAAAACAAACCCATTCAGAGGTTAATGAGTTGAGCTATGTTAATGATTCCACACACACACACACACACACACACACACACACACACTGTTCATTTTATTATGAGAATATCAATATCATGAACAATGGAACGTTGAGAGCCCGTGTTTGTACACAATATATTAATCCAAAGTAACTCACTGCAAAGAGTAAGAACTGTAATGATGCTTTAGATGTACATGAATAAAGACGAGTGCACACAGAGCAGAAGATGAACAGACGGGTGGCAGTAATCTAACATGCAGATTCAGCTGCCTGCAGAGGCATTTTGAGCTCTGTGCTCTTCCTTAGGCAGAATTCTGCCTGTCGCCTGCTGCACGGGATTATTTTCAGAAACAGTTGACTGCAGGAAAGAATTACACTGTAAATAAACATGTTTTTTTTTATTTTTTATTGAACAAATTAAGCTTCAAACTCTCATCTTGCTTTTTATTAGCACATATATATTGTTGATATGGACCGTTCAGTCAGAAATGCATCTGTAGGAAAACTGCTTGGGTCCACATTTATTTCCTGCAGATATTAGAAATGATTGCAACTGGTATGAAGTTGAACCCATTTAAAATGTTTCTGTCTGAAAGTGTGGTATAAAGTGAAAACCATTTTGAGTGTAGAGGAAGTGGAGATCAAGATCAAGAAACCGTCCAATAATAAAAATAATAAGAATTTTTGCAGCCACAAAATGATGACCACTGTCCATCCACTGATCAGGGACTGACTGACAAAAGATGGTTTTGCCTTAAAAAGATGGTTTTGCCTTAAGTCCTGATAACACCTGCATTTAAAATAAAACATATACTGCTCCACACAAGACAAATGATTTGTAGACAGTTACGAGGAGGTATAGATGTTGAATGTTTCACTACAAACCAAGCTAACTAGCTTACCACTTGACAATTAGCACGCTCATGGAGCTATTGTGACTGACTAGCTTTAGCATGTTTCCAGGTTTGTCAGCTAGTACTGTTAGAAGTCACTACATCACAGAGATTCTAATTTTATCTTCACACAGATTCTTTTTTTTTTTTTTTGCTGTGCCACTACTAATGGTGAGACTGTCAGCGTGTGTCAGTTTACACGCTTCAATACTTACACTTGCTATTTTTAGTACATTAGTGAGTCTATGTCAAAAGTCAGTGTACTGGGAGTACCCGGATGGCACACTTATAATGGTCAGAAAGTTGAGTGTGGAATGCTGGACACTTCTCGTCCTCAGTGGTCACCATTTTGGTTAGGTAGCTGAATGGGGCTGAGGTGGTTGTGATGAATACCACAATATACGAATGTAAGCTGTACATATGTATTTATATTTTGACAGTCAAATTTTGGTGCTAATGCTTCACCTGGTTGCACAATCCTCATAAAGCGTTAAAATGCTACAATTGTCATTTCCAGTGCACAACGGCCATATTGGTGAAATTAGGGCTCCACACCAGGAAGTACACAGTGTACATGGTGTACTACATAAAAGTGTACTAACAGAAGTATCTGTTGTGTGATTATGTTCCAATTATGTTGCCGATCCTTGGAGTCACCATCAGCAGCTCAGTCAGTCCTAGATTTTGTTCTCACATAATGGCAGTCATTGTGTTTTAACTGAAGTGAATACATTTGAGAGAACAACATCACTTCATTACAGCAAATCAAAACACATAAGCAAATAACCGAAAGTCCATAGGTGGTGCTGTACTGCAACAACGCATAGAGCTTTAAGACTATTTTGAACTGCAAACAGCAACTTTGGCACAATAAATAAACAGAGAAGTCAACAAACCTCCAAACTTTGCACCAATGTTTGTGGACTTGGCTGGAGCTGCCCACCACCCCCTGATGTTTTTCCATCACAGATGCATTGTTCCCTTCAAATACAGGCTGCTCTCAGAGGGCTCTGCTTGGAACCGTACAACAGAGGTCATACAGTCTGTAACCTCATGATAGCCTCCATTTTTACTCTTCCGCCATTTTGTCTGGTCATCCATTTGGGCTTGCACCTGCTGGGCACTGTTAGTGGACTGACATTCCGCCTCACCTCAAGGCCAATGTTGTTACAACAAATGGTTGGATGACCAGCTCATGTCTGTCTATTGACAGCTTCTTGGAAGCAAAGTGCCTTTTAGCAAGACATTTCAGTCCTCTCCCCCTTTTAATATTAACTATTTCATCTCTGTCGAGATTTTAATGTAATGCAGGTTGTAAATTTCCCCCGGGATCAATAAAATATCTATCCATCTATCAAACATCTCTCAGCAATTGTCTGTGTTAAGAATCAATCAAGTGTTTATGAGCCCACATCCACTGTTCACTTGTCACATATAAATTTAATTTATGATTAACAGGCTTTCTTGGGACAAAGCCAAGGGGCAAGGAATATCTAAGGGCCTCTGAATGTCAATAATAATAATAATAATAATAATAATAATAATAATAATAATAACAACAATAATAATAAATATATATTCCACCAACGGGGAACAGCAGATGAGAAAAGTCTGGTTTGCCCTGAGCATGTGGGTGGCAGAGCCGAGCATTGTTCCTTGGAGGAGCACAATGGTTGTGAGGTAATGTATGCCTGTATAAAGGCATTCAAGAGGATGGGTGCAGAACTGGAGACTACATTGTGGTCAGCATTAGTGATTTGAATTTAATGAGGACTGCTATAGGTAGAGATCTGTACAGAGACTGAGGGGTCATCAGGTGGAAATGACAGAAGCCATACTTCCTGTCTTTGTCTTTTTCTGCCAGCTTTCTGTCACCTGTGTTTAATTACATATTACCTCTCTTGTATTTAGTCCATGTGTGTTTCATCTTTCAGGTCATCTGTGTAAGTTCCACAGTTCTCTCTTAGTACTTGTCCTGCTCTTGCCCATGTATCTTGTTTCTTGTATTTCTTGTATTTTTGCTGTTGGACCGTCGATGGGATTTATCTTGGATGGTTGGAGTTTGTTTATATCTGGACTTCTCAAATGCCTTTCATTATTTTGTATTAACCCGCCTATCCTGTAAGTCAGCCAATGTTACCTTTTGTTCATTTTAGCTACCCATGCATTTGGGTTCACTTTTTGAACTAAACATAAACATAGACATAAACCAAGATTAGCTCAGTAGTAACCAAGAGGCTCAGCAGTGGCCCAGGGTTCGAATCTGACCTGTGGCTCTTTCCCGCATGTTATTCCCCATCTCTCTCTCCCCACATTCCTGCCACTCTTCAGCTGTCTCTATCAAAAAAATAAGTAAATAAATAAATAAACCAAGTGAGCAGTAGGGTCATTTTTCTCATACGACTCCACAATTTCCTCTAGCAGCCAATGGAGTAACCCCAAAACTGGTGATAAGAAAAAATACCCAGTTTTAAGGCTTTAACATTGGCTTCACTTTTTGGACCCGGAAGCTCTGTCCATACAGTCTATGCTCAGAAACAACTGAAACTTGTTACTAACCTCTCATAAACACATGGGTTGTAACTTTTAGTTAAATTTTTATATCACATCAAATCATAACAGGACACTATCTCATGACACTTTCCATGTAGAGCAGGCCTAGACCGTACTCTATGTAATATTTTTTCAAGACCCATTATAGATATGAATGGTACAGCAAAACAGTCACAGCCAGAGTTTAACTGGTCAAAACACAAAATTGACTATAGCAAACACGAGCCTCAAAGAAATGAAGCAAAAGTGCTCAACTGTGTGGAATACTTTATCTTTTAGAAAATAAAAAAAAAGGATGAGGAGGGCACGTCATCCTTTCCTGTTCGACAAAACAAAAACTGTACTGTAATGGAGGTGCTTTGCTTCACTTGTCCACTTTGTTCCTTTTCCCAGGCACCCATGCTTGTGTTATAGTTCAGCTCACTGTGGAAACTCGTTGACAGAAATGTGAACCGTGATCATTTGATTTTGATTTCATGTTGATTTCAAAGGTGAACACAGTCGACCTTTACTCAGCAAATCATCTGCTTAAACATTAAACTGTGATCACACACATGGAATGAGTCTTGCACATGCATTAGAGACATCTTGGAATCTTTCATTAATATCTTTCAAATTAAATTTTTAATTACAGGACCTGACTGAGATTGACTCTCACCATGCCACCACTTCTCTAGAGATGTTCAATGTATAAGTACCTTCCACTGCATTATTTAACTGCATGGTATGTTGAGGTTACTGCGGCTTTCCGTTTGAGAGCTTCAGAATTAAAAATGTATCAGTAGCTTGACTACAGTGTTTACTCCAGTCAAAGTCCAGCAGACCTTCTAGCAGACACAGGTTATCAAACCTCATTAACCTCCGGGCAGCGATTTCACTCCATTTCAGGGCCAACAGTGTTACCAATATTTCAGCGATATCACGTGTAGATTTGCGTCTCCGTCTTCAGCTTGGTCTCTAAGTTTACCCTATTTACCACGTCCTGGTTGCCTTGCTGTGGGGCCGGGGTGGGGGATGCCTCCTGCTCTGACTGGACTCATCATCACTGTATAAGGTAATTATGTACTGTATGTTGTATTTGCAGATAACGGCGATAATGACAATGTTATCATATTATTATATTGTTAGCATAATGTTACTGCTGTTACGTCATATTCATATCTACTTTAACATTACCATGATGTGTGTTTCACATATCCCTCCTTAACACACCACACACACACAGCAATTTATTTTAATCTAACCCCTTCTCCCAGACTTTCCAGCATATTATCATATACAACAACATAACTGCTTATGTTATGGGAGATAAATACAATCAACATAATGGACATACTTTCTTTCACACTATTCAACTATATAACAATAAAAGAAAAAAAAAAGAATCATGTATGATCTATTCAAAGAAAACAGGTCTTCAAACATATACAGGACGATTAGAAAGAAACATAATGGCTGTTTGCTTTCATGGTCATAACAGCACTAATTTAGCAGCAATTAACACCACCTCAAGCTACTTTGGCTAAATGTGTGTAATATTTCTTAGGACTTTATTTGTGTCATGTATCATATCAAAGTAGCCGTGTACATTCAAAACATAAGAAAATCTGCCTTGAAAAGTCCCTTGCTTTTACCCTGCAGCCACACACTGCTGACTCTGTGGAGACCAGTCGGTGTTGGAGACGCTCCATATCTGTACATATCGACCTCCCAGGGGACCGCTGCTATCGTCTCAGCTGCATGTAGAGTTGTTTTTGGCAGCCTGTTTTAATCTTAGTCTTAGTCTAGTCTTTGTGTCAAGCTGTCATTTTAGTTTTTATTAGTTTTAGTCACGTTCATACTCTTTTTAGTCTAGTCAAGTTTCAGTCCACTAAAAGTCTGAGCATTTTAGTCTTAGTCAGAATTATCTGACTATTTTCGTCTAGTTTTAGTCAATGAAAACTGTATTTTAGTCTCTTTTTAGTGATGCAATTCTATTTAACCCAGTCAATATAGTATAAGTACCTAGTAGTAATAATACCTAGTAGTATAGATGAAACCAAAATTTTCTTTTAGCCAAACCCATTTCACAATTCAAACAAGTTGTCTTATTATTATATTATTGTTACTTTATAGACTCAAGAATACATCCATTCCAGACACGGAAGACGCTCTGATTTGAATTTACAACATATTTATTTCACCAACCAAACATGTTAGAAGTACACACACATACATTTAAATAAAATAAATAAAATAGCATCACATGAAAATGCCAGAAAAAATGTAATACATTCATTCATCCATTTCAGTTTTCTTTTCCACTTCTGTGTAATGAAAGTGTGTCCAAATGTCGCTTCTTCTTTTTCTCCCAATGACGATCCCCGGCTGGACGGCCATCGGTCCCTTTCTCTGTGTCAGTTGTCTGTCGTTAATGCGAACCCACCGCAGCTACATCTTCTAAATAATGCCATGAGTGGGGATTGAGAAAGTGACGTCGCCTGTGACTGCGCAGTGCGACCTGATGCAGCCCCTGAAGTGAGACACAGGAAACAGAAATACTGCAAATTAATAATAACAACGAGACTAAACGAGACGAAATCACGTTATAACATTTCGTCTCATCTCGTTTTAGTCAATGAAAATGAAAAGACATTTTAGAAGAGTTTTGTTTTGTAAACCACATTTAGTCTCATCAGATGACCAGCATTTACGTTGCGTCTTGTCTCGTAGGTTCATTGACAATGATATTGAGTCATAATTTTCGTTGACGAACATAACACTAGCTGCATGTCACTCCAAGTCAATTAAAACTGGACTGGAAGGCTGGTCCAAAAAGACCGGAGACAGGAATGACAGCTGGAGTGAGAGGGAGAGAGACAGAGAGAGAGAGAGCTGGAAGGAGAGGTGGACGAGAAACAAACAATAACGAGGAAAGACGAGGAGAAACAAGGGGTAAGGAGGAGATGAAAAGGACACTGTGGAGAGAGGAGGAAAGGAGCGAGTGCAGGCCAGAGAGGATGATGATAGAGAGAGGAGACAGCGGGTGTGAATTCATGAAAGGTTTAGAGGAGACTCTGTTCTTAGTTCGAACACACACTGATGTCTTAGTCTCTACCCTCAGAGAGGTCTTTCTATGCTGGGGTAAAACTGGCAGCTGCTGAGAGAAGGACGGGGTGGGGGCAGGATGGAGGATGAGGATGAAGGGAAGGATGGAGGATCTGAGACACTCATCCACTGGCACTCATCCTTTCCTGGCCTCTCTTTGCCCCCAATCTCTCCTTCTCTCCTTTTAAGCCCCCCTCCCTCTGTGGCTCAGTAATATGCCCTGATCCAAAACACAGTTCTTTGTGTTTGCTGGACGGATCACTGGGAAGAAGGAAGACCCTCCGAGTCTCTGAATCCCTCTGCTGAGCAGTTCCACCAGCTGTCATTTTTTCTGTCTGTCTTCACAGACATGACTCAAAATGTGATGGTTAATGTTAGAATATTTTGGCAGTAATTAGCACCCAGTTCTCTCTGCAGATGAGCTGTTCCGGGTTTAGGATTGAGATCTTCATACTTAATGAGCATTAGAGTGCAACTTTTTGCTAATAATAGCTTTATTAAAGTCCTCATGAAGTCAAAAATGACTCTTCCATCTGTCCTCTGTCCTCCAGTGTCTGTCCAACACTGACACAAAGTCATGCGTTCAGTATTAGGTGTTCTTCATGATATTTTAGTTTGTCATTTCCTGATGAACCATACAAACTTGTTGATGACTCATCCTGCACTCGGGGGCGTGAACTAATTTTTCATCCAATGAAATGCTTTCTCTCTTCTGACGGAGTGCTACAGTCATCTGTGACCGGGTCTCATTGATTACTGTACTGGATTTTATACAGAATATATTTAACACTAGGTTCATACAGCTAGCTGCAGTAGCCGTGGGAGTGTAAGACACACTTGATATTGTAAATGCTAATCAACATCCATGACCAGTCCCACCTTATCTGCCTGTTTTTACAGGAAACACATAAAAAAACAGACTAATACCCAAGCAGAGTTCTTGCTTCCTGTTTCATGGGAATTTTAACAATGAATTCATGCTCCATAGTCTGCAGTCTTCACTAATAATACTTATGTTTAATAGAGTAGCATCTTGTTGGAGGGTTGGCTTATCAGGAGGTGAGTCAATAATGTGTCTACTTTATAATGAGCTGACGAGTCTAAAGTAACATGTGCTTATTATCCTCTGTGTCCTCTTCCAATAAACCATAATAATATCAATAAATATGAATTCTAATAACTGCTAATAAGGGGTCATACATTTCATTTTACAAGCCATCGGTTCTGCAGTAATGAATGTTAATTAGTTATTAATAAAGGGCTTAGACACTATTTATCTAATAAAAATCTTTAACACTGAGTTAATAATAAGAAGAAGAACAACAACAGAAAAGAAATTCTCACATGATATAATAAGTATGATAAACAGGTCCTCAGTTATAAGAAGGGATTAGAGCTTTCTTCCAATAGAACGATCATTTATTAATGCTTTTTACATCATTAATAACAACAACAACCTTGAGGGCGGCTTGCTATAAAGTGAGTTGGTCATTAGTGAGGGGTCATGGGTTTGTAACTTACTTAGTTAATAAATGATTATTGTAGTGGAAGAACCCTTTGTTATTAATACATACATTTATACATCAGTAATGAGCTTTTAATGAGAATAACTGGCATTGGCTGATTATACACTAAGTCATTAAAGAAACACATTGGTCATGCCATCAGGTCTAGAATCAGAAGGTTCAATAATAAAGAGTTTTAATTAATCACTGATCATGATTGGGATTGCAGACATAATCACGCAATCACATTATAACTACCTATACTCACCTACACACACACACACACACACCTCAACAAATGTAGTAACAACTCACAGTGTGCTATAACAGTCCATGCAGTGTCATACGTTATCATTGTATGTGCTAAGTAAAGTGAAGTATGCATCTATAATGATGCATGCTTCAATGTAATGTTTTAAAGTGGAATGTAGTAATATTAATAAAGCCAACAGTCCCAACTTAATCTGTATTAGTTCAGTATGTATGCATGAAAATTCTCATGTTCCACTAAATGTGCTTTCTCCATCTGTAGCAAACAAACACACAGCAAAACCTGAAAAATATGAATTGATGTCACGCTTTCAAAAGAACATTGTTGCACTGCAAAGACTTCTAGCCACCTACTGAGCTGAAAATGTCAAGAATGAACAACCTGTGAGTGATGCATAAATCCTGGGCAGCAGCAGCAGCAGTGGTGGCAGCATTACGGTGTCAGATTTGACAGAATGCAGATCTCCTCGAGGCATGACCTTGTTGTCACTGCGCTGGGCAATAATGGATGCCACTGTGTAGTAATGGCAGAACCCTACAAGCCGTTTCTTTTCTTTGTGTGTGTGTGTATGTGTTGTGTGCATATCTCACAAAAACAAACTAATACATAGGAGCATGTTTGCAGCCCTGGAGGATTGTGGGAGTGTGTAAACCCACCCTCCAAAAAAACAGACTAATACCCAAGAGGCAGTATGCTGTCTCTGAGATTTGTGTGTGTGAGCCTGTGTGTGTTTTGTTTGTGTGAGTGTGTGTGAGAGATGACAGAGTAGCGGTCCCTCAGGGAAGACAGACACCAATAGCCATCACTGCACAGAGGAATCCTGGGGGACAGCGAGCTTTCACTGGCACTGTCCGTGCCAGCATCTCTCTGCCTGACAGTCTGGCTGGAGAGACACACACATAACACACACACACTTCATAAACCTGTCTCACCCTCTACCACCTTCTTCTTCTCATTCTGTCTCTCTCGCCTGAGCAAAATCTCGCAACAGTCTTTCCGGATCACACTCACTCATTTCCAATTACCAGGCAGGTAGCTGCCGTTCCAAGACAATAGCTCACCAAACTTGATTACCTGTTCCCATGGAGCCGGTGGGACAACAGATGAAGTCTGAGGTATTGAACGAGCGACAGCGTCAGCTCATGTTGCTTAGAGACTGCCTCATTTATCAAGGAGAGAGGATTTTTAATAACATGCAATTTGAATTTGCAATTTCTAGTCAAAGTTTTGTTTGTTTGTTTTAGTATTTCTAGTTTAGTATACAATATGTGAGAGAAATAGAGAAACACAATTTAAAAACATAAACTGGATTATGAATGAGCCCGTCCTGTGGATGATGTGTTGCAGTATGATTTGGGAATAAGCTACATGTACAGGCTAGATGAATTCTTCACACATCAGCTCGCTGTTTGTGGTTTAGTCACACTTCTATAGTGTATTATAATGCATTCATAATGTTTTACGAAAACACTCAAAAACATAATAGCAGCATAATTCTTTCTGATGCACTATTTAAACAGTCAAAAAGTGTTATACATGTGAGCACATACAATGATAACTTGACATAATACTATTGTGGCAGGAAGTGCAGATTTGCATTTCCACCCCAGAGGTAAGGGGAGGAGCTAGGAAATCATTAAGAGCACCTGTGAGATGGGGGGAAGGAGGAGATCCAGGCAAACAAAAGCCAACATGGAGGAGAATAGGAGGAAGTGAGGCTGAACAGGAGAATCCACCAATAATTAAGCTGGGAAGGGATTTTACAAGCCCAACAGGACCCAAAAGCAAATTGTGTGGAAAAGGCAAGCTTTTTGTCTTTGGCGTGGCACTCGGAGCTATAGCTGGTCCGGGCTTACAACCTCCAGATAAGTGGTATCTGCCTGTCTCTCCAGGCTTCTTCTGCCATCTAATACTGTTTTCGACTCCCCAGCGAATCCCCATACCCGTATCTCACACACACACACACACACACATATACACCTGCATACATATTTTACAGAACTGAACTGAACTTCTGGACACTTGGAACAAAACTGAACTCTTTAACCCTCCCCATACACTCACACACACTCTCACTCTCCTTGGATGACCAAGTGAACTGCATGAACTTTTTAAGTGAACTCCAGCCATTCTCCTGTGATTTTTCTTTATGGTGAATGCGATTTTTGTTCTTTTTGTTTGATAGATTTAACTTGTTATTGCTGGTTAAAATATATTGATTTATTGCTTGAACTTTATTTGTTGAAGGGGTTTATCTGTTTTGCTGATTAAATAACTTTTGTTTTCCAGATATTATGGTGACCAGAATTCATTTCTGTAGATAGGGTTATCTGCTAGCTGGACTTTTTGTTTGTTAAACAGATACTTTTAAATTTACTCATTTAGCTTTTCTATTGAACGAAAAGAGCGACAGGTTGACTTATGCTCCTGTCTGGCGCCCAACTTATGTTATATGAGTATCTGTTTTCAGCCCTACGCTACACTATGTGAACTGTTTATGCATACTATGATTTCTTACTACAGGTTTCTGAGGTGTGTGTATAGGTGAGTATATGTAGTAATAAAGTGTTATCAGTTAACCTCTAATTTATAAGTAGTCAAGAGCATCCACAAGACCCTGCATCCATAACCTTTACATACCTTGGGTCAAAATTGACCCATTTTGACATTTGACAGCAGTAACAATACCCACATGTTATTGTTTTAAAAAAATTGATGACTTTTCCTAAAGTGACCTGAAATATGCATATATATATATATATATATATATATATATATATATATTGTTATGGGATTTTTAAAGAATAACCCTTAAATAAGGAGGACTGGATTCAAAGTATCAAAGTTTAAGTTGAATTTATTATTCTTGTACAAGAAGGAGCGTTTAACAGTGCAACACACAGAAGGGGTTACAGAGAAAAGGCTCCCCCGTGGAGCACTACCAGTTGGTTCTTATACCATCAATAATGGGCTGTCTTAAAACTCTGCACATTGTTAACAGATGATTTGCATATATACCATCTAAACCTTTTTCCTTTTCCCTTAATCATTAGTCAGTATATCCCCAATCTAAATGTCACCTCTCTGACCTGTCTCTGGCCCTTGTTCTATTCTGGAATTCCTCTATCTATACATTAACCTGAACTTTACCTTACCCTGCCAGCCTCAGCAAACATTAATAAAGGGAAGTGCCCTTCAGGACATGTAATAAATAGGAACATATACTAGACTATACTGTGAAGGCATTGAATATGAACAGTTTGTAAGGGTTAAAGTTCAAATTCACATCTTTGTGTTGTGACTGTTGATGCAGTGCATCAGAAAGGCACTGTAAATGTGATCTTCATAGGAAGTGTTAACGTGTGTTAATGTGTCGTGTGTGAAGCACACGCGCATGTGGAACATGTTCAAGTTCACCTTTGTAAGAATATCGCCACCTTGATCCTGCTGTGTTGGCTGAAAGTCCCAACTCACGACATCATAGTGGCACATTTGATGGAGAAAGGACTCTACACAAAGTTTTGTGGCCTTTCAAACTTCTAAATTAATTTGTGTATAGATTAAATGTAACCCAGTGTCAGAAGCCATGTGGCTGAGGAAAGTGTTTCTATAGCAACCTTCTGTGCTATGATGGATTGCAAACCCCTATGTGCCAGACACACTCTCCTGAAAGCATGCACCTTTTCATTTGTTCTCTCTCACACACACACAAACAAACACTTCAACACATACTTCAGGACTCAGCAGGAAGACCAGACTGTATTTCATGACCTGACACACTCATGTTCATCTATCTATGAAGCAAAGAAACACATTTTGGGTAGAGACATAAACAACAAGCAGGACAGTCTCTCACTATAGGCAGATGTGGAGTACATCTGGAAAAAAAAGAAAGAAAGTGAGTGGGTGGAGAGACAGAGAGAGAGACAGAGAGAGACAGACAGACTGACAGACAGAAGGTGTGTTCTCTTCTTCTCTCCTAATTCAACAGCAGTGTAATATGAGGCAACAGCTGAGATTTGGACAGAAGCGAAAAACACCATCTGCATCAGATAAACACGTGTTTTCTCCCTGCTCCCTGATATTAATCCTCTCACTGATAAGGACACCTTAGTTATGACCAATAAACACAGATTGTAGATTATTATGATAAAAACAACAACAAGAAAAAACACTTCTGTGGTTAGACGCAGACCTGGTACTGATTCGCTTCATTAATATTGATGTCAGTGATTCCACACAGGTTCTCTGGGAGCAAGAGCTCAAGGATAGTTGGCTTTTACCTTCCCTATCAAGTCAATTACACTTTGCATGCATGTCAAAGCATACATACATGCACACACACACACACATGCACACACACACACACACACACACACACACACACAAAGAAAAAACAAACACTCTTATCTCTCAAATATTGCATAAATCCCATAATTACAATGCTCATCACAGTTTCTCTGTGTTCCTCCCTGTTAATCATATGAATTATAATTGCTTCATGAATATTTTGAAGGGAAAAGGAGCCCATTCTAACCTGAGGTGAAGTGCGCCTCTATTTCAAGGCCAATTGACCTGAACAACAACAACCCCCACCTGCTTCCTTTCACTTCACATTTGGTTTAAGCTCAAAGTAAAAAAGTGCAACTATGACAACAATAAACGACTTTCTCTACTCAAGAAATGCATGAACACTGACAAATAACACACTGCATGTATATATAGTATATACATTGTATGTATACAATCCACCTGAACATTATGACCATCTGCCTATTAGTGTGTAGATCTCCTTTTGCTACCGAAACAGCCCTGATCTGTTGAGGCATGGACTCCACTAGACCTCTGAAGGTGTGCTGTGGTATCTGGCACCAATATGTAAGCAGCAGATCCTTTAAGTCCTGTAAGTTGTGAGGTGGTGCCTCCATGGATCGGACTTGTTTGTCCAGTACATACCACACACGCTCCATTGGATTGAGATCTGGAGAACTTGGAAGCCAAGTCAACAACTGCCTGAACTGCCATCAGGAATACGGTTTCCATGGAAGGAGCCATGTACATGGTCTGCAGCAATGCTTAGGTAGGTGGTACATGTAACATCCACGTGAATGACAGGACCCAAGGTTTCCCAGCAGAACATTGCCCAAAGTATCACACTGCCTCTGCCGGCTTGCCTTCTTCCCATAGTGCATCCTGGTGTTCCCCAGGTAAGCCACGCACCCAGCCATCGTAATGTCAAAGAAAAAGTGATTCATGATTCAAAAGGCCACCTTCTTCACTTGCTCCATGGTCCAGTTCTGATGCTCACATACTGATTGTTGGTGCTTTTGGCAGTGGACGGTCGGACCTACTCGTTGTATAAATGTAAATACAGCATTTATTATACTTATTTATTATACATCAACACTCTGCTAACACTGTTGAATTATCTTTGGATAACACTTGATGCTCTGCCTTCAGTCTGTCAGTATAAGGAGTATATAACACCGTCCTTGGTTGGATATTTGTTTTGTTTCTTTGCATGAGGTCCTGCTGAAGCAACAGCTTGCTCCTCTCATTATTTCAGCAGACACATTTTCAAACGTTGGATGGATTCACTTGATACTAAACTGAACAGCAGGAGCTGAAGACACATAATACAGTGTGTGAAGGGCATGGGAGGTAAAAAATGAATCACACTAATGATTATCCTAAGTAACACTTTCTAGATGAAGAAAATTAATGTGCATTAATGGAGCACTGCAGATCCCTCCCTTCTATATACAGAGAGTAGTGGGAGTGTCTGCAGGAGCGCTTTGAGCATTCAACACATGCATTCACAATCAGTCAGCCATGTAGCACTTAAATAATGTTATACCTGAGTTCTTCCATCTCTCCATTCATTCCTATTCATCCTGCTGTCTCCTTTCTTTCCCATAAAGACCAGCTCCTCACTGTGCTTTGAAGGCCTCAGGAACTGAGACTGCTGGGAGCTGCGCCTTTCTCAAATACACCTCTTTTGTGCGTGTTGCCATCATAAACTGCACTAAGTCACTCACACGCATCTGGTTATTTTGAAAAAAAGATGTAAAAATACACGGAAAAACTTTGGACTTTTGCTCTAATACTGTGTGCTGTGGTCCTGCCTATATCCTGCACTGCGCTGACAGACCACCACCAAATGCCAGAAGGCACACAACCTGACAGCTACTCTCACTAGCTTTGCACCTCAGCTTGTGTGAAGCAGCAGTGAGCCCAGTGTGGGTGGTTAAAAGCAAGCATTTTTTTGGCACTAAGAAGCAAACCATCTGTAAACACATATACATATTGATGCAAATTCATGTAACGTGTTGACTGTGTACACATACATGTCTGCAAGAAAATGTCAAAAGTGCGTTCAGGTTAATGGTTTTTTGATAAACCATCACAAAAGGCAAAAGTTATACGCTGTCTGTCTGCTCGCTCTCATAAATATCTGACACCGCACACTAATCTGACGAAGAAAGAAACACTCAGCTCACATGGACGTTCATTCATTGGTGACCATACTGTTTACTGAAGAAGAAACGTTTAAATAGATTTCTTTTTAATGACTTTGTGAGGTATTAGTAATGTGCAGCCAACCCAGATTGTTGAGTGCCTGACTGAAAAAAACAAAACAAAAAAAACATCAGGTTATTTACTTGCAGTGTGAGAAATGCCCTGTAATAATCACAAATAACACTGGAACTAACCCTGGAACTAAAATCACGGAATTATGCCGGTGAAAATTACATTACACCGACATTGAGTAAAGCTAATCCCAGAGGACAAGGCTTTAGACACAGCGAGTAGGCAGGCGCACTGCCTCCCATATGGCTGTGGGGTGTGATGATGCACAATGCAGGCAGGAGTCAAACTCCAGGCTTTGCAGGTCACGGTGTCAGAGGCCCCCGGGGGAGAGAAAGATCTTATTCCACCTGTATTTATTCAAGTTTTCACACATGCACCTCTCATACAGTGCCCACATTCATACAGTTCAAATCGAGAGCTGCCCTGCAAAACCATTTTTTTTTTACTGCTGAGGCACTGAGTGAGAGGAGTGGAGGTTAACCACGGTGGATCAAGCACTAATTCTTTCTCTTCTTTAAAGTGACACTGGTCTTAACCATTAAAAAGCCGCTGCAGGAGATAGACAGTAATTTCATCAATTAGTAATTAGTCATAACCTCAGTCAGTCTCCATAAGTCCCCATGTTCAAATGTCCAACTTCACAGCAGAAATAAACATGTTCACAGCCCGGTACTAAAAAAGTCCTTTCCTAACCACTTTTCCTTGACCTCAATGGAAAACATCACGAGGTCAAGGAAAGATGTGAAGGAGAATTCATAAGGAGTTAGGAGAAGATGCAGTGTTCAGAGAATCTGACTGCTCTTAAACTAGACCACATAATTTTGACGCTGAATGTTATTAAAGTGATCTGTGGTAAAACTACAAAGTCCAGAAGATGGACTACAAAACGCTCATCTGAGATACTTACTTGATACTCCCCTTGCGCTCTGACCGTGTTGTGTCATGCAGGAAATATAAACGTGGACAACAATGTGACTTCATTATCAACGTCAGAGTTCAAATAACAAATGAATATCGTCCACTGGTCACAGAAGTCAAATGAAGTGTATGGTCTTGTCTATTACCCTGTTTTCCTGGTGCTTCCCTGCCCTTCGTGTTCTGTGCATGTTTTTCCAGTCTCCCCTGTCTGTCCAGGCTGGGCGTGGCTGATCTATTTCTCCAACCACTCACCTGCTTAGCTATCACACCTGCATCTCATCATCTCATCAGCTCCTGCAGTATTTAACTCCGGTTCTTCCTTCCACACTTTGCCAGTTTGTTGTTCCTTCACGGTAACATTGCTACTAGCAAACTCTGAGATATATTTTTGGATGAGACTTTTTGACTTTGTACTTTTGATTGGACCTTTTGGAGCCCTGCCACGCTCAGCCTGCCTTTGTTCTCCAGTCTTCACCATCCTGCCCTCAAAATCCTCCCTGGACCTCACCTTTAGTGTCTGCCTTAAGTCAAGCTTAACACAAGATGGTGGCAGCCAAAGCCACCACACTGAGCTTCATGATGGTTCAAAAACCTGTGGTTTGAAGATGAAGCAAAGAAGTTCATGAACAAGTTTCAGATTTGCTCGTATCCCCTACTGAGTAAATGCATGGCTAGTGTATCTGGGAGGTGTGTTTTAGGTCGATGTTTTGGGTGAAATTGCGGCTCAACAAAATTTGTCTGCTGCAAAATTATATTACCTTCTGCACACAAGCTTAGACTGTTCCTTAAGTATCAATTTTCCACCCAATTCACCTGCAGGGATCAATAAATTTCATCTATCTTTCTCAGATCAGAGGAACCTCATCAGCAGCAGAAACATAATGTAGCTCTGATTCATAAACAGAAGATGCCCCTTCTTCTCCATAATGGAACTTTTCTAGATTGTGAATGAAACCAGTTGCTTCACATTTTATATCTTAAACGTTTATATGTTTGAGATGTGAAGGTTTTACTTCAAACAAACAGAACTAATCTTTTTGAGGGATTATGATAGGTCACTGATTATTATTACTAATAATTGGGGCTTTAAACAGGCCGCATTCTTGAGGGGGTGTTGCAAAATATCAAAGGTCTGAAGCTGCAGAACTTAAATGATTTAGAGATTTGTGCTCAGATTTTCTCTGTTTTGTTCTTCTGTTTTCACATTAGACGTATGAATCTACGTCAACCTCACAACTTGATTGTGATTGAAATACACAATGATTCTTATGGTGCAATATTCCAAAACTTCATTTTTAAAATAAAAAGCTGCATCAGGAGGATTCTCTTCCCTCTCTGGGAGTTGGATAGAAAGGTTGACAGCATGTCCTGAATTCCTCGAGCTGGGTTCACTGTATTCTTTATTGTTGTAGATGTTAGCTCGCGGTGAAAACAGCTAAATGTGTATTTTTTTGTTTTACCAAATGTTACGGCTGTTGCCAACATGTGGATTATTAGTATTATTATTATTATCAGACAATTAAAATCAATTGTATAACGCGTTCATCATCCTATTCTTTCCATTCTAGCTGTGGTACAAGTTACGAGCAGGCACAAATGAATTAGTTTGCGGTTCTTTGTAGTTGCTGGATAATCTTCAGGTTAATATAATGTGTAATAAACACAATTTAGCTTCAATGGTAACAACACTTTGTCAATTTAGAGGTCAGCTCCAGAACCTCTTTCCAGAATACCTGTTTTTTGACATTCCCACACACAATGATAAAGTGTCAGTTTCTTCAGTGCGCTTAATGCATGTATCAGATCTCTCATTAAAATGTTGTAATTTAACTGGAGTAATATAAGTACTGAGCCTCTTTTGGTGATATTTGCTTCGTCCTTAGTTTCCCTTTTAGTTTACTTCACCTCCTTTTGTTCTAATTAATCTGAATTTCATGAAATAGATCACTTTGATTTACCAAATATAGCTGGGTTTGCATTGCTTCCTTTCCCCTCACAAGCTGTGAAGCAATACCAAAATATTATTTTTTTTGCGAGACGTCCAGTTGCTGCTATTAAATTCACAAAATCCAAAATGTGCCAGAATTTGGTCCAGTTGAGTCTAAAAACAAAATCAGCCATTGATTTTATAATTTCGTGCAGGCTGTAAACTCCCGGTTATGTGTTGATGCAGAATCTTTCACGTCCACATCATGATGTTTCAGACAATTGAAAAATCTCTACACCTCTGGTTTTAAATTTTTGATAGCAAGGTCAAAGAGTGTCATTATAGTAATTCTCCATCTCACATGTAGAGCATGTGTCATCCTATATCAAAACCATAAACATATTTATCATATCTCATGCACAAGGACCTGGTGTAATTTCACCTGCAGTTCTTTTAATAGAACATATTTGTCTGTGATTGTAATTGTTTGTTCTCTTGGAGAACAGCAGCACTCTCTGTTCACTGTTTGTCTCTGTGTCCACTCAGACTTTTCCTCTTAGTAAATCCATCAGTTGAAGCCCTTGTCTAAACTTTTTCTCTTTGTCTCTCATCTCATTTGTTCTTTAGCGGCTCAGACTTGCTGTCTCATTGCTTCTTTCCAGCAGCTCAATGGCCGAGTCTCTGATAGTCTGTCTCCCAGAACATTTCACATTGTTATTTCTTCAGTGGCTCGCTCACTGCCTGTGGTGTGAAAAGAGAAACTGAGATTTGTTTTATAGCAAAGGTTTTGGGGGCATGATGCTGATCCATGGTTAATAATCAGCCACCTAAAACAGTTTGGTGCTTGGTGATTTAACCAGTTTGGCAAATTGGTCCTTGATTCTGTCCCTGCTCTCATCCAGTTGCCTATCACTGTTTTAAATAAGGACTGTGAACCTGGTTGAAGCTGGATGCATGGACACATTCACACAAACACACTCCTGCAGCCCCACCCACCCCTGCATCTGGCACAGTTAGCTGTTCATGGTAAAGAAGCTAGAGGAGCTGTGGGTGTTTAATATCCGCACACAGACTCTCTCTCTCTCTCTCTTTGACAGAACACATAGACCTAGACACACAAACATATGCACAACCACACAAACAGGTGAGTTATTAATATCACATGAGCAGCTCACAGATTGGTATCAAGCCATGCCGCTCTGACATGTAAAATGTAGCATCTGCAGTCAGCTGTTTGGACACAACAGAGCTGAAAGGGAGCGTTTTAGTGCACCACTTCAGTGGCATCAGACCAGTGGAACGGGACATTATACCCACAGCCCAAAGCTGTGAATGGGTTTCCCATTCAGGAGTGCATGTATTAAGGTTGTATGCATGCAGCACCCTTTCCTGAGGTGGTGAAGGTGAAGGAAAACCCTCAGCGCCCTCATTTGAGGAGGTGACTGACAGTTCAGAAGTAACATATTCTGATTTCATGTTCATGTGGAATTTCAGTCTTAAGACAAATCAATTTGAGGTGGAGTACATTTCCATTGCATTACCGTTCGCAGAGGCAACTATTTTTATTAGGAACTTTACAGGAGGCTGGGTTGTTTGAGCAGCAGGATGCAGAAAAAGTCTGTATGGTCAGGTTTTATTGGTTTTTCTTTGTTATCTCTTGAGACAGGTTACAGCGTGATGCAGACACATCTGAAATGCAAATCCATTCAGTAGGATTTACAGGTACAGCAGTTACTGAGTGTGCTGAAACAGATGAATTTACTCCTTTCCACTGTCATCCATGACCACCGCCAAGATAAAATGGCATGAACCTTTGCAAGAGGTAATCACTCTCTGAGGAAGTACCACAGAGGTTCCTCGTATGCAGATAAAAATAAAGGAACGTACCAAACAGCCACAGGCTTTAGCCATTGTCCTGATGGTATACGCCTACTCACCAACTGTCATTGCTGATTGAAACCACAGAATATTCCTGGTAATCTCATTCCTCAGAATGTGAAAAAGGACAAGAGACTGATTTGAGATCAGTCCTGCCTTTGTAAGATTACACAAGATTCTTTTTTTTCTTTTGTGTAAATACTGCACATACCTGCAAACATTCACCTTACCTCAACCTGTCCTAAATTATGTCTGTGCCAGCTGTCACACATCTCTCTGCGCTTCATATCTCTGTCACACATTGGATAATTTCACTATCCTTTTATTAGAGGATAACCTGTTGGATCTATCCTTGAGAGAAAGGTGTGGATAGCCATTATGCCATCAGAATTACAAGGTAACAAATAGCACCTTTTAAACTATACAATCAGAATAATTTTGACACAAGTAAACACAGAAAATAAGATTTAATAACTGAGTGGTGTTACTCTATTCGGATAGATGGATTTTAACCACAGGCTTTATTTCATCACTGTTGGATGGTTTTAACCTCAGATGCGGTAATTTTACACAGTCACACTTGAAAATGACAGTTTACAGAAACGAAACAATGTTTCTTTGCCATGTCAAAGATTTTATGTTTTAATACATGGGTCTCAAACTACAGGCCCAGGAGCCAAAGCCAGACGGTCATACAGTTCCAGATTTGGAATCTATTATTAATCCACCTGTGAATTATTTATTTATTTTTCACAAAAAAGCTTTGGATAACCTAAAGAAACATTGACCAAGGCTTCAGAAAAGCTCAACAGGTGGAAAAATTATATTATTAACTTGTGACTTCCTGTCTCAAATAGAGAAAGCTGCCAAGCATAAGGCACGACACATTTGTATAACTCAGCTTCCAATTGTGTATAACTGAAATTTACGATACAGATGTATTTCTTTTTGAGTACAGTGTGAGGGAAAACCAGAAAACATTTTCTCCATAAAATGTGATCCAGTTTGTAAAGCGGCTCATGCTGAAAGTAACAGCAACATTTTGTCACATTTAGTTTCTTTTCCCAAAGCAATGCTTTGCTGCTCAGAACATCTTCACGTAATCTTGAACTCACATTTACACACCTTGTTTTTTTAGCTCATGAGTTCATCCCACTGCATCACTTACCAGTGTAAGTTTTACTGTTTGTAGAAACAAATGTGCTACACATAAAGTGCATTGGTGCTAGTAGCAAATCTCTACTGGCTACCGTTAGTTAGTTTAGTTAAGTTAGCCTTGACAAGGAGCCAATGCTACATGATGTGAAAAACATACTTACCGAGGTGGCCTATGGTGGCCCTGTGGCGGTTGCTGTTGCCGTGGAAAATATTTGTATTGCCGCCAAAACAGCTCTGCCGATATTCTCCGCTAACGCCGATTCGCCAGAAATGTTTGCAGAGCGACCATGACCGACAGTAGAGTGTACCGGGTGGAGGCGGGCGGGTGTAGGATCTTGCTGGCCTTTATGGAAGCGAACATGACAGGTCAGTCAAAATGAGCCCCTTTGTGGCTGGCTATAGTGGCTACAGGTCATATGTCCCGCACCCTTCATAAAAGTGACACTAAAAACTCAAAGTACTCTTCAAATAAAGTTTCTCCAAATGTGTTTGTTATTTTAGGTAGTTATTATCACGATAATCCATGTCAAAGAGTCCATTTCCCCGGATAAGATGGTTTTCATTAGTTATTTGACACTATAAACACACTCTGACCTCGTTGAGCTTTTATTTTGGTACTTCCGGTTACCGGCATTTTGAATTTGCATATTAATTAAATATTTTGTTTCACCTGAAATATTTAGATTTAGATTTAACATTTAGATTTAGATTTAAATTTAACATTTAGATTTAGCATTTAGATTTAAATTTAACATTTAGATTTAAATTTAACATTTAGATTTAGATTTAGCATTTTGATTTAACATTTAGGTGTAACATTTAATTTCGGATTTAAATATTTTAAATATCTCTAAGTTGACAAATATTGTTGTAAATGTGCAAAAAAGTGACTCTCAAAAATTCACACCAGTTTTTTAAACATTGTTTGAAGCTAAATGTGACAAAATGTTGCTGTTATTTTCAGTGTGAGCCGCTTTACAAACGGCACCCCATAGCATGATGCAGTAAAATGTGACCTACCTTGCAATATGCTGTTCACTGTAGGCTGCAGATTACAAACCATTTACATACTGAAACACAGTTCAGCAAGTGAAAATCTACAGAAATATAATTTAACACAATATGTTGCAAAAGTCTCATTCTCTAGTGACACAGGACATTGTTGCTTAAACTTTCCTGCTCACATTGTGTGGACGGAGGAATCTCCAGGCAGAGGCGAGTGCTGCTCAAGGCCAGAGATCTTTCATCACTGTTGGATACTTCAGTGACCCTCTCCTTAAAATCTCTGTGCTGTGTTTAAAAATGAACAAATGGGCAACAAGATAAGTTTGGATGCTGCACCAGAAGAGCAGAATACTTATTGTTGTTTTGGGCTGAAAGGGACTAAAGGCAGCTCGCTATGGAAGCACCATTAGACAGTGCACCATAGTTAGAGCAGGGAGAGCTATTTGTTTCAGGTGTCACACAGCTCGCAGCCATTCATCATACAGAGAGGGCTGAGCAACTATCAATGCACCTTCAATAACACAAAGAACTGGATGGCTACAGCATCTATGCAGGCGGCAGAATTCCATGTGTGCTCTGTATAGCTGTATAGTGAACACACACGTGCAGCTGCAGACACACTTTTCCTCCACAAAGGCCAATCACCTTGGCTTTGACCTCTCCTCCCCAATCTCCTTTCTCTGGCTCTGTTTCCTTGAGTCCTGCGGGTTCTCGGGGTCAGAACAATTGAACAAGCTGGAAGGCACATGTTGTGCCGCTATTTAACAGTGATGTCAAGTCACGGACCAAGGTAATAGAAAAACTTGAGAGCTGCTAACAGCCAATAATATAATGTTAGTGCCCTGCTGAGGGCTACAAAGGCAAACTCAGAAATCCATTTCTTGCAGCTCATGCTGCACACGGCACAACTGACGTGCCTTGTTTGCTGTGACACAAAATCTTGTGTGTTTTCTCTCCGGTGTAACCTGGGCTTGTCCCTCCTTTCCCAGGCTCATTTCAGAGCCTTTGAGGCAATGCGAGAGAGGAAATTGCTGTGGAGTAAATAAGTCACGTCGTATCAGCGGTGCAGTAATGTGTTTCTAAAGACTGTCTAAAATGAGAAATCCTCTTGTATTAAGTTGAGGTAATTAATAATAGAAAACGCAAACTAACAAAGAGCAGCAAACAATATGGGGTGTGCTCGACTAACGAGCCTCCAATATGGATTTATGCGGATATATTCCTATTGACAGAGACACTGAAGTACAGTCAGAGGACTCCAAGTTGCATATTATGTGTTTTGTGACACTAAAACATGTCATTAAAATTCCACCTTTCCTTGTAAACAAGACTTGTTTGTTTAGTTTTCCTGACTTGATCGAGTTCCTGAGATTTGCTCCCCTAACATTAATACCAGCAACGAATGAAGGTGAATGAAAGGAAAAGTGGCCGAATCATATTGCATCTTGTGATCTCTGAAACAACATGGCATTTCTAAATCTAATCTCCTGGTTTTGAACTGCACGTTTTTTTTTTTTCTGCAAAATTTTCTTTGATGTTGTCAAACGTTATATTCAAATTCAAGGGGGGAAGCATACAAGACACTCAAGCTTTCATCTTGATCTGAGGGTCAAATGTACCCAAATGAGGTTTGGCTGACTTTGGTCTGGTCTGAAATCTTTGTATCTCTGTATATCTTGAGGCAAATATAAATATATTCCTATAAGGATGCCAATATGTTCTTGTGTTTGTCAGCACTGAATGCTTTCTGTGGCCTCTGATGTTTCAGATCCAGTTACAGTTTACAGTTACATTTACAATGATGTTGGCTTTGATGTTGCCGTATATGCACTCTGGGCTGCATCCATGCTCTGCCTCTGCCTGCTCCTTATTTCATGCCTTCTGGATCTGTGCAACAATAATCTTTACAAAACCAACATGTGTGCACGTCTTGTTCTGCACCATTATTGTCATTATATTCATCCACAAACACACACAAGTACAATATCATTTGATTGCAGTGCTCATATTGTCATTTTCAACATGGCGAGACACTTAAACATACGGGTTAACAACATAGTTGACACAAGGATCAGCCACCATGAGTGGTAGAGAAGGTGAGAAGAGATGAGATGACTGAATAAATTGAAAATAAAGTAACAAAGTTATGAAAAATGATGTGAACAGCTAAGACTGAAATCACTTCATCTCATGATTTGAAGTGAGATAAAATAACCAAACAGGGAAAACTATTGTTGAAGGAGCTTAGCCTATTACTGAGTTATTGAGGTTTCTCATCCAGGAGCGGCCTGGTTGGCACGCTAAACTTTCCTTAATGATCCATGTGCTGCGTTGAGCATAAAGTGGATGTCCTTTAAGAAAACCAAACACTGCAGTCAAAAACCTTTCAAAACACCTCACAACCACAGTCACTTCCTAACACAATATTAACATTAATATATGTAGCCTTTGATAATCACACAGCACTGTACACACAGGAAACAACAACAACTGTTGTTAATGGCTAGCAGACATAAGAATTCAAATGCAGACGACAAGCTGGAATTGCTTTTGAAGGTATTTATTTCTGAGACACAACACGGACAGACAATACAGGAGGAGTCTGGGGAGAAAGCTTCAAGGCAGGACGACAAGTACTGTTGAGCAGACGAGGGTAGGCTGAGCGTGGCTAGCAGGGCAGGTGAGTGTGGCAGGGCTGAAGACAAAAGCAGACGAACAGACATAAGAAATAGGCATCCAAAAAATATACGACAAAGAGTCTTCAATGAGAGTCTGGAAGGGTAAATACTGCAGGAGCTGATGAGATGATGAGATGCAGGTGTCAGAGCAGATCACACCAACATCTCAAGGAGAAAGACCTGCCCTCACCACGGCTGAGAGCAGGTCTTCCTCCATAACACCACTGTTTTCATTCAGCAGACCACTGATGACCCATCCCAGCACTGTTCTAACAGCATATGGGCCACTCCCTTCACAGTTGATAACCCCCCATGGTTTCAATAATTTGGGAGCATTGGTCCCAATCAATCATTCCACCTTTATGGCTGGAATGTGAACCTTTGATAGGTGTGGCCATTTAGTCAGGTCCCTAGGTGCCACCATGTCATCTGCAGTGACTGGCATTTCCTTCTGTGTGATAACCTCGGGGAGATTACAAAAGCTAGTGGGAGATTTAAACCTGGTGTGTGTTTTTATCCCAATGCTACCAGATAATGGGTCCTATATTACCAAATGGGGTCAGAAAGAATTCTGACACGATGCTCTATGAACATGACCAGATCATCCAGATTTTATTGTTTGCTAAGCCAAAGCCTTTTCCATGTAAGCTCTTGCAATTTTGTACTGATTTCCAAAGTGTTCTTGAAGCAGGCCCTTTACCAGTGCATAGCCACGCTCAGAATCCATCTTCAACATTTCCATGTTCCATACACACAGCCTTCATTGCATGAAACCCACCTTTTTGCATCATCAATAGACTCATCACTAAACAGCATTTTTGCTTTAAACCATATGTCATGTTCTTCATGTCCCCATCAGATAGCAAAAGACACAACAGAGGCTCACATTTTGTAACCTGTCCATTTTTTCAGCAAGCACTTTGGCACTGAGTTAAATTGCTAATTTTTGAGTTTGTGTTTCGGTCAGACCCCGTGTCATGCATCTCCATGACAACCAGTAAGTTCGCAAATAGTTTGTACTATAGTCAATAAATGCAGAGTCTATTTTTTGTTCAATTCGGCGACCAATGCATTGGGTTTATGCCTAGTCATGTGCACACGCAATGTAAATGGCCATTACAGCACCTCTACACATGCAATGGTGCTGTTGCATTAGCATTACCACTGTAGCTCCTGTTTCTGAATAGCCATGAATAACTGCACATCCTGCAAACAAGTGGAGATCCAAACACCTGCTAGCAGCTCTCGCTGTCCTCATGCGATTCAAGATTCAAGATTCAAGATTCAAAATAAGCTAGACTAACATAAAATAAAATAAGTAACTAACTAAATGCACAAAATGACAGAGTGTAATGACAAAGTATACGCACTGTACGATTTGGCATAAATTGGAGTAAAATAAGTACAAACTAAATAAAGTCATAAAGTGACATTCGATAAAGTAACACCAGAGGTAGACAAATTATACAGTCTGATGGCCACAGGAAGAAAGGACTTCCTCTGGCGTTCTGTGTTACACCGGGGGGGGAATGAGTCTGTTGCTGTAGGTGCTCCTGTGCGAGGTTAGCACCTGGTGGAGAGGGTACGCATTGTTGTCCAGGATACTATGCAGTTTACACAGCATCCTCCCCTCAGACACCTCCAACAAAGAGTCCAGTTGGACCCCCAGTATGGAGTCAGCCTTCCAGACGATCTTGTTGATTGTTGGTGTCTGCTGCCCTCAGCCTGCTGGCCCAGCACACAACACCAAAGAAGATGGCACTAGCTACCACCAACTGGTAGAACATCCTCAGCATGATGTTACATACGTTGAATGACCGGAGCCTTCTCAGGAAATAGAGTCTACTCTGGCCCTTCTTGTAAACAGCCTCAGTGTTCTTGGCCCAGTTTGTTATCCAGGTGTACTCCAAGGTATTTGTAATCCTGGACAACATCCACAGTCACACTGTTGATGGAAATGGGTGTGGGGGCAGATTTCCTCTTGCAGAAATCCACCACCAGCTCCTTTGTCTTGGTGGTGTTGAGATACAGATGGTTAGTCTCACACCACATGACGAAGGAGTCCACAGCGCCCCTGTACTCCTCCTCCTTCCCTTCACTGACACAGCCAACAATTGCAGAGTTGTCCGCAAAATTTCTGCAGGTGGCAGGACTCATTGATGGTGGGGGAGAGAGAACAGGTAGGGCGTAGTCAGGAAGGAACGATGGGGGTAGCAGGGCTGGATGGTTGTGGAGGAGTGATGTTCCGGTTTGCCCCAAACGTGCTGAAGTTTCCAGACAAAGTTCCGACTGAGCCATGTTTTTGACTATTATTAAAGGAACATTACTGAAGCCACTGAGGTTTTTCACCAAGGAGGGACCCAGTGCTGCGTTGAGCATAAAGTCCACACATTGATACTGCAATGATCCTTTATTTTTCATGCAAAACAGAACAATGACGTGGATGTCCTTTTAAGAAAACCAAACAATTTTTGCCCATCCAGAGTCAACACATTCTCACAGTCACTTCCTACCTTTATAACTGGGGCTTTTGCTTTTGCCACCTACTGTACACACTGTACACACAGGAAACAACAACACACAACACATTTGTGTATTGTAGAAAAATTGTAGAAAGATCAATTTTCTTCATTTTGAATTGTGCTGAAAATGACACAGTACAGATAGCAGAAATAAGCCACTTGAAGTTGCCAGATCCTTATTTGTTACAGACATTTTGTGCGTCTACCGTGTCAGTGTGAGCCCCTGAACATTCCCAGACCAGCGTTAATATGACAGTGGCACCATGACATAACGTGTGTTATGATACAGCTGATATCTCCACATACATTCGGAGCGTACGTGTCTACACCACATACATCCGCCTGAGGCCTCGAGTGTCAGCTGGTGCTGCTGCATGTGCGTGACTGCTGATTGGCGGGTTTAGTCACTGACAGCTTGAGCCATCACTGATGTGCCTCGATGGCAAATTTAGTCGTCAGCAATCTGGATACTATTTTAACCATTTTTCTACCGTAGCTCTTCAGCACCGCCCTGCACAATCTTACTGTTATGAAAATTCTCACACAATAGATGCCAATTAAAGGCACAGCCTTGAATTGATTGCCATCGAGCAACTGGGGATTAAGTGCCCTGATGAAGGGCACCTTGGGGAAAGACACTGAGCAGAGAAGCGCGTTGCCCATATTCTTTCCTTGCCTATATTTTCCAACTGCTTTGCACACGGAAACCCTAATTCTAACAATCGGCTGAAGTTCCCACAGAGTAACTGCTTCCTTTTATTAGAAAATGCCATGCTTGTACACTACACAGTTATACATCAGAAGAATTCATCAAGAATTCTTCTGTAATTGTGTGTGACAAATTTACCTTTCTCCTGTGTATATATTCTATCTACAGCTTCTTTAACAATAGTTTTAATGTGCTTCCTAAAATGGCTTTTATAAGTGTCGAATAACGTGCCTGAAAAAAGAAATCCATCCAGAAAAATCCAAAAAAAGCAGCCATTTCTGCTGACATGCTGATGTTTATCAGGTACATAATGCTTACTACATGTATGTTTACCGTCTTAGTTTAGCGTCTAAGCATGTACAAACAAAACTTGAGAAAATGTCATTAGTTTTACAAATATTTTAAACCAAAATATAGATCAGATTAAACTTTTGTCACAGTCGGTCCCCTCTTTTGGATTGTTTGCCTGATCTTCTGATTGGATTTTTGTGTACTGAACCTTTGCCTGCCATTAAAGACGGTTTACCTCTTGTACCTGCGTCCTGAGTCCAGTTCCTGTGCTGTGTAACAACTTTAGACCTGATGATGGTCCTACTGTAGCAATCTGATTGGTCAACTGGTTTAGAATGTGCTCAAATCAGCATGACAGCACACCTGACTCATCACTAAAAATATTATTCCACCATCTCCACATTGTCACATCCTGAAAATACAGAACATGTACACAAATATGAATAAGTCCACTGGAAGTCAACTTTAATAAAGTAATACATCTGAATTTATAATTTCAGCTTTCTTTAATGAATATTCTGTGTGTCATGGAGCTGTTAGACCGCCTCGTTAATACAGGTGTGCACCTCGTTAATACAGGTGTGCACCTCGTTAATACAGGTGTGCACCTCGTTAATACAGGTGTGTACTTCGTTAAAACAGGTGTGTATTGTGATGTGTTACATCGATCTTTGTTCAATACATTTTGACTTTGGGACTTCACAACGCTGTGGAGTTACTGGAAATGTTTGGATCATCCTCCATCAGCTGTGCCGGTGAGTCGCTGATACGGCGCTAGCTTCAAAATAAATGTTAAGTTAGAAGGCCAATCTGTCCATGGATGAATCTCTTTTTCAGCAGATATCTTAGTCACTACAAGACTGAACTAGCAAAGCAGTTTAGTGTTAACATGTACATATTTATTCAGTTTGGGAAACTCCACGATCTCCATAAGCTTTAATGGGACTAGAAATCGTCTCCGTTGCTAGGTGGTTACTAAAGCTTGGGCTACTTGCTGGAGTAGTGAACTGGGTTCCATTACATATAGGAGTCTACTGCTGTGACTGATTGTTTTCCAGGTATTAGTCAGACCCTGTGTATCTCCATAGAAACGGATCAGAACAGAAACGGCGAGCAAAGAAATGTTTATTTTGAGAGCAAATTGCCCCAAAACATGAATATCTTTTGATTATATATTTTATTTAAGTTAGTACTTGTTGTATAATCACAATATTCATGCTCATGTGTAAGTCAATCTTTTACATTGATGAAAACCTTTCTACTAATAAATTTCCCTCTAGCAGTGTTCAATATCTTGATGTTGTAAGAAGGAAATGAAAAAGAACAAAAATATATTTTTATGGTGGATTTTTGCTTTGCTTTCAGTGCACCACGGAGTTATTCATCATTTTTCTCATTCAGTCTATGGAAAGTGCTTTCCGAACACCAGAACTCATAACTTTATTCATTAGTTATCAGTGACAAGCGAGACTTCCATCCAGGGTTCAGATAACACTTTGTGTGAGCCTTCAAATGGCTAATTTCACTTCACAAAAGAAATCTCTTTTGATCAAGCCAAAAATCAGTCTCCAACATGGAGTGGGCCTCTGCATTAATGTCAAAAAACAAATTTGGAGACTGCGAGATAAGTTGGTGAGCAGAGCAGTGAGAATGCAAACACTGTGTCATGCTGATTAGAATCAAGCCATTAAAGTCAGAGTCAGGTCTCATTAAACTGAGGAAAAGAAAAGAGTAAAAGTGCTAGTGTTTTACTGTCCTCTTTAACAGCTCTACTACTTCAAATAAAGTTTATATTCTATAGTCAGTGTGTCACTGTATAGATTTACCATTTACTGAAAATAGAATTTTCTCTTCTTCTGCAATGGACCCGAATTAAAAATTTGTGCCACAAGTTATTATCTTGATGAACCAGCAGCTAATATATCATATTGGTGTTGGATGGAAAATTTGCAGATTTTGCCATTTCTCTTGGTTAAAATTTGTGCTATACTTAAAAACCCTACCCTGGTAACATGTCGCATATTTGACAACCTGAGAATGAAAACGGGCTTTGAAATTTGATGGAGAATTTGTGGGGAAATTGCAAAAGGCCTTAGAGCCAGCGTTTAGTTTGTCCATTCTGGGACACTGTAGAAATATGGCCGTTCAACAGCTCCGGCTGAGGTCCCCTGTATGTTCACACCCAGAAACTTGAAAACTGAGACCCTCCACACAGTCCCCGCTGATGACAAGAGGCTGAATGTCTGTTTTGTTTTTCCTGAAGTCGATGATCAGCTCCTTGGTTTTGTTGGTATTGAGCACCAGATTATTGTCCCTGCACCACCCAACCAGCCGCTCCACCTCTGTAGACCTGTTGGCCCTGTATGCAAACTGGTGTACATCAGAGGTGGGTGGAAGGTGAACGGTGATGTGCTTTCTGACCAATTTCTCAAAGCACTTGGTCACGATGGGGGTGAGTGCTGCTGGACAGTAGTCGTACAGGCTGCTGATGTTGCGTTTTTTGGGAAGTGGAACTATTATTGATGACTTCAGGCACGGTGGGATGGTGGACTGTGCTAGTGACCGGTCATGACGTAGCATCGTATGGTTGGTGGTTGTACTATTGTGGATGAGATTAGTGGTGGTGAAATAATCTACACATATTTTCTTCACAGGTACAGTATGTTGAGCTAAATATAGGTATAGTATAGGTTTGTACAATAATCAATGGATGTATCTTTCTTTCACTCTCACTTTCAGACTCATATCCATGTACTGATGGTTGTCTTGGCTTTAAACAGTGTTTGTATGCTTGACAATGTGGGTTTGATGGCTTTGTTTATATTTTTACTGCTGCTGTTGTTTTGCTTGCATCGTCGCTGTTGAGTCTACATCCATGTACTGGTGGCCACTTTGGCCTTAATGGAGTGTTACTGTTTTGTGCTTGTCTTATAAGATTTAACCTTGTTTCTGCATGTGATTTATACAGTAATGAAATTTTGAGTATTGTGCACTTAAACATTGTAATAATGGTTTTCTGCAGCTGATGATTCAATGAAGATCTGAAGTTCAACGCACTTTAAAACAAGCTCAGATCTATTCTGACACACAACGGAATGAACAAAGACTATACTTGTGATGACTTCTTATATATCAGGTCTGTACGATAACATCTGGAAAACATTAGGGTTACCTTTCTCCTTGTATCAATACAATTCAGTGTTGTTGTGGAGAAACTGCTAAAATCAATGGCACCAGGTCAGGAGGGAAGAAAGTGTTCAGGATCCTCTGATGTCTTATGCTGTAATATTTATCAAGCTTGGCCAAGGAGAATCAGAGACATTCACACATACAGTCAGGTATGCATATGAGTCGGTCTCTATTCTGCCCAGCTCATGCTGGTGGTCAGACTTTAAACCCTCACAGATGACACCACAAATACTATACACAAAGGGAATGCATTTACCCATGTTAGTGTTCACCTTCAGCACATTCTAGTCTGGAGCCACTGTCGTCTGTTCATGTTAATGGAACGTCAACAGTTAGCTATCTATTATGTCTGGGAGGCCAACATTCAGTTTCTTTGACCCTGGTCACCAGGCAACTTTGACATAGGCTGGCACCTGCACTCCTTCATCAATCCAAACAGCGGCCTCGCATACCAAAGAGGGAGAGAGTCTTTCTCTGATCTGGCTTAGTGCCGTCACCGTCTATGACCCCAAGGCCCATGTGTGACCATGTGTAGCCTAAGGATAGAAAATTCCATAACAAGTATGATGTTCCGGGTGTAGTGGCACCTTTAACTGTTCAACTAAAAACAATTTTACTTCATCAGGTAAGAAAAACATTCTAACAAACATATTTGTCTGTTTGTTATATTATTATCGCACAGATTACATCACAAGATGTGCAACAGCAGCAGTACTTTCTGTTTATAGTTCAGCCTGTAAACAGTCCATGCCTGTAACCAGGCCTTGCCTTTAAGTCTGTGTGCTTGACACTATGGCTGCTCATGCTGCCATGATATGTTACGCTTGTCTGCAGGCTGCTTATTTCTGCTGTCATCTGTGTGCAGTTTTATGAATTGTGAATGAATTTGTTGTTGAGCTTCTCACTTTTGATTTGTGTTTCATGATGTTTATTGTTTGTTTTTTTGTCTGGCATTATGGTGTTGGTGAAGTATGAATCGTCATGTTTGACAGTTACATATTTCCCTCATATTTGACCAATTCTGTGGTTATGGGGTTTCTCTATTGGCTCACTGTTTGCCTATTGGTCTCCAGTAGGAGGGGCATTGTATATTGGCTTCGAGGCTGTAAAATGACATCATGGCGTATTCACATAATTATTTCCTTGCATTGTCGGCTTCTTGTAATCTCAGTGTGGTCTCTACAGGACAGGTGGTCATATTTACATTTTCTCCACACACTTGATATTAAGCAGAGATCTTTAACTCACAGCAGTGTGATGGTCTGCATTACTGCATTGTCACTCTGAAGCTTAGATCTATATATTGATGGTCATCTTTGCTCTGTGGTTGTGTCCTTATATCGTGCTTCCTGCCTGGCTGCTGTCATCTATTTTTAAAACAGGCATTGGTATATATTTGCACTTGTGTTGCTGTCTGACTCATTATGATGCTTTTAATGCTGCAGATTTATGCCATTGTGAATACTCATGTTTGAGCATCAGGGGCTACGACACCTTTGCCTGGTCGTTGCCATGACTGTAGTCTTGGCTTCACTGGGAAACTCAACATGGCTTTTACCACACACAGGGTAGGTTGTCATCGTCACACTCTCCACACTTTTTAATATTCTCACAGCCAACAGTCCAAAATTGTTGTGGTGAAGTGTGAATACACGCTGCATTTGCGTTCTGGTTTGCAGGTGGATATTGTCATTTAGGTCACTGGATGGTCTCTCCCATTCATTATTTCTCTGTATGGTCAAGTCAGCGTGGCTTTTGTCAAACACACACACACACCCACACGTGGTATTTCATCACCTTCACATTTTCTACATTCTTAATATTCAGCTAAGCTTTAGAAATATTCAATTCAAAGCAAATGATTGGCTTTGAAGTCACTCTTAAGCTTATGTCACCTTGGCTTTGTCCAGTCAGTGTCTTTGTGCTTGACAATGTGGCTGCATGGGCCTGCTTTGCTCTGGCTGCTTATATCTTCTGCTGTCATCTATGTGCAGAATGTGCCGTGATAGTTAATTTTAGCTGTAGGCTGACTCGCTTTGTGATGCTGTCATGCTGGATGGTTTTATGCAGTGCTGAAATATTGGCTTCATGGACATACACAGACTCGGTAATGACATAACATATTATGATATCATAATCATACTCACGCTAATTCTCATAATAATAACAATAATCATATGATCAGAATAATACATTTTATTCATATAGCGCTTTTTAAAACAGTTACAAGATGATTTACTTTAATCAGTAAAATCTTTTAAACTCTGTGTTAACCAGTGAAACAGGCTAAACAGAGCTGATGAGGTTGTTTTTTTTTCTTGTCTTATCTTTTGGAATTGAATGCAAACAAGTTACAATCATATAAATAATGCTGTACATATTACCATTCTGAGGTGGCGGTGTTCATAATTTTCTTCTCACACTTCATATTCATCCTGCGAGCAGTCTGAAAATGTTACTTCTGTCGGCTGTCACAGTTTTCTTTGTGATATCTGCAACTCGGACCTGCAGCGACTATTCCCAAAGAGCTTACCTGGATATCAGCACTCTGCCTTGCCAAGGTAAGTGCACATTTCCTGCTTTTGCTAAGGTGAATGTCATGAGTTAATGACTGACTATATATATATAGTTTATATAGTTTTGCTCAGCATGAAGCCTGCTCTATTGTCTATTGTGCAGAGTGCAGGGATGATGAAATAAATATGTTCAACAAGACGTGTTGCTGCATTCCCATTTTCTCCACACACTTCATATTCAGCCAACCACTAAAATTAAATTATTTAACCAGGAGTAATGGATTTACGTCACAGCCTGCTTTACTTCTTTCTTTGCAATTCTTTGCATCTCACACTGTATCTACCTGTTCTGGGCCTTTTTTCATGATGGCTACTGTTGTTACACTATTATACTGCAGGACTCATTCAGATGAACCTACAGCTGGAAGTAGCACGATAACGAGCATGCGGCCATTGTGTCCCGAGGCTCTGCAGGAGTGACATTGAGCAGATTCTGCGGAGCTCCAAGGCGATACGGACTTACAACCTCAGTGAAGTGCCCGAGCAAGGGGAAAGCAGTAGAAATCCTCTTTCTCCTCTTCCCTAACACGGGACTGAGCTGGCAGTAGTACAAGGCTAGGATAAATGGAAGTACATCAGAGTGGAGGGATGAGATTATCCTGGTTGGGATTTGGATTGGGACTTTCAGGGAAATGCTGAAGGTGGGAGTACAGACGGAACTTCTCACCTAAGCTACTGGAGGCTGGCTGAAGGATGAGAGAAAAGCCTGAGATATAGAAAATTCCTTTTCTGTTTCTCTTTAGTATGTGCAGAGAAATGTGTTTAGAAAGTCTAATATCGGGCAGATGAATGAATGTCTCACCAGAAACAACCAAATGTCTGTCGTTTGAAGTAACATGGTAAAGCCCGATTTAGTTATTTAAAGATCCGAGTAGCTCTAGCAGCAAATTCACAAATGTCGACTGGGTGTTCTTTCAAGTTTATGTGATGACTTGATTTATGTATTACCTTTTGAAGACCCTCACCCTCCTGATATGCTGTAAGAAAAGTTTCTCTCACTGACTGCTCGCCTTGAGCCACCTTGTCACAGGTCACTGCCACAATATGTCCATGGTATCCCTTTGTCTGCTTTAGTTTCTTCTCTTTTCTGAATATAAAATGTTTCCTTGCCTGTTTTGTTGGGAATCAGCTGCATAATATCTGGGGCTGGACTTTCTGCTGGAGGTCAGGTCTCTCATCTACAATAACTGGCAGTGTCCTGGATTTTACACACATTGTATTTTACTGTGCAGTCCAAAAATAATGAGGTCATTTACATAGAAATCTGTGCTGACAGTTACTCCAGCACAGAAGTATACTTGCATTTTCACACGTTGTCTGTCGGATTATAACAAATGATACATATTACTACTTACTACTACATACTTACTTACTTATTACTTACTTTACTTATTAGCAGAAACAATGAAAAGCTTAAAATGGGTCTTTTAAATTTCACTAAAATAATAAAAAAAAATCCACAAAGCAACTCAAACAATAAAACAGTTAAGTTACCATATGTAAATGTGTCCCTCTGAATATGGGAGAAATAATCACTAGAGTGACGCTGTGTATTTGTGAGAACTTTACTTAAATGAATTTGTAACAAAAACACAACAATGTACACAGTATAGTAAGATCTACAGGACAGAAAACTCAAAGTGCATAAACACATTAAACGCACAAAAGTACTAAATACATTACTTCATGTGCACATGTGAACTCATAGCTAACACAAAACGGTGGACATACTTGTCCTGTTATGAAGTGAGGACCCATCGCATACTCTCATATCTGCACAACAGATCTGAATATGGGAGAAATAATCATAAGAGTAACGCTGTGTACTTTCCTGTGTGAGAACTTTACTCGAATGAGGAAAACCACCACTGACAGTACAGGATGGACAGCGGATGGATGATTCCAAAGAGCTGAAGCTCTGGCCAGTGCCATCTTGGCAGTCCTGCCTTTTCCGCCTCCCAGCTGATCTAAAAATCACCAAGGATGTAGATCATCAGCGGACTTTGGGCAGGCTGAATGAATGCCTGGGTGCTCAAACAAGCCATCTGTAATGGCACCCGCCTGTCAATCAAAACAATTTCCCAGCCATGAGGGGTTGCAGCTTGAGGAAAACACTGGGTACGGTTGAATAGTAAAAAAAAAAAAAAAGCACTAGCACTTTTCCTTGACCTTGATGAAAAGGCATGAGGTCAAGGAAAGATGTGAAGGAGAATTCATAAGGAGTTAGAAGAGGACGACCACTATGT
Organism: Miichthys miiuy; assembly: GCA_036365135.1. Lineage (NCBI taxonomy): Eukaryota > Metazoa > Chordata > Actinopteri > Sciaenidae > Miichthys > Miichthys miiuy. Next base: position 25,666,972 of record CM071610.1, on the reverse strand, counting down.
TCAGAGAATCTGACTGCACTTACACTGATAATGTCATAATAAAATAATATAATGTCATTATGCGATGGCGGATGTTATTGACGTGATCTGTGGTGAAACTACAAAGTTCAGAAGATGAATTGTTGGACGGCATTACCTCTTCCTTTCGTAAAGGATGGTCTGGTGTTTCCTATGCTAAAGGAGATAAGAAAGGAAGCATTGAAGCTTCTTTCCTTGCCGTTTAGAGAATTTGAACAGCTCTTATCATGGCAGCTACTTCCAGGTCATTACACTCAGTTAGAAACCTTTCTCAAAATAAAGTCTATTTTGCAAAAGGTTTCTAACTGAGTGAAATTACCTGCTGTGATCTCCTTGGGGATGTGGGTGGAGACAAAAGCAATCAATCTCAGAGTCTAAGATTAAGAACATTCTGTAGATCAAAGATGAATACTAATACTGTGACACTGTAGAATAAACACTCTTTTAGCATTTTATTTATCCTTTCCTGGCTGAGTGGAAGTAGATTTGGCCGTTCAATACAAAGATTTGCCTTTTTGTTCCTACTTTTACATAAATAAATAAATAATAAAAATAATAAATCTGTTGGCATAAGATTCAGTGATGATTTTGACCACACAAACACAGTCAAATGCACCAGGGTCATGGGAACACAGCAGCATACGATGCAAGATTTGCGGCCTATTTGAACTGGAGATCTATAATGTCAGGCTACGTATTGATTTGTTGGAGTAATGAGGCAGGCAGCACACATTTCTGTCTCAATCAGACTTTTATAGCATATTTATCTTCACATTTTCACTTTTCACTACACATTAAAAACAGTGTTCACATGAAAGAACAAATGAAACAGTTCCTAATAAATTCACAGCACTGCTATGATGTGGCTCAAAAACAAGTGTGTCCACTCAGTATCTTCTCAATTGATGATCATCAACTTTTAAGATGCAGCCTTCGTGGATTTCAGTCCAAAACATCCTTTTATTTTCACTTTTGCACTTCAGTGCATGATTTTACGATTCAACTGTGAAATGCTTTAAATGCTCTCGTTGCACAATTCCCAAACATCAGTTGACTTCTCAGCACTCAGCTGAGGATGGACAGCCCAGTGCGTTGTTTATGTGACTGTTGTGTTAAGTGACTATTTAATACTCCTTCGTTTGTTCATTCAGAATGTTAATTGGTTATCTATGCATGATGAAATTTCTAAGTCGAGCAAATGTTACAAATGATTCTATATCCAGCCAATTATTGGTGCTTTGATCTTTAAAGTGGACCAATCACAACTCGCCCCTCTCACAGATGACCAGATTGCGGGATAGATATATTTGCAGCCAGAGACAAAAAGGCAAGGGAACGGGGACAGAGGTGGCCTCCTAATTAGCAGAGAAAAATGGTTATTTCATGACTGATTTTAAACATTTTATATGCTCTAAGTCCTGCTGTCAGTGTGGGAACAAGAACGCTACATTATGTAACAACCTTAAAATGAACCAGGCCTTTTTTTTTTTTTTTACTTTCAGTCTTCGGAGTCCATAGAAGCAATCAAATAAACATTTCTTCTTGCTTCTTTTTACTGTAACTTCTAGGAAAAAACCTAATGAGACTTTGAGGAAGTGCATCAGGTGCCCGCAGTCATTACAGTGCTGTTTCCCCTCGGTCATGAAAAACTCTCCATGAACCTAAAGAGTGGAGTAAAAAAAGAAAAACATATAAAAAAAAGGCTGCATTTGAATTGTAGATACTTTGTACAAAGCAGGGGGAAGAAAACAGTTGTCATGAATTATTTATTTCATCATGACGACATTATAATTAAATGCATTAACACAAAATACTTCATTTTAATTATTCAACTCCAGTGTTTTTGTGAAGGAATGTCATGTAGTTTGTTGAAAACGAGGAGGTTGCATGCATAACTGAGCGGCAATATTTCCATAATGGGACATAAACTGTATTCAAAGAGGAAGAAGGTTATGAAAAACATTACAGAAGAGAGAAGGGGACTCATGTGGCGTCTCCAAAAACATCACATCTGCAGCATATCTGACTTATTTTTGCCAGCAAGAATCTCTGAAATAATTAAAACAGCTACCCAAAACAGTTCCAGGCTAAAGGCTACCAGGTCTGTAACATAATTAATATAATTGCATTGTTCGGTATAACCTTCAGTTTCATGATCAGCTCCTTACCTGTGGGAATATTCATGTAGACAGACAGATACTCAGTTAATGGTTGTCTTTTTTACTTGTACTCATCCTGGACATTATGCAGTGTGGTATTTCCACTGCTGAAACATCAAGATATTAAGTGAGAACTCGATTGACATTACTGCACCCACATTAAAGATGTTCCATATCAGACACTGCAAGACGAATAGCTCTCTCTTGATAGGATGGCAGCAGTCATTGAACTCACTCGCTGAAGATTTTGGTTTAAATTAATGGACAATAAAATCAATTACCTAGATCAGAACATTCAATCAATGGCTTAATTACAGGTAATTTAATGCCTCAGCTGGAATTGATTCTATTTATTATGCAGCTGTGAATTAATCAAATGTAAGTGGTTTGAAGGAAGAAGCCACATGAGACGTGTTTGGGGTGAAAATAGGAAAGTTCTCTTCACAGCACACAGGCCATTAAATGTTCCGCTAACTTCTCGCACATCTTCCTCCGGGCTTTTAGTGAAACTTAACTCTTTCAGAGATGTTAGTCCAACCAACCTTAGCCTCTGTTTGTTTACTCTGCTGTAAATTTAATCAGTCATCTCATTCCTCCTCTCCTCCTCTGGTTTGAGATTTTTTTTTATAGCATGGAAGCAAAAACAACAATAATTAGTAGATAGATTTGTTCCACTAGTTTTTCGAGTTTTGACTTTCCCTTTGTACTTTTCAAGTATTTAATCTATATAGTTGTACATCACAACAGATATTATTAGGTACATTTACATTTAGTCATTTAGCTGACCCTTTTATCCAAAGCGACTTACAGAGAAGGGAAACAATCAAGGTACAGTGTGATAAGAAAGTGTTAGTGCATCAGTACGTGCTGTGACAATTTTTAAAGGATAGATTTAGCATGTCCAGTTGTTGGTAGTGCTGGAGAGGAGGTCCTCTCTGAAGAGCTGGAGATCTTCAAGAAGTTTTTAAAGGTAGAGAGGGACTCCCCCGCTCGGGTAGGAACTGGTAGTGCGTTGCACCAATGGGGAATAACGAGGAGTCTGGATTACATTTGAACAAAAATGGGTGGCAGAGGCAGGTGTCATTCACTGGAGGATAAGGGCGTTCAAGTAGGTAGGTGCAGTACCGGAGACTACATTGTGGTCAGCATTAGTGACTTGAATTTAATGCGGGCTGCTACAGGTAGCCAGTGGAGCTCGATGAGCAGCGGGTGACGTGACCTTTGGGTTGGTTGTAGACCAGGCGCCCCGCCGTGTTCTGGGTCATCTGAAGAGGTTTCACTGTGCAGGCTGGGAGGCCTGTCATGAGGACGTTACAGTAATCTAGTCTTGAGATGACCACAGCTTGTGTCAGGAGTTGAGTAGCATGTTGAGTTAAGTAAGGTCTGATTTTTCTGATGTTATAAAGTGCAAAGCGGCATGACTGGGCAACTGAGGCGACATGATTGGAAAAGGTTAGTTGATCATCAATCATAACCCCTAAGTTTCTCACCACCCTGGTGGGGGCGAGACATAGGGAGGCAATTCTGATGTTGATGTCGTGGTGTATTGTAGGTTTGGCTGGGAGGAACAGCAGTTCAGTTTTTTAGAGGTTCAGCTGGAGGTGATGTGTTAACTGTGTCAAAGAGGTTAAACTTGTTTTCTGTGCACATGACAATAAAACTTTGAATATACAATGTAAAGAACAACTGCACCTGCTTTATTAATGCTGCATGCACTGCCAGATAGTGGCAACATCCTTTTTCTTCACCCAGTCACTAACGTACCTCACTACATCACAGCTGTGTGTGGTTACAAGTAAAACATATCACACCCACCTGTGATTCTGCGTGTGGTCAAAGATTCAATTCAGACTTGTAGTATTCCACCCACAGAGGTGTGAGCAGCCATGTTTCCCCCCACAATTGAGTGTCTCTTGCTCACCAACTTCTTAACATTGAGGAAAAACATATTCAGTGCATCATAGAGAATTTTCAGTTGCAGCCAGTACTAACTCTAACTTCCTCAACACTGTGTCAGTGTAAACACTGTGCTAATACATAGCGCTGCACTGTGTTTCGTGCTATCAATATTTCAACAAAGCCACTGCCACGACCGCGTATTTCTAACGAAGTTTGAAAGTTCAGACTGTCCACAATAAAGCTCTGTCTCCAGGTAAAATCCGAGATTGCATTGATCTCCCATTCACGAGGGGCTAATGATAAAACAGCCATGCCTGTTTTGTTTCCATCTATAATGCAGCAGCGTCAGCTTGCCTTACTCTTAGAGGCTTTCAACTTAGATTGCAGAAGCTTTCACAAAATCTGTAGTCTCCAGCATCTGTCTCATTGTTAGTCTGCCTCTATTTGAAGTGTTTTATGACACCTAGCAGTTGGCAGAGATGCAAGGAGGAAGAAATATCCAGCTGCTGAATTAATGCGAGAGATGGAGGAGGACCATCGGCTATTGTCCACAGAGACACAAGGATGTACACATGCTTCAGTGACATAAAGAAAAAGTGTCACTATTACTACAGGCACATCTTCTACGTGTAAACAAAGCTTGACACTACTGTCACACGGTATGTCAGGTTGTGTTTTTTTGTCCTGTCTCCACATTTTGTCTTGTCATTTCCTGTTTTATTTTGAAAAGAGCTGTTTTATTTCCCTTTAAGACTGTAGGATTTTCAGTTGTAGTTTTCATAGCCATAGCCATAGACTATCAGTGGCCTGATAGTACACACTGGCCACACAGGACTCAGAGATAGGACTCGGACGCAGAGTTAGGGTACAACTGATCAAAAGCTTTATTATGCCGCAAAAGGAGAACTTTCAACAGAAGGCGCCTCGGAAAAGAGGGGTGGCTATGAAAACTACAACTGAAAATCCTACCATCTTAAAGGGGGAAAATAAAAACAGCTCTAAAAAAAACTACAATCAGGAACAAAAACAAAACACCTGCCAAAGGGACTCGACTATGAAAAAGTAAACTCACTAACTTAGATGGCTATGAAAATGAAACGGCAAAAGGCCAACAAAAAACCCTCTAACCCTCTAAAAACCCTCTCTACAATTGTGACTAGACAAAATGACGGGTGGCTCTTGACTACAGACAAGACACACTGGCACAGGACAAAGGGAGACGCAGACTATAAGCACACATGGGGGAAAAAGGGAAACAGGTACACAATCACAAACACAATCAGGAATCAGGGAAGAAAATCAGACTGAGGCACATGAGGAAGGGCAAGTGACCTGGAACGAGAGGAGTTACTTTTCAAAATAAAACAGGAAATGACAAGACAAAACGTGGAGACAGGACAAAAAAAACGCAACTTGACATACCGGTGTGACATCTACACAGTAAACACAGTCATATTTCATATCAAAACCTTTATTTACACTGCATTTGGCCAGAATAAAGTATTTAAAATGACAGAATGTAAATTGTACAGAAACACTTTCATGGCAAAACCTTTATTTTATATATAATATTCATATGGAATTTTCATTTTAATTGTTTAAACCTATATTTATTAAGTAAAATATGGAATAAAAACAACCTTTTTCTGTAAAAGGTTTTACCATAAGCACAGCTTTTTTCAGTTCTTTTGAAGATGTCCTTAAATTATGTTTAAAAGTGTTTAATTAATTTTGGGAAGAAGACTGAGATGCAGTTTATAAGCTGACAACTCTTTTCATCATGTTCTATCACACTGTGATCTACAGGCACATCTTACGGTGCCACTTTACTTTTACCTCATCGCCAGTCGTTCTGGTATTTACTCCAACACACCTCTAAGCCCACTGCCCCAAAACGCACAGTGTTGTTGTGCTTTTTCACCAGTGCTAATTTGCTCTGAATAATGTTTGTTTACTGTGTTCTCTTTGAGTACTCTGTACGTTCAAGAACACCTTAAGCCAGTCTGACAAGTGCTGTGATTACCATATATTAAGAATGTTGGAAACAGAGGACAGACGTTATTCAAAAATAATCTGAATCCTCTCACAACCCCTTGAAAAATGTTCAAATCACACTAAATCCAGAATGCAGCTAGTCAAAATGGATGAATCCACAGTAATAACAAAGCTAGATGAAGTGTTTTTTTTGTTTCCTCAGAAATGCAGTGACCTTTTTGCACTCTAATCTAATTTATAGAATACAGCAGTCAAACATAGTCAAAGAGAGAATGCAGCACAGGAGGTTGGCAAATAATTTGAGATCTTAATATCTCCTGTAGAAGTATTGGCACGAACACAGACATGTCACAAAGCATTACAGTGCAGCAAAATTGCTACAGGCACAAGAGTAACATTACACTTATCCGTGATGCATCTAGCGAGTGGCATCCCAGGAGAAGTAGCTCAGGTTGAAACTATGGATGCTGTCATTGCAGGAGTGAGACATTTTCATCAGCCTGGAAGAAAGATAGCAGCATTTGAACAGCAGCAGTAATGTTAGTTTTCTGTGGCATTTATGTATTTTCAGGGTCTTTTCTGGATAAAAGTGTCCTAAAGTTTCAGTGGAGCAGATCTTAAAACTGCGAAAACATTCATGTGGAACAAAAATGGCATGATGAAATGGCCTAAATGAATCTAAATAATTCATCTTGGGTCTTCAGAACTTGGCTTTTTAGAGAAGTATAATCTGCCTGTGGTTACTAAAATGCTGCAGTGAAAGTTAGTGAGATCAACAAGCCAAACCAAACTGTTGCACTTTCAGAACTACCCCGCTGAGGTGTCCCTCCCCCGAACACCTGTGACGCAAAACCGCTCTCAGAGGCATAATGAAGCTGTGTATGGCAGAGCGGGGTGACTGAAGTGACAGTGCTGACAAATGTGGGCCAGCATCACAACAAGTCAACAGAAAATAGTCTGGGGAGTTATGAGAGGGTTACCTACATCTGTGTGGACAGGCAGCGTTCACAAAACCTCCGCTCCAAATCCGTGACGAAGGGGTTGTGTCTGTTGTCTGCTGAGACTGAGGTGTCATGGTGGTGATGTGGGTGCCAGATGGCTCAGTCTCATGGAATGCGTGGATGAATGAGTAACGTAGAAAACTGGAGGTGGGACATGATTAAAACAGACTATAGAAAAGGAAACTATATTACATTGCTCTGTCATGAGTGGAGCTGAGTCAATAGCTCTTGATACTTTTAGTTTTTGTGCTACAGATATTATTAAACAAAGAAGTCTTGTATATCTTCTATAGATTCGACTTTTATCTATACATAATCTGTACCTTTATCCCTGCTGTACACTATATCTTCCACAGTTCATACCATAACATACACTTACATCCTACTTTGAGTTTACCCATAGACTACCGTAATGAGACATACCTAAACCCTGTATACATTTTAGCTTTAAGGTGGTGGCCTTATGGTGCTGACAACACTAACACGAATCTGCATTGGCAAACTGTGTTTGACAAAGTTGACAGTTGAAGTGGTGTCAAAGGAAACTTTATTGAGTTTGTTGATTCATTGTTGACCCTTGAAACTCATCACAGCTGACTGACTTTTAAATGTGTAGGTGACAGGAAGTCAGTCAAACAGTAACTTTCAAATCAACCAATTATAAGTATAATTATAAGTGTTTCTGTCTCTCAAAATATGTCTGTAATCAACACTAGATTTAAATGCCACTTAACCACCACTATATTATATTGTATTATATGTAGGGAGTGGTTTGGGATGAATATATATACACAACACCCCTCCTGGTCCTGGTTCAGCACAGTGGGAAGAAACTCAAAATGCATAAAGATATCATTAGCATTTTTCATATGTTGCCATTCACATACTCTGCAACAGTAGAGCCCTGCAACGCTGTCTGTTATCGATCAGATTCATGAACAAACCGATTTAAAGGATGTAAAGCTCTGGTGTTTCATTTGCACTCGGTATAGTGTGACTGACTGCGCACCAATCAGCCGGCCGTGCTAACCTCAGCGGATGTTGCTCGCTGTGTGCTAATGTCTAAAAAAGATCCAGTGGAAACTCCTGGAACTTTGGATCCTCCTCCTCATTATCAGTAGACATACTGCATCAGTTTACGTACTGTGAAGTCTGTGTACACCGGACCGTGATGCTCAGCCTGTGACCTCTGTACCATGACGGTTCAGCTCACATAGACTGAGCATTAGAGGCCATATGCAGTATGCTGAAGAAGAAATTTTGAATAGGATCCAATGGTTTGTGTCCTTTTTATGGCTGATATTATTGTTCTAAATTGTCATGCGTACACTTAACATGAGATTGTCTTACAAGGTACCCTATAGTAATAGTAACACCTTTCATTACAAAATATGTCGTACCTCGACTTTTTTCAGTGATTATACATGCATTATCAGGTCAGATGTATTTGTGAGAGTGTCCTAGATAGAAGCATGGTTATTAGAATAGAGACTGGTAGCTGGCTGTATAAATCTATCCACCCACAGAATCTGCACAGCAAAATCCATGTTTCCCTATCCAATCCTATTCATAGTTGAAACCCATACACGGCACCACACTTCAGCAGTGATGACCATGTTCAGTGGGAAGGATATTTAGTTTTGCACAAGTGGTTTTAAATTGACTGTACAAGTCTTTGATACTCACAATGATCAAATACAATACAATGTGCAGCACTACGGTTGATTTGTGCAGCCCAGAGCTAAACAATCCTCCCCTGCTTCAAGTTTGACTTTGATAGAAAAACCTTTTGAAGTGATGAGATGGTACAGTAGAATGCAGAAGTCACAGGAGATTGTAGTTAAGAGTGAGTGAACCGCATCATGACTTTGGTGTGCTACTTTTATAAAACCACCCAGGACACTGCTGGCCCTGCGCCAGATGGGGGGAGCACGGAGAGGTTATGGTGGTTGGGGATGGGGGTTTAGCTTGAAGCATTGATGGAAAGAGCAGCAAAGACAAAAATCAATATTTGCAGGGTGGATGAAAATTCCCTCAGCATCCAAGCTAGTTGTCTGGAGGAGTTTGGCTGCTTTTCTTCTCTGCTGTTTTCTACTCTGGGTGCCCTTTATCTCTTGCCAGAATCCCTCATTGACTGTGCTTACTCTAGAGCTCTTTATCATACAGATTGAAAACTGGGAATCATCCAGGAGTGAATCACATGTGATTGAGAATTCGGCATCCAACACATGGTTGTGCACCTTCTCCACACTCTGAGCTGTAACCTTTTCTATTGTACCTCATTAGTACTGTTGTGCATGTGGGTATCGGTATGTGTGTGCCTGTAGCTTATTGATGCCATTGGTGTCCCAGTCACTGCTGCTGTTACCTAGAGCTGATAAATGATGGCCAACTTCACCTCCTCCCAGGATCCTTTGCTGCCTCTGGCTGGTTTCTCTGCTGTGTATTGATGTAGAGACCTAGAGACCAGTGTCGCCTGTGCCCTTTAACCCCACCTTCCAATTTGCCTTCAGTGGATGGTGGGCAGCATTGAGAATCTGCTGACTTGTGCTCACACTGCTGCATGAAGTATAACCTTTCTGAGTCCTTTAGAAATTAGCCTATTAATATGACTGGAAGAACACATTGCTTAACCCTTTAGATAAACTCAATAAACTGTTAAACAAAATAAATCTGCTGTAGTCTCCAACATGTCATATCTGTTTCACAGAGACCCAGCGAGGCGGCGCATGCGACACATCAGTCATGGCCCTCTGCTTCATTGGCGATGAGGCAATCAGTCAAGATGTCACAGTGAGCATGTGTCAACTGGTGGCAGTGATGGAGGGCATGGGTATGGGATAGTGGCGGGTGGGGGGCATTCTGGGTTCTGGCCGGATAAATCTTCAATGGCAGCTCCCAGCAGCTTCTGCCAAAACACTTGGTCTCAACAACAAGCCAGTGAATGCCTCTATGTAGGATGCCTTCTTATTGGATGAGTCAATGGCCCCAGGCAAAAAAAAGTTCCCACATCTCAATTTCACATTGACAAGAACTCTGCTGTGAGGATAATTGCGGATTTGGTTGCTGTGCACAGTGAAACAGAGAGATGAACAGAGGGGGGAGGGAAGGTATTGAATATGATAAAACAATCAGATAACCACTGTAAAGCAACATTTACTTCTGGATGTAATTGCCATTTTGTAATTAATGTTTAGTCACAAAAAAAAAAATGCTCCTCAAAGGAGCCGTGCAGCATATTTTGATTGTATTATATTCTGGCAGAGCATGTAAGTGCACTTCCAATTTACATTATGCTATTAGCAATTCTCATTATGTTATACTCTTCTATGCAATCATCTCTATGTAACTTATAATAGAATACATTTAGCCACATTCAGGCTAAATGAACTAGAATCCTGATTGGTTGTAATGTGATGTCTGAACTGAAGAAACGAAGAACAGAAACGCTTCACAAGTGTTCCAAAACTAAAGCTGGTCCATTATTTTTCATTCAGACAATGGCTGCCATTCCATTTCCTTTCTCCACTTGAGATTCTTCTTCTTCTCAATATTCAGATTTACCACATGATGATTAACTGAAGCTGGAAACAATAAACATCCCTAACCCTCCGACTGAGGTATGGTGTGTTCACGTCCTGTTTTACTACTTTGATAAACCCCTTAAATGTTTGTGATGTCCTAAAACAAATTGAAAAGGCAAAGCCACAAAACAATCTTCACAAAAATTTTTTTGTCCACTTCAGACTAAAACGAGTCAGTCCCCATGTTAAAATGCCAAACCTCACACAAACTTGTTTTCTATAACTGACCTGTTCAAAGGCTTAAAGTTATGCATAATTAAGACTGTTGTTGCTTTGACTGACAGGTGGGTGCCATCACAGATAGCTTGGCTCATTTAGCCAACCTCAGGTCTACCCATCATCCATCTCTTTGTCCACAGGGCTCCGCAGGGGCCTTGGGGTCATAGACGGTGACGGCACTAAGCCAGATCAGAGAAAGACTCTCTCCCTCTTTGGTATGCGAGGCCGCTATTTGGATTGCTGAAGGAGTGCCGGTGCCAGCCTATCTCAAAGTTGCCTGGTGACCAGGGTCAAAGAAACTGAATGTTGGCCTCCCAGACATAATAGATAGCTAACTGTTGACGTTCCATTAACATGAACAGACGACAGTGGCTCCAGACTAGAATGTGCTGAAGGTGAGCACTAACATGGGTAAATGCATTCCCTTTGTGTATAGTATTTGTGGTGTCATCTGTGAGGGTTTAAAGTCTGACCACCAGCATGAGCTGGGCAGAATAGAGACCGACTCATATGCATACCTGACTGTATGTGTGAATGTCTCTGATTCTCCTTGGCCAAGCTTCGATAAATATTACAGCATAAGACATCAGAGGATCCTGAACACTTTCTTCCCTCCTGACCTGGTGCCATTGATTTCAGCAGTTTCTCCACAACACCAATTAGCAGGTCTGTATTGTATTATTAAAAAATTATAAGCTCCAGCATTTTGGGATAAAATAGGGTGTCTTTCAGTGTCACAATAAAGATGTATATGTTCTTAAAATGACCAGTCATCTGGTACTTCAGATTTAGATTTTTACGAGATGATTTACAACATCAAGTTTGACAAATATACAATTTCCCTAAGAGGCAAAACAGAATGAGAATTAGATTTTTTACAAATTGAGCTTGACTCGTGTATGTGAAGTTACCCTAGTCCCAACAGGAGATTGGAGCATCGGAACTGAGCAGGTGCAATCCACTACAGCAGTGAATCACCGGACCTCTCGCCCTGTTTGTGAGACGTCACCTGATTCAGAGCACTCACTTCTGCCATTTTCTCGCGGGCCCATTGAACCCGTCTTCCTGCCTCCCTCCAGCTGGTGTCTCCACCACACACCAGATGGCTCAGCTTGCCTGAAAAACATTTACCCTTTCAGTCCGAACGTGACAGATTCATTGCCAAGCGTTCACATCCTTACCACCAGTATGGAGGTGGCATGGTGGCTCAGTGGTTGGCACTGTCACTTCACAGCAACAAGGTTCAGTTCTTGTGTTTGTGTGGACAGTGTAATGTTCGCCCTGTGTTTGTGTAGGTTTCCTCCCACCACTGAAACACCATGAAGTCAGATGGATTAGAGGCAGTGATTTTCTTCATGTCTGAGTGTCTTTGGCTCTCCATGTTTGCACTGTGAAGAGCTGCTGTGCTGTCCTTGGTTCCTTGACTTCTCTTCATTTTGGGATAAATTCCATCCCTGCAAACAACCCAGATCAACTGGCAGTCAGCAATATCGCTTGGAAAAAAATGGTTCAATTAATGATGAATGCAGAAATCTCTTGAAAATCATTCTAATATTTTATAGACCTCTTTAAATGGACAAAAAGGCCAACAGCAATGGAATGAACATCTTTTATCTATTTTTATTCATTTATTGAAGAAGATATATCTCATATTTAAAGGAGAGCTTTGAAGGTTTTCTTTTTAGACCAACAGATGAGCATTTTAAGGATGTGACTGTCTCACTGAGTAAGTAGGCCTTTGTTCAGCCGGATTCTCAAAATGGCTTTGTATTTGAGCACCAACGATCATGTAATATGAAAATGTGTAATGACTAAATCAATAATACACTAGAGATGTTGAACTTGTATTGGCAGGCTATAAAATAAACGAGTTCAATCAATGAGAGACGATTAAATATGTTTTACAATGCCTGATAAAATAATTAGAAACTCATGAGGAGATATTACAAACCTCCGTTTATAAAATGTCATTAACTATATTCTAAGGTTGTTGGTTAACATAAAATGTTATTAATATAATAAGAGATACCTTGGCAGAGCTCCATCCTGTTTAATTTGGTATCTTTGCTGGCTATTGACCTGGCTGCAAACAACCACCTCCCAAAGTACTTTAAAGGCTTAATTTCCCCAAATAATGGTGCCTCTTCTAATAAAAGTTTACTACTCCTGAATGCACATAAAGACATCATGGAAACCTGAAGTTACATGGCACACGTTGTGCAGAAGAACGAACAGGACAGAATGTGAGAGCATCTCGTGGTGAAAGACCTTTTATTTACACAGGACATGACACTAGCGAGGACTGGACACATAATTATCTGACCTTTCCCACAGTCAGACCAGCGGCTGAAACAGACACTGTACTAGCAATGTGATGTCAAAGACCTAATCTGTGTCAAGACTATGACCAGCAGTGTTCAAGTCTCAAGCTTTTAATTAGACATGAAAGCAACGGGGAATATGTTTGCACCCGTTGACCTCTGTTAACACCTCAGTACACTGGCTTTCAAGTTGAGTTTGAAAGATTTCAAATGTTCTATATGCTATAATATGATGATTAAATGTTCTGCTGGACATACCAAATATATATATGATCATTTGTAGCTATAACTGATATTTCATATCAAGAGTTTGTGAATCTAAGCAGCTTTATTCCAATCAGAATTTGATCTTTTTATTATTATAATTATTTATTTATTTTGAATAGTGACAGAGAGAAATGAAAGGCAGAGGAGAGAGAGGGAATAATATGCAGCAACAAAAGGCCCAGACTTCGAGGCCTTGCCTTCATATGTGGTACGTGCTCTACACGCTAAGCTACCCTACTTTGATGATATTAACCGAGTCATGAATATGGTGCAAGATGCCTCAGCCTTTTGGTAATGAGATGTTGAGAATATATTAGGTGGCAGTAGAGTGCTGCACAGGCTGGATAATGTCACAAGCCCCCCCCAGCTTGCATTATTATTTATCCCATTCTGGGCCCAACACTGGTGCAGTGTTTGTGTTCTTGGTTCAGTGTGCTGCTCAGTTATCAGCCTCTCTTCTGCAGCACAATGAAGTAACTTTATATGGTTACAATTTGAGAACAACATGATGACCATGAGCACGGTCACAAACATGCTTCAAAGGACCAGCTAACTATTAAAAGTGACTTTTATTTGTACCACAATAAAACAATCAATTCAGACTGGCTGCAGGAAGATTGGAAAAAGTGTTATGGACAGACAAATCCAAGTTTGATGTGTTTGGATCACAAAGAAGAACATTTGTGAGACGCAGACCAAATGAAAAGATGCTGGAGGAGTGCTTGACGTGATCTGTCAAGCATGGTGGAGGCAATGTGATGGTCTGGGGTGCATTGGTGGTGGTAAAATGGGAGACTTGTACAGGGTAAAATGGATCTTGATGAAGGAAGACTCCATTTTGCAATGCCATACCATACTCAGTGGATAGCACTTGATTGGAGCCAAATTCACCCTCAATCATTATTTATGACCGAGTCAATGGCTATATTTCCTATTCATTTTGCAATATGTCCTATTTAAACTAATTTCTTGTATGTTTTCATGGAAAACATGGAATCTTCTAAGTGACCCCAAACTTTTGAACGGTAGTGTATTAACATTATTTGTTTGTGAAAATCTTGGAATTGATTTGGGGACAATGACTTAGATGGATAGCTTGCTAGTCTTGTTGTTATGCAATGTTTTTGACTTTGAACCTTGCTACCATAGCGTTTTCTGGTTCAGAAATGAGCCAAAAGGGCCTTTGTGCTGAACTCATAGAAATATCTCCTAAAGACAAGTCATGTCTAAGGTTTGTCCATTTTTATCGAACAGTGAACAAGGTAATGATTTTTCCAGGTATGAGTCATTTTTAATGCAAAACACATTAAACACATAAAATATAAATTAATGATCTTAATTGTGTTTGTCTCTTTGGTAAGTGACCATGGTATAAGTGGGATAATGCCCTTCAAGGTTTCCATTATCAGGAGTTTATGGACTCAGCAGAGGGAGGGTTCTGGCCTCTCTGTTGTCCATTAATTCCTCGTGGACACCTCATTCTGCTGTTATCCCTTACATACACTTTATGTATCCCATACATACAAAACACAACAAGGTAAGCTAAGGCGAGCCTGAACGTCACAGCCAGATGGCATCATTCCTGTCATATGGGACAAGTTTGCTTCTGAGGGGTTAATGATGACATGGAACACTTAAAGGTTTATCAGTATTCTTTGTTCTTAAAGTCTGTGTAAAGGCAATTCCATGTTTTCTTTCAAAACACAATAAATATGTTGGAAAATAGTTGCTGAAAACACGTGAAAAGACTTTGAACGATGTATTACTGAAATGTGGAGTTAGAGGTTCAAACATTTTTTCACCAGTTTTCAGTCCAGGATTTTTTGGGCGGTCCTAATAGGATGCCGTCACGCGGTGACCACCCAGCCCCCCTAAGCGCAACGGTATAAAAGCCTTCAGCGCAACAGCAGCTTGTGGCTATGACAGGGAATATATGTAGTCAGATCTGAGTTTACGTGTGTCGGTAACGGCGCACACGGACGAGAGACACCTGCCGGGTGCGGCGTGCTGCCAGTAACCCCCCCCTTCATCAAATCACCGCAACGGAGCAATAACCGCAAAGTGACAACAGACAGCGTTTCACTAAGATACATGACTTATGTATGTTTGGACAGAGAAAGAAAGACACAGAGTGGTTCAGCGGATATGTCCCTACAGTCCTGGAGCTGAGAATACTGCCCATTTTTACCTGAATTTGACACCTAATTTCATAAACTTAATAAACATTAATCATTCAAATTTGGCTGGTTGGTTAATAACACTTTCTTCTTTAGTCTGACAAACTCAAAACACATATTTATTCTGACTTTACACAGACTTTAACTAACTGGCAGCTGTTGACAAGTAACTCTACAGTACATCATTGGTTACTGTAATTTTCTACAGTACATTATTGGTGATGGTAATTTTCTGCAGTAACTCTATAATTAGTCTAGTTTTTGACTGAATACACAGTACACTATTGTGAAACACACAAACTACTACTGCACAAACTAAATAAATTACTGTGGATTTCACAGCTGAAATTTAGTGTATGTAGTAGTAGTAATAGTAGTAGTTATATTTTAAATATATGAACCCATCCCCAAATTTGCCAGTGATATGACCTACATCAGCAATCTAGCCTGCTCAGCTGAGAGTGCACAGCTCAGCCAGGCTGGTTTTTTCGTGGTGATCATCAAGCTCCGAGCGATAGTGTTGAGGTTATTTGAGATTTTATTTGTCCAAAAGAAATGACCAAGTCTTCTGAGAAAGCCATTATAGAATGTTTTCCTATCAGCTTTCACAACTCCCCAGCACCCAGGAGTAGATGGGGTAAATTGAAGTGCCAAAGTTTTTTTTTTTTTCATCCTTTAAAAAAGAAAAACCTCTTGGACCTGATAAACCACATGGCTGAAGGATATCTGAAGGCTATGCAAACATTCAGGGATACAGTGAGAGGGGGAGAACCAGATTGACAAGAAAAAAGGAAGACATAATTCTTTACTTTGCTTCATGCTGCCGTCTACCACACTTTGTGATCCCCAGGAAGGATTGAGGGAAGCATGAAAATGATATTGGTGGTCGTCTGTCTGGAGTTCAGCAGATGTCGCGCCTGTGGTCCAGAATTTTTAGTAGAACTTAAACAGAAGGGGGACAAAAAAAGGTAAGGTATATCTTATAAAAACTGAAAATGTGGATTCATGTTGTGTATGCTGCACTTGTGTGTAAACCAGTGCGCACACCTCATCACTGTCATCATTAGACGTTTATGAGTTTCTGCCAGTTTTATGTGTGTCCTGCCATCAAGACCTAACAATTCATAAAAGTGTACTGGAGACACTCCAGCTGCTGCGATATAGTACATACGAGGGGAGGATGTGACAGAAATGTGGTGACTGAGGTGTTCTGCAGAAGCTCAAGGCTGCGTTTATGTGAGCTGTGTGATGTGACCCTGGTCAGACATCTTGATACATCACACGTGTGATGGGGAGAAATGAAGGACGGTTGATAAAAATGGTATGCTTTTCTCAAATCCATTATAATTTGAAGAAATGTCAGGCTTTTTGTGTAATGGATCTGTAACACAGTTTGAGGACAAAAGACATTTTCAAATCTAGCATGGGTCGATGATAGCAGTACAGTAATACAGGTTAATACTGCTTATTTCACAAAATGTGTTTGTCACCATCAACAATTGAAGACAAACCATTATTTCTGGACATTATGAGTGTGGCTAGATATACTTTATGTGCAAAGAAAAGACAGCACATGACCCAAAAATAGACCTCTGTCCACTGGGCTGTTTTTCACCTGACAGTATAATGCAGCAGCACCACAACGGTATGACTTATTTCAGGACCTCTCTATTAGACTGTAGCCAGTCGTCAACTTTGTATTTGGCTTTCATCATTTTGTGGAAAACAATGTTCAAGTGTGCAAACTTCTCCTCTTTTAGTGTGTAATGGCAGGTGGCGTGCTTGTTACTTGGAATTCCACTTGTATAACGTTACACGTGGTAGGGCTGCAACGCCGAGCTGATCACGTCTCCGTCACATTGCGCTGTTTTGGTCAGTTCTCGACGTGGCGGCGTACATGGAACACGTCTTATCCACGCCCAGTGGAATTAAGACTGCTTATTTAACATTACTAATGTTTGTAATTATAACATACTTGAGCTCCTCAGCAAAAGTACCAACATAATATCAATGTAGGCTTCTATTGGTTCCATTTTTTTTCTTTGTTAAGATAGTGTTAGCAATGCTCATGCAGTCAAAAAGCACAATGTAATTAAACAATCTTCTTATGGATTTGTTTGGAACATGGGACTAACTCCTGAGACGACAGCGTGGATATTGTAATGCTTGTTACAGTAGCTTGTTTATGTGGCTTGTAGGGGTGTGCATTACACAACTTGGTATCGATCCGATACCAAGTAAATACAGGGCCAGTATTGCCGATACCGATACAGATACCAATACTTTTACTTAAAAACAGCCCATCTACTTTAGTGTAGGGAGGGCAATGTATCATAATTTCTGAAGTGAATGCATCATCAATGTAAATATGGGAATATTAATGTTCCTTTGATAGTTAACACAAAAAGGTTATTATATTCATCTATTCATATATTCATACATCTGGGACCGCAATTGAGTGCATGATTGAAATTGAGTGCAATTGGGGACATGTTGAAATCGCGCATTGTTTCGCGCAGAGGCAGATTGGGAGCATGCACAAGGAGGACAAATGAAATAAAGGATTTGATGACTGATGCTGGAAATGTTGATAAAGTCAATGACACATTTGAAGCGTTTAAAGGAGCTGTGGATGAATTTAAAAATGCTCACAAGTCTGTGCAAGAGCTCTTATCAGAGGAGGAAAAGGAAAATGATACTATGACTGGTATGAACCCAGAATAACTAACCTGAATTATTTCATGAAAGATGTTGAGACGTGGAAAAGAGAAATTGCACAATCAAAAGTTGGACCACTGGACAGCATATGAAATGTATCACACAAAACACGGTCTTCCTCAGTCTCCTCAGAGTTAAAAAAGGCCAAGGCGGAGCGGGCTGCTGCAATGGCTCGAGCTGCTGCATTGAAAGAAAAACGCACCTTGCAACTGGAGGAAACAAAACTGAAATCAAAGATGGAGCAAATGGAGTTGGAGGCAGACCTTGCAGCATCTAAAATAAAAATTCTCCCAAGTGATGGCGTGGATCAGGAAGCTCCAGGTGATGGCATGGAGGAGTATTATGACTCTCATCATGAACCAGAAACAATGGAGAGCAATGTGGAATTTGTGCATCTAGGTGCAATACCAAAAACCCCACTTCACCAAGCCATCTTAAGTCTCCACAGACCTGCACCTACAAGGGGTACCAAAACACCAGAAAATAAACCTCAAATCAATAATGTAACTGAAAAACACAAAACTGAAACTGCAAATCATAATCGCCCCATAACTCATGTTGCACAGGATTACTCAAATGTGGTTGTTAATGCTGCTCACGATAACTTAGATGTGGTTATTCAAAGACAAAATGACTTAGCAGAACTCATTGTCTCACAGCAAAACCTGTCTCTGTTACCTGCAAGAGAGATTTCTGTGGAATATCAGTCTTTTATCCATGCATAAAAAGGACAGACTCTACTATCTTCAGCAGTTCACCTCTGGTTTACCTAGAGACTGCACATGGATGGGAGCAGGAGCAGGGGCTATAGTGAAGCAAGACACCTTTTAAAAGAGCACTTTGGGAATGAAATGAAGGTTTCTGGAGCTTACCTGGAAAAGGCCTTGAACTGGACAGCGATTAAAGCTGATGATGGGAGAATGCCGCATGCATACGCTGTGACAACGCCCTCCCACGAAGTAAGCCCACTAGGTACTGTACTCGTGATTCATCCGAAGGAAAGGTTAAGGGTTTCTGCCCTAACACAAGGGAGCACTGCAGGACAAAGGCCTTAGATTTGAGTGGATCCCTGCGTAAGGCTTGGGATCCACCATGTTCCTAACGGGGCGGGAGCTGGGCTCTGCTGAGGAGAAGTAGTAACAGGGGCTGAATGAGGAGGCTGAGTGAGAGTGATTTGGGCGAGTTCCTCTGAGATAGCTGAGAGGCGAACCGAGATGTCGTTTACTTGCCCTGAGAGAATGGCTGAGTTGTTCAAGAGGCTTTCCAATTGTTGGTCGTGTTTCCGCAGGAGGGAATCTTGGCTGGGGATGGCGTGCTGGAAAGCATCAGTGTCTGCGTGGTCCATTGTGGCCAGATCTTTCTGTGACAACGGGTGGTAAGCGGACCAAAGAGGCAAACGCTGGGTTCACAAGTGGTACAGAGTTTATTCACAAAAAAACAGGGGAAGGGCTCAGGCTGAAGGTCGGGGATCTCTGTGGCCCGATGACTGGGTCTGTGGGAGGTGAGGACAGGGGAAAGCTGGGAGACACAAGAGGGGGAGAGGACGACGGTGAGGTGAGGGTCCGGGAGAGGGTCAGAGAGAGGAGCAGGTCCAAGCTGGCAGCTGCTGAGCAGGGGTAGGTGATCACGGGGGAAATTGTAAAGATCTGGTGAAGAGTGAGTGGAGAACCGGTGTATTTCAGCAGAAGGAGTAATGACCAGATGAGCCTCAGGTGTGTGCTGCAGCAGCTGCCTGCGACTGGGGCCCGCACCTAGGAGGGAGGAAGAAACACACAAGGAGAGGAAGAGAGCAACAACAGGGGCAGCACAGACGTGGATGTAGCAAATGCAATGCATTTGAGAGGATGCTGTAATGTGATGCAAGATTTACAGTATTTAGAGGAACTTGAGATCCCATCAAACCTAAGGCTGATAGCATCCAAACTACCCTACAAACTCCGGGAAAGGTGGCGTACCACAGCTTACAAGACAAAACAGAGAACTGGCAGGAGGATTAGATTTCAGCACTTTGTGGATTTTGTGGAAAAACAGGCTAAGATGCTTCTGGATCCGTTGTTTGGGGACATTCAAGACCAAATGACAACAAAAAGATCTATCCCAAGAAGCAAAAATGAACCAAAATCAATAAGAGGCAAAAACAGCAGCTTCGCTACTTCAGTAGCAGTGAATATGGAGAAAACAGAATATGCTGTAAAACAATCATCATCTATTCCACAACAACCTCCTCAAACCACACCCAGTCCCATCATCCCTTCCTGTGGATTCTGCCATGGGAAACACACTCTGACTGACTGCTCACAATTCAAAACACAGTCACATGACAACAAGGTTGAATTCTTAAGAAGCCATGGATATTGCTTTGGATCCCTACTAAGAGGTCATCTAAGCAAAAATTGTAAAAGAAGATTAATATGTCAAGTTTGTCAAATGAAACATCCTACTCTACTTCACATTCTCGGTGCAAAAGGTCCAAGACAGGAAAATCAACCAAAAGCCACTGCTGAGACAGAAGAAACCCCCATAAGCAGTGCTCTTGTTTTAGCCGGTGATGCAACTGGGGCCGGGAGAGACTGTGCACTTGCGATTGTCCCAGTCAGAGTTAAAGTGGCAAAAGGGAGCAGGTATATTCAGACCTATGCCTTCCTCGATCCAGGCAGCACAGCGACGTTTGCACAGAAAATCTAATGAACCAGATGAATGTGAAAGGACGCAAAAAAGAGATACTTTTGCGAACAATGGGACAGGAAAAGCCTGTAGGGACCTATGAGATCAGAGGATTGGAGGTTGGAGACTTGAAGGGCTGCACATATCTGGATCTGCTGAAAGTTTACTTAGAGTAAAATCCCTGTCTCAAAGGAAAACATAATCACACAAGATGATTTGAAGAGGTGGCCTTATCTCAGTGGCATCCAGTTAACGGAAATTGAGGCAGACATTGAACTCCTCATTGGGAGCGATGTTCCTTGAGCAATGGAGCCATGGAAAATAATAAACAGTCATGATAATGGACCGTATGCAGTCCAAACCTTACTTGGATGGGTGGTAACTGGATAGTGTGACAGAAAATGCTGGGCCCATTGCAGTGTCAAGTAACAGAATCTCTGTTGTTGAGTTGAAGGATCTACTCATCAGACAATATAATCAGGATTTCTCTGAGAACATATACGAGGAGAAAAATGAGATGTCAGTTGAGGATAAACGTTTTATGGAGATTGCTTCCAGCTCAGCATTTCTTAAAGATGACCACTATCATTTACCACTGCCTTTTCCAGGATAAAGACAAGGTTATGCCTGATAACCATGGTATGTTAAAGGAACGCACACTGCACCTTATGAAAAAATTTAGAAAGGATACAGTGTATGCTGAGGAATACACCTCCTTCATGGAGGACTTCCTCAAAAAGAGTTACGCAGAAAAGGTTCCACCACAGCAGCTTCGCAGAGAGGATGGAAAATCTGGTACATCCCACATCACGGTGTCTACCACAAGCGAAAGCTCAAGATGCGGGTGGTGTTTGACTGTACATCCTTATTTCAAGGAACATCTCTGAACAAGGAGCTTCTCCCAGGTCCAGACTTAACAAACACCTTCATTGGAGTTCTACAAATTGCAGTCATGGCAGACATTGAGGCAATGTTTTATAAAGTACATGTTGATGAAAAGGACAGAGACTTCCTGAGGTTTTTGTGGTGGCCAGAGGGTGATATCAGCAAACCACTTGATGTTTACAGGATGATCACCTCTTTGGCGCTGTATCATCATTGATGTTTACAGGAAGTTCACCTCTTTGGCGCTGTATCATCCCGAGCATCGCAAATTTGCGTCAAACTACTGATGACAATCAGAGGCATTACTCTGATGAAGTTTTGAAAACCATCAAAACTAACTTTTATGTGAATGTGAATCCGATCTGTGTCAATGGTGGACCAAGCTATAAAGCTTGTCAAAGATCTCACTGAAGCCTGCAGTCGGGGAGGCTTCACATTGACAAAATGGGTCAGCATTAACAGTGAAGTGTTAGCGAGCATTCCTGAGCATCACAAAGCAAAAGCAGTCAAGGAACTGGACCTGGATAAAGAAAAGCTGAAAGAACAAATCACAGTTGAGCCTGCACTTGGAATCCACTGGAACACCCACAGTGACACCTTCAGCTTTAAGGTAACTGTCAGAAGCCAGCCTGCTACCAGAAGAGGTATACTCTCCACAGTAAGTTCGGTTTATGACCCATTAGGTTTTCGCTCTCCTTTCATCCTAAAAGCTACTAACTACTTCAAGAGCTCTGCAAATCCAGGTATGGATGGGATCAAGTTATTCCACAGGAATTCGCAAGGACCTGGCAGAGATGGATCAGAGAGTTAAATCAGTTACGTGGGTTTCAAGTACCAAGATGCATAAAGCCTGAGAATTTCGACCCAGTGGAGACTGCTGAGCTGTGCATCACTTCTGTGATGCAAGTGAGTCGGGTTATGGTACAGTAAGCTACCTTAGATTAACGAA
This sequence comes from Miichthys miiuy, assembly GCA_036365135.1. NCBI lineage: Eukaryota > Metazoa > Chordata > Actinopteri > Sciaenidae > Miichthys > Miichthys miiuy. The sequence goes on along the minus strand of CM071610.1, from coordinate 25,644,116 downwards.
CCAACAGGGCAGAATCCATATCTCCTTCATATTTGGAAAAACCAGAGTCTCACCTCTCAAGCAGATCAGCATTCCCAGGCTTGAACTCACTGCAGCAACACTGGCCGTAAAAGTGGATCGGATGCTTAGGAAGGAGCTGCATTTACCACTCACAGATTCAACTTTCTGGACAGATAGTACATCTGTATTGAAATATATTTGTAATCAGACGAAGAGATTTCGGACATTTGTAGCCAACAGAGTTGCAGTGATCCATGATCTCTCACACACAATCCAGTAGAGATACATAAATTCAAGAGATAATCCAGCTGATGACGCCTCACGAGGGTTACATGTGGAATCTTTCTTAAGATCAAGATGGCTGAGAGGTCCGGAATACCTGGGCAGAGAGAAAAAGACATGGCCAAAAATCACACAAGGTCTAGGAGAGATATCAGCAAGGTGAGAAAGGAGGTTACAGTCAACAGTATGAGGATTGAAAACCAACATCCGATGCACATTAATCAAGTATCACTCATCATGGAACCGACTTCAGAGGGCTGTGGCCTGGATATTGAAGGTGAAACTACTACTACTTCAACTGCTAAGCCAACTAAGAAAGGGTCAGACACACGTGTCTTCAGAGATGAAGAAGAAACTAAAAGATCAGTGGAGGATATGCAAGAGGCAGAGAGGGCTATCATTTGTTTTGAACAAGGATGCTACTCCAGCTGTGAACTTACTTACCTGAAAAATGGCAAAACCCTCAGTTCAAGAAGCACCATCCACAAACTGGATCCGATCCTCGATAATGGCGTCTTGAGAGTAGGAGGCAGAATAAACAAAAGTGCAATGCCAATGCACCAGAGAAATCCAATTATTCTCCCTAAAGGTTCTCACATATCTAACCTCATCCTCCAACATATCCATTATCAGGTTGGTCACTCAGGAAGAAGCCATATGCTTTCCAAAAAGTATGCTTTCAAAAGTTTTGGCTCCCTCCATGCAAACTCCTTAGCCAGGAAGATCATCAGATATTTTGCAGACGCATGCAAGCAAGACCTGGAGAACAGAAAATGGCAGATCTTCCTGAGGATCGTTTGTATCCAGTAAATATATTGTATGTATATATATATATATATATATATATATATATATATATATATATATATATATATATATATATATATATATACATGACCAAGGCCTGTCTTTGAATTGACCAATCCACAATCATTGTCAAGAGCATAAACACATTAAAAACACACACACACACATCACCTTTTTCACCCCTGACATGTTTTCATGCCTGCATGTTGAATGACAAACTTGTTTCCTAATGATGTGCTGCTCTGCATGCAGTGCCATACATTGCCCGCACCAGCTAATGTCCCCCATAACAATGAGCAGAAGGAGACAGGTGGCCAGCGACCTGTGAGAGCACGTCCCTCTGGATGCTGGCTGATGACGGGGAAAACATGGACGGGCATTGTATTAATCCAATTCCATGGCAGTAATGTGGAAAATCCAGCAGCTGTCTGAGCTTTATATAGAAGAGCCTAGGGCATGTGAAACCTGCAGTGATTCAAATGGCACAAAAGCACTGGGCCTGAAATACAGCACTCTTCCCCTGGCATATACATCTCCCTGCTTCTCCTTTGCCTTTCTCTTCCCCTCTCAGCATCTCTCTGCTTAATTTTACTTTCCCTCCAATTTCCTCATTTGCTGTCTCTCATACTCTGATGGTCTTTCTTATTTCTCTGCCTGCAGTTCCTGTCTTTCATCTTCCCCTTACAACCCAATTACCTGGGCAGTTACAGCCCAAATCCATCCTTTTTTTCCTCCCATCTCCTCATTCACTCACACTCTCACCTTGTCCATCTACCTTGTATTTGCTCTTAACAGGGACTCTCAGGAGTCTCTCGGGATAGTGCATAACTTTTAGTGCAGAGAGAAGCTGCAGCTGAACGAACGTTTTTTCAATTTAATGAAGATACTGTAATATGTCTGCAGGGTTTGATAATGCTGTTGATCAATACCAGTGACCTAATAATTTCTTTGCAAGGTGCTGAATTTCCAGTCTCAACACACACACACACACACACACTTTTTCAGCTGCTCAACAATGGAGTGCAGTGACCAGCACCACAAGATATTTCAGTCATAAAGGCTAATGAGCCTCGTTCCCAAGCCAAAAAAGCAAATGACCATAATAATGACCATAATTACAGTACTTTGCATCACAATGCTGCACCTCTACACAGAGCAGCTAAGAGCTGGATATTAAAACTGATGAGAAAGTGGCAGAGGATAGATTTTCTATAATACCATCTAGTGGCTGTGTCCAAAATAGCTTCTATGCATGCTGATGGGACAGCGGATTATCATCTCATTAAAATATAAGGTGCATCAGTTGTTTTCTACCACGTATTTCATGTCAGAACCGAACAGAACAGTACTTTTATTACGACTCCTCAGTGTTTTTGCTCTAAAATGATCACACAAAATTAAAAGACCTACATGCACTATGTTGATAACTCACAATAAATGAAATAGAGCAATGTTTAAACTGAATTACACCATTACCATTACACCAAGCACTTAGTACTGAAATGGTTACAGTCTGTATAATTAAGGCCATTGATAATCTGATCTTTGACTTAACCAATCGAAGGATTAAAATAGGAGATGCAGAAAGAATGTTTTTGTCTGCAGATCTTTTAAAAAAATGTATTTGTACTTTGAATCAGCTCGAGTGACATGTCACTTTCTGGATGTTCTCTTATGGATGAAACTACACCATTTTCCACTCAGGTTTCACCCCTTCTATCTGGATTTTTTTTTCTTCTTGTTCAGTGCTAAGCTCCAAAAAGAGACAGTACAGATTTACTGAATTGTCCTCCCACCATGTTCATCTTGTGAACCATTTTGAACAGTCTGTCTTTTTTTTTTTGTTTTTACTAGATGTGTCTGCTGATGTCTTAGACTGCTTCCTGGTTTGCTTTTGTGTTTTGCGGTCCATTGCACATTAGTGTTTTTCTCCCTGTAGCAGAGGCCCATTGGGACAAACAAAAATAGCTTTTGTAGAATCTGGGAACATGAAACGTTCATGGTTTAAAAATCCAGGAATGATTAGCCTTGTGTCGAGCTAAAAATGTGAAACTACATAGTACAGGTTGAGTTTGACATGGCTGTCGCCATCTTGGTTTTTTGCAAGCAGAAGTGGTGATGTATTGGGAATTAGGCTGCGCTCATTGGCTTGGTTTCAGTTTATCTGTTGCAGGAAAAATGGAGGCCTGCCTGGTCACAAACTCGTATTACAGCTAAGTATCTTAGACTTGTCAACCACAAGGAAGGCGCGGCGTAAAACATACCCTGATTTTTTTACTCTGTGTGGTACCGTAGTTTACAAAATGAACATCGTGCTATGTAGGAGAAAACTTGAATCAAGCGATTTAGACCATAAAAACTAGGAGGTAATAAACTAGGTGAGACCAATAAATGGAGAATAGACAGAGCATGTTGGATGTATTTCTTCTTCTGCCTCCTGGTTAATCTAAATATCAGCAAAAACATGGATCATCAGTGGACCTGAGGCGGGCCAAATGATGCCTGGGTGCTCTGATAAGCCTGTACCGGCACCTACCTGTCAATCAAAGCAGTCACACTATTAATTATGTGTAACTTTAAGCCTTAATATCATTTGAACAGGTGAGTTCTACAAAAATTCACCCTCAGTACAGTTGTCATGGACGGAGAAATTAGCTATAGAGACCAAAACTGTTTTTTGTACCAGGCTGGAAGCTATGGAAGAATTATCCTATCTTTATTCAAGAGCGTAGATTTTCAGTTTGAGAGCATGATTTCTCCTTCTCGTGCTCAGATTTATTCTCCTCGTTCTCACATTTTGTGCTCGCACTCAGATTTCTGCTGCTTTCTTTCAAAATGTGTGCCTGGACTCAAAAATCACATGCTTGTGCTCACATTTCTTCTTCTTGGACACAAACATTTCGCTCGCACTCAAATATGTCCTGTGCGCGCTCAGATCTAAAGTCTACGCGCTCAGGTTGAAGTGTCTGCTCAGACTGAATGATGCCCCTCCCTGTGCTTAAAATAGCGTGTTTTACCAGCCAATAGGGAGACAGCTAGAGTGTGGACCAATCTTGGGTGTGTTTTTGAGCGCTCCGTAGGGGCGGGTATATGGTCTGTTTGTAAAACTGCTTCTCTCTTAAAATACACCAATTTTCCATATTAGCCAGCTATTTGAATCGTCACCTATTTAAGACGCCAGCTTATTTATGTATAATTCATCTTAAATAATCCTAAAAAGAGTTATCGTAGTTTAGATTTTTTCAAATTTTATATTAACGATAGTCAAATGGTTAAGTACATTGCTATCTATTGCATTTTAAACCATGGGATGCCGGTTCGCATCCCGGCTGCCGCACTCTTGCTGCATGTCATATTATGATTTTAACCCTCTGAGGACAGATTGGGCGGATCCGCCCAAAATGTTTAAGGTTTTACATATCTGTGAATATCTCTGAAACGGTTTATGATACAGAGATGTGTTTTTTGTACTGTTTTCCAGAGATTCCGCTGAAGACGGAGATGTGTGGTTTGTCTCCCTATTGGCTGGTGAAACGCTATTTTAAGCACAGGGAGGGACATCATTCAGTCTGAGCAGACACCTCAACCTGAGAGGACGTGCTTGTTCTGAGTGCGAGCACATTAGATTTGAGAGCGCAGACTTTAGATCTGAGCGCGTACAGGACATATTTGAGTGCGAGCACATTAGATCTGAGCGCGTAGACTTTAGATCTGAGCGCGTACAGGACATATTTGAGTGCGAGCACATTAGATCTGAGAGCGTAGACTTTAGATCTGAGCGCGCACAGGACATATTTGAGTGCAAGCAAAATGTTTGTGTCCAAGAAGAAGGAAATGTGAGCACAAGCATGTGATTTTTGAGTCCAAGCACACATTTTGAAAGAAAGCAGCAGAAATCTGAGTGCGAGCACAAAATGTGAGCACGAGAAGGAGAAATCATGCTCTCAAACTGAAAATCTACACTCTTGAATAAAGATAGGGTAATTCTTCCATAGTTTCCAGCCTGGTACAAAAAACAGTTTTGGTCTCTATAGCTAATTTCCCCGTTCATGACAACTGTACTGAGGGTGAATTTTTATAGAACTCACCTGTTCAAATGATATTAAGGCTGTTTGTTTATTTCTGCTGTGAGGTTGGACATTTTAACATGCGGACTTATGGAGACTGACTCACTTCTGCAGCCTGTCTGAAGGGGCTGCTCGAGGAATTAAGTTTTTAGCACTTCCGCATTGGCTTCATGCCACAGAGGTTGCCACCTGGGTGGGATGTATTGTCATCTTTCCCTTGCAGTCAATACAAATACACTTCTTTTTGCAATCAATGGAGTCACCATCTGCTGGTCATCAAAAAGAATACATGTACAGAAGGTCCTTTCTCAGAAATACCATCAATAGTGATGCTGAATCTAGCTTTATTTATTAATCTGTGCTCCTATATGCAGTTTACTAGTGTTCATATCAGTTACAGGCCTCCACCCTTGAACAACATTGCTACCTCTTGACACTGTGGTTTCTAGCAGTCTCTGCTGGAGGTCAAAAATGTGCTTATTTTTCACTAAATGATTAGAGTTTTGGACAGCAGTGAGGAAAAAGGTCAGGAACCATTGCTTTGCATAGTCAATAAGCGGGACTTCTGACAGCCATTATTACATTATTTTCCTCCTCTATGCCCTACCACTTGAAGCTTTAGAAAGTTGGACTGTCCTCCCTCCTCATTCTGTCACTTCCTTCTCCTCTGCTAACAGTTGTGACCTTTCATCTTTACCGTGCCAATAATTGCAGTGCCTGAGGTACTGAGCTTTAACGGTCAGAGACGGAGAGCAAGAGAATGAAAAGAAAGAGAATGAGCGAGGGAGACAAGAAATAGCTGTTACCCAAACCCTGAAAAGCCCGCTGCCGCCGACCCAACCCCCTCCTCCACTCCTCCATCTCTTGTCGTTTTTTTCCCCACCCTCGCTCCTCTCCCCTCATCTTTTCTCATTTCGATTGAAGGCTAATGTTCAGGTGTCACATGCCTCTGCCTTGTGAGCCCCATGTGAGCTCCCGATTTGCCCTGTAGCAGCAAAGACTTCTCATTTCACGGTGGAACAAAAAGGGTACACACACAAAACAAATGAGGAAAAGGTTAATGTATTCCAAACACCTTATCTACATTGAAAGACGACATGCCATCTCATCGACACGGCTCCTCTGTGAGACTGAACGACAAGCAGACAGCATCCAGGCTTCCCTCGCTTACTTAAATTATGTGCTCCTAGAGGACTAATGCAATGACTGTTTTCCCTTGCCAGTGGACCATAGTGAGCCTATTAAAATCACATCGCTTCTTGCCTTTCTCTACAATGTGCCGCTCACTAAAAGCCCATGGCGGCATTAAATGAACAGGCCCGAAGACAATACTGAGAACTCTTGGATTTGATGCGACTTGATTATGATATCTAAAATGGCCCCCTAAACACCATGACCAGCTATATCAACAGACGCTGAAGGGACTCATCAACCCTATCATATTTGAGCTCATTTCATAGAGCGGCTTGAGTAAAATCATGAGTCAGTCTGGGCTGGGCTGCGTTTAAAGGCCACGCACAATTGCTGTCGTGATTGGAGAAATGACGACCGCATCTTCAAGGGAATGATTACTCATTTCAGTATGTGTGGGTGCTTCGCAGTGTAACCATAAATGTGTGTAATACCAGGGTCCTTGCGCAGTCGTTGGTTGTCATGTGGGCACAGTGCTTTTAATGGCGTTGCCCTGCAAAACAGAAGAGCACAGGTTTCCTTTTAATCTTCAACAATGAGGAAGTAGGAGACTCGTGTTATGTAACCCGGAGGTCAAATAAACGCAGAAACACAAATGTCACCCAACTGAAAGGTTGAAAGAAGTTGCTTTTGAGATGGTGATGATGTTGATCTGTCTGACTCTCTCTTTGAGTATAAAAATTAAGCGACAACCCTGATTGAATATGTCAGGTTTTCTTACACTTTACACAGGTATTTTATCAGGGGGTCAGAGTGTGTGGGTGTGCGGTGGCAAAAGTGATTCTCAGTTTTATTCTCGGCCAGTTTGAAATCATCCTGCTGAATGGTTGTTGAGGGCTCCAAGAAGATATGCGAGTGATACAGTGAAGTGTGTGAAGCTTCCATATTTCCCACACAGCAGCTTCACAGAACAGCAGCAACATTCTTTGCGATGATCAGTTTTTACCATGTGGCAACTCGGGTAGCTGGAACATGAACCAAAAACAGTTTTGGTCTCTATAGCTAATTTTCTCACTTTAAGCTTTAAGTTATGCAGAATTAAGAGTCAGGACAATATTGACATGCGATGACATCTCAGGTGGCTTCTTTGAGCAACCAGCCCGCCTCAGCTCCATCCAGACACCACCTCTTTGCCCACTGTTGGATTACCCAGGAGACGACGGAGGCAGGACCGACATAGATGACATCTATGCTTTTTGATTTTTACCAAGGTGTTGTCATGATTTGACATCTAAGAAGTAGAAAAAAAAAGAATACTTCTTCTACCAAGCCTTTGCAATGGGTAATCACTCCTTGTGTTTGTTGGGAGATTTTTAGTTACTCAAGTTATGATATGGTCAGTCACACCCCAAGGCTATTGTCGGATGACCTTTAAGCCCCTTGAGACAATGTGCCAATGTTTCTGTGCTTCTGGTGTAGTCAAACTGAAACCAGAATGCTTCCAGTCCTGCAGTCTTGGTTCCTTTGCCCAAAGATTCATTCATAAGCTATCATAAGATATCTGTTTATAGAACTAATAGCTGCAGTATATGACAATGTGAAAACATCGAGTATGAAATGATTGGAAATCCTGTCCTGTCTTCAGAGCATAAACTCTACTTTCACTTTCTATTTTAAACTCGAGCCTACCTTCATTTTAGGCCACTTTAACCACATTGAATAACTGTCATTTAAACATGGTGCAGTATTGTTTTTTTCTTAGTGAAGATACAGACATGGCAACTGTGGTCAGGTTTCTTATTAGGGCTTTAGACAATTCAAAGCAAGCAGACTTAGACCACTTATTGGCAGCTTGCAGTGTTTCCTCAGAACTCATTTAACAGGGTTCAGGATCTACAGGAAGGAAATTGCCACCATTGGATGCCAGAGAAAATGGGAAATGAATAACTAAAAAATGCATTATGAAACTATTACTTTCAGTACGAAACACACAGGGGGCTACTTTTGAGAATTCACATTCTATAGTAATAAAGGTTTTTTGGTTTGGCCTATAGTGTGAAAACAAAAGTCCCAGTCTGACTCACATCCAGTGGTTACAAAACCCTTCATCCTTCACCTTCACCCTTCACCCTTCGTCTTTGTAACCGAAGGGTTACAGCTGCAGGGTAACTTGTTATATATAACTGTGTGTTATGTCAAACTCTATGTCCTTGTTTCAATTCTATTTCAAAATAACAAGATTTAAATAAAAGGTTATACACAAAGTAGTCAAAATTAAAATAGTGTCCGTTCACTGACGTCAGGTTAGGGTTAAGTACATGTGAGTGTGTCTTATGAGCATTTAAACTGCTGGGTGATTTTTCATTTTTGTGATAAGCAGTTTTAATTGATTTGAATTGATTCACAGTTGGGTGAATCCCACAACAAATGAGTAATGAATAATTAATGATTATTTATACTGTACACATAGAAACAGCTGTTTGTGCTTGCAGAGTGGCCAAAGACATCACAGTTCTACACGTTGACTTTGATACTGTTGCACTCAATAAGCATCGCTGTCGACTGCAGTAAAATATATCATAAAATCAGAACGTTTAATTTCTTCCACTATTGTTACAACATCCATAGGTAATGCCTTGAACAGCACATCCAGTTACACTGAGCTAAACTCTGTTTGGATAAAATACATACAGTATGTGGCAACTGCAGTCTATTTGACGGCGGTGGTGAGCAGAGGTAAGATGTCCAGAATCTTTTGTGTTTTATTTTAGTCCCTTCTAAGCTTCTGAAAACATCAAGAGCACATATTTAAGAAGTCATGGATTGAAAAGCTTTTATCATGCAAGTTTTTATTTGCATGATAAAAAAAAGCAAAAGCTATTACCGGAATATGGCAGAAATGGAATATAATATCTAGAAGTATGTTTTCATTATTGTACAATCAACTTTTTTTCTACTGAGGGAGCAGGTCCTCTCCCACTGAGGCTGCCATGTTTATACAGTAGCCCAGAACAGACAAAGTAAACTGGCTCTGGACAGAGCCTTTGGCAAGCCACCTTAGGTTCTCCTGCATACTTGGAATGGAGTTGGTGAGGCAAGGCTGTACTCAGTTGGTTGCAACCTGCACACTCACTGCTAGATGCCACTAAATCCTACACACTGGACCTTTAAATCACCAGGCCATCAAGCTTTTGGCAGTGGCTGGATGAGTTACAGGTACAACTGAATGACACGTGGTAATCCAGAGAGGCACTGAAAGGTCATGAAGTGGCTGCCATCTCTGTGCAGCTGTGTGTCAAACAGCACACTGTCCTTTCTGCAGCTGTGAAGTTCAGATTGGTCTTCATTAAATAGACGACGTTTGGGAAAAATGGGATTAGGCGTGATGTGGATTAACAACTGAAAAATCATCCAGTGCTTGAATTGTCTGCTGTTATATTTTGAAATAATAGATGTTTGAAACAGGGTGTGATCCAAGTATTTATTATATTTCTCACATTCAGTTTTCTATTCATGCTGTATTATAAATGCCACTGAGGAATTACAGATTGAATCATTAGCATGAAGCATTCAACTTAAATGATTTCTTCCAAATAGCTATTGATCAGAGTAATTAAATCATATCAATCTCCTCTCAATGCAGTTATTCTCTGCAGTTATTGTCACTGTTTGCTCATATATCCAGCGGCTTTATACACAGCTGGGAAATGTAAACAATCCAAAAAGGGCACGGTAATGAACTCATTAGTATTAGTAGCGTTTGATGAGTTTTCAACAGGAAACTTGTTTGTTAAAATGAGGAATAGCAGAATAGTTTGACACCAACACTCCAGGCATGGATATGATCCTGAGCTGGAGAAAAGAAAAATGTTAATAAAGCTGGTATCACAAACTGCCTCTGGAAAAAGACTCATTGACAGACAAATACATAAGATCCCAATTAGATAGGCTTTATTTCCGTGGCTCACAAAAATATGTAGCCTCCTCCACTTGTTCCCTGTTGGCCATTCTCTGGATTCTCTCTCCAGTGGCCCCCAGGTCAAAGAAATAACTGTGATAAAATGTCATGATGAGAACAGAAAAATGTCATTCTTGTTAGCATTGCAACGTGACTTGAAATTTAATTCTTGTTTGTGCCTCGCACACCTCCCCAGACGCGCGCACGCACAGACGCACAGACTCACAGACTCACACAATCTTTCTGACCTATCTCGATATTAAAAATAAATCCCTCTTTGACATGACTGTGCATGTACGCACAGACACATTCTGGCATACATCAAAACAGATACACTCATGCAAGCGCACACGTGCGTGCACATACAGCGGGCAGATTAATTGGAGATAAAATGTCCAGCTTTTTGTCAGCCAAGTCAACAGTGGTGACAGCGAAAGGGCACAGACACACACGAAAAACACATCGCAGACAGTTTGTTTGTCTTGTGACAGAGTGCCTGTAATGAAGGGGAATTCATTAGGCAGTTGATGTGACTTCACAAGGAGACAGAAGCAGGTTAGCTGGAGACGTGTTGAAGGTGAAGACAGCGTCTGGAGAATGGAGCCAGCTGGCAGAGAGATGACCGATTTGAAACATGGGCATGTCTAAAACATGCAGGGCTGTATTATATGGCTGTATCTTGAAACAGAAGGAGAAAACGTAGTCAGTGCTCGATATCTTCTTTGGAGAGTAAAATAGTGATGGCAATGTAGTTTAGTCAGCCTCTGTCATCTAGACCAAAATATCTCAGCAGCTGGTGCACTGAAATGTACAGAAATTCACGACTTTGGTCATATCTTCCTCAGAATGAATCGTAATAACTAGGGCATCCTTTAACTTTTAGTGCCACCAGCACATCAACATTGTAAACAAGTTTGCTAAACTTAATGGCATATCGTGTCGTCTGAACCAGGTACATGGTAACCATTACACCTGTTAGCATTGTCATTTGGGCTGTTACAATATCAGATTTTCACTACACAATTGCCATAGCAAAAATAGTTCACAATAACATCAAAAATTATCCATAGAAAAAAAAAAAAGCTATGAGTGAATTCATCTTCTTTCATCTATTTTTTCTTGTGTGTTTTGTCCAAAAACTGCAGGTCCTCACACATCGCACATCCACTAAAGCAGGGCTGTCAAACTTAAGTCACCCAGTGGGCCATAACTGAAGACTGGGACTACATCACGGGCCAGGGGGCTGGGCGAGCAAACAAGGCAAACACGTTTACCTCCTGTGTCGGTAAGCCTGTGGTGCCTCCCACCTGCTTTGAAAGTCTCTGTTCTCAAAGTCAGCTTCTCGTTTGGACATTTTCTGGAGGGGCTTTAATGTCGCTGTGCATCCATCTGCTGACCACTGATCAGTGTGTCAATAAACAACCAAAGCAGCAGGGGGAGGGGTGGTGCACAGGTCTTGACCAATGACAGTATCTTGACCTGTGTGCCGACTATTGCAGTGCATTGTGGGATTTGTAGTATGAGCGGTGGGAGTGCGATTTAATAATAGACGTATGAAATAATAGTTTGACATGTCTGCACTGAAGGATGGCTCCAGAATTGATCTTTAATCATAAGACCCTATGTTAAAATGTCTAACTTCAAAGCAGAAATAAACATTTTCACATATTTATATACTTATACTTAATTGTATTAACAACCAGAGCTTCACAATGGCTCTTCAGGAACCTGTGGGTGACATCATGGAGACTTCGTCCATGTTTAATACAGTCTATGATTGTGACACCCCTAATTCTTATTGTGAGCAGTTTTTTTTCCCATGACCTCAGTATATAGCAAGAGGATATTTCAATTGCCTTAGCTATGGTGTCAACATTCTCTCCAGAGGGGTGAACAGTATTACAGTTGACACTTTTTTTTATCCTCTTCCAGTGAGTGTGTGTGGTGCACGTTCAGCACACACACACACAGACACACACACACGTCTGAACAGTTCCTGAGCATTAAGGTAAATAGATAGCATAGTTGCTGTTATTTGCCTTCTCACCCAGCCCTGTACATTAGTGTTCTGCCACATGTTTTATAAATATAGTAACCCTAGCCCTGTGGTCATGCATTCACACATTTTATTTCCATTTTCTCGTGATAGCGAGTTAATTTCATTTGTTTTCTCGAGATAATGGGATTATTTTCGTACGATTTTCGGATAACAAGACAACAACTTTGTTAGCTCCGTTGCCATGGCACCGTTGGCTGCCAGTTACAGTAGCTCTGTGTTTTTAGTACTTTTTAGTACTTTTTCGTGTTTTCTTTATCCGTTTCGTGCAAACATGGACTTGAAGTATGGAGATCAGTGATTTGCCTTTTTTCTGTCATACTTCATGATACATCGGTGACCCATTCAAATAAAGCCACGGCTCTCTTGTTTACACTCGAGAACAGCTGTTAGCATGGCAGCTGTGGAAAGCTGCAGATCCCCGCTGAAGTGAGGAGAAGAAAATGGGGATGCACAGCTGAATCTAAGACGGTACAAACCATGAGTACAGTCTGTTAGACAGACAGATAGCTGAAGACAGACAGGGAGAGAGAGGGAGAACGACACACAGCAAAGGAAAAGTACGTGGACCACAGGCCGGAGTCAGAACTGGGTCGCTGCAGGAAGTATTCAGCCTTTCATACGTGGGGAGCTCACTCTACCTGCTGAGCCACCAGGACGCCCCCTATTTATTTAATTATAAGCCACTATAACGAGTGAATTTCCCAGTGTGGGATCAATAAAGTCTATCTTATCTTATTTATCTCAGGCCGTGGTCAAGCAGCACAGGGGAGATGCCATTTGGACCATCTTTGGGGTTAACCCTCTTTCACTTCCCACAGCAGTGAAATGACACACACAAGCTGACTTTGACACGAGTTGACTTTGAGACCTTGAGATCTTGAGAAAACTAATGAAATTAACTCGTTATCATAAGAAAACAGAGGAAATAAAACGTATTAATACATGACAGCTTAGGGCCAGCAAGCCTCTTAGATTATGCTTGCTCCAAAATGTGCATTTCTGGCAGTCCAAAGTGAAGTTATCAAATCTGTTTTTCAAGGATTTGCTTCTGAATGATACGTCTGTCACTGATGCACTTTTCATTGACTGTCATTTGTGTTTTTTTTTTCTTGACAAAATCACTATTTGTTCAGAGGCAGAGTTGGGGAAAAACAAGTCATTTGCATAAACTCACCCCCTCATAACACACACACACACACACACACACACACACACACACACACACACACACACACACACGCTACTTCCTTGTGGCTTCTCTGAGTTGAGTAATGATAAATAGTAGAAGAAGTATAGACACATGATGAGGACTGTCTCAGGAATGAAAAATATAGCTAACAAACTCTGAAGCATCTCAACCAAATCAACCATCAGGGCACATCTTTAAAAAATCATCATTTAGAAATGTCACCGGCATGCAGACACGAGATTTCTCAGAAATGTAGGAGGGAGATTCCTGGAGATACACACTACCTAGTGTTTATACTCTGACTGTAAAGACAGCAACCTGATACACATCAAAATAACAACTGATGACAGACATATGTTTGAATCCATGGAGACATTCCTCTCTAATATGCCTGCATTATATGCAAATGTTTTAGTGTGTCATACCTCCGCCTCTCATAATGCATGTGCTTTAAGCATCTAAGAAATAGATTTTGTTTGCAGGGGATTTTGCTATATGTTTATGATGGAACCGGCGTCATTGACTGCCACTGAGCTGCCGGTGTTGACGCCAAACTCATGGGCTTAATACATAGATTAAAAAATCTCCAAGGCGAGGCGTCTTCAGCAACTCACAGCATGCAATTAGCAAAGAATAACAATGCCATGTGGCGTGTAATTAGCAACGGGGATCAACCTCTTTGCCGCTTATTATTGTGCCCTGACCTCAACAAGTACCAAGAAAGTCAATTTAAGACAGAAAAGGCAGCAGTATCACCAGAAAAGTGGTGTATTTTTTAAAAGCTGCCTGACCTCAAGAGGCCCTGACCAGTGGAACTGTTAATAAAGTCAATTTATTAAAAATAAATAAAAAAAAGCCTGCCATTTCCCGAGCTAATAATATGTGTATGTGAAGAGGCACTTGTCTAATGAACCAGCTTTAATTGCGCCTTCCTTCCCTTACTGTTTGCTCTCCAGTTAAATCCACTTTGGTTAATCCTAAAGAACCTTGGCCATATTTCCCCAGACAAAATGCAGCTGTTGCTATACGCTTGTTTTCACATTAACCTCTCGTGCCCCGGTCCTCGTGTCTAACCGCTTGTTGTTCACAAAGCTTCTGCATATTTTCAGCATAGATTCCGTATAGTAAATAATGTTTGTAGCTCAGTGAACCTTCAAAGCCTGGACGGTGATTCAGCATCCAGTCCTACACACACACACACACACACACACACACACAAACACACCAAACATTACTGGTCAGTCTCATACAGTATCAAGTGTATACTGCTTTGAGTAACATGATGAGTGACTCATCTTCTCTGCGAGACATATACCATAAAAGATGATGAAAGTTGGCTGCCACAGCCTACACTTGTCATTTGACAGGATTTCTGATTTCTGGAATGAACGAATGCGACTACACATGACTTTATCGATCACAACGTTGCAGTCCGAGATCACACATAAGGGCATACGTTAAATGATATAGTTCATAAACTAGGAAGGTTTGAATTTTGGAATCAAGAGAAAACTTTAGAACATTGTTGTGTTTTACTGTCCAAATATGATGCAGAGAGAGGTTTGTTTTACGTGACCGTTCTACAAAAAAGTTTGAGTGGTGAATGAATTTGATAGAGGCAATGTGACTTTATTTTCTTTATTCTCATTTTCATTTATTTATTATTGGAATTGCTGAATGCATGCTTGAATATAGTAGTAAAGTTGGAGTAAAATATGTTGTTTCTCAACAATTCTCAGGCATATTTACAGTGTGCCCATCTAAATAAGTCTGCAATTGCTACAGCATGTAGACATTTCTATTGTTTCCAGTGACATCTGCTAAAATACACAAAAACATCTCTTTTCCCTTTCCTACATATAATACACTCATTGTGGCAAATTATTCTTATTAATTAATTACTTAATAACTATGGCTTCATCCCACAATCGAAAAACATGCACTCATAGGTGAATTGGTGACTCTATTGTCCGTAGGTGTGAATGTGAGTGTGAATGGTTGTTTGTCTCTGTGTCTCTCTGTCAGCTAGGATAGGGTCCAGACAAAGACAGCTTTGAGACAGCAGCTTCTGTGTAGAAATATGCCGGGCCACAGTGAACTCAGTGAATTAGTATGTTATCTCACATATCAATACAAGAAAATAGTCACTGTCACCTGTCTGCGTCGTGTCAGTTGCTGGAGCACCCACGGTGGCAGCAGACTTGCCACATAGACAAAATGTTGAATGTATCTGTATGTATTCTACATATAATGTTAATTCTGACTTATATGTCTATGTATGCCCTGTCAGACTTTTAACTGTGAATAAGTTGTGATTACAATATAAAACTATAAGTGGGATGACTCTGCTGAGTCTTTCTGCTTCAGATTTTCACACTTTCCTTTTATAAAAATCTGCCTGAAGTTCAAGTCGACTACAGTTCAGTCTCTCACTGAAGCTACTGTAAGCCCTGAATTCCACCAGGCACGACTGCGATCAGTTCCAGCTGTGCCGCGGCTGCTGGAACTGATCATGCCCGTTCTAGACAATGATTGTGATTGGACCAGGAGCGCTGCAGTGAGTTTCAGAAGCGGCTCTCTGCACTGCTCTGCGATGAATACGCACAGAGCAGATGTAGCTGGCTGGAGCTAGGTTAAAGTCTGCTGAGCGAAACGCATGCCATGTGTTCAACAGGGTCCTTACTATTGTGTACAATTCAGTCAGTCATTTGCTGTAGACATTGTTTGCCACAGTAGTACTAGTACCGCTGATCCTACTGGTTTTAGATATAGTTTTGAACCAAGTTTGCAAATGTTTCTGATCAACAATGCTGCCAGAGCTACGTCAGTTATTATTGTACGACAGTGCAGGTCTATTTACACACTGGCACAAACACACGCACACATGCCCTTTGAAACAGCTTTTTTATTCAGTAGTTGAGTGTGCTGCAGATCAGGGCTCAGCTCATGTCCATCTGACTGGTTTCTTAATTGAAAAACTGGGCGCCCCCCATTGCCAAACACAGTGGCAGTGGTACACAGCCACAGTGTCATATCCTATAGACACACAAGCTCACACAGACACACAGCTGGATCAGTCATAATTAAAGTGTCTCCCTGACAGAGCCTCTGAGATTAAAAAGTCTGGGGGACGAATTTCACCCTCACCTTCAGCAAAGGGCAGTTTTCAGACACCAGAGACGGAGACACAACTCCTCTGTCAGATCCTTCTGGTTGCAGCCAGCTGGAGGATTAGGCAGCTAATGTTAATGTGTTAGAGGAATCCTGCAGAGCCACCAGGAGCCAAACATCCCCCCTACTTTTTTCCTGAGAAACCTGATACTACTATTTTCTACCTATACAAAGATGCATAAGAGGACCACTTTTGATGATCCTATGACTGTGGGTCAGGCTGGAACAGTGGGACTTACCCTTGTCCACAAGCACTGGCACAGACCGAGACTGAGATAATCACAGTTTGACTGGATGTAGCTGAGGAATAGTATATAATTACAATGACACTGTTTAGTGAAAAGTCATTTACACGAAATGTGCTGTGATATTAAGGTGAGGTGACAACATGAGCTGCTTAAGACTTTCACTGAATTCATGACAATTTAGTCAATAATTTAGATTTACACTATTTCTGTTTGAAAGAGTAGTCCAAATACTGCTAGGGTTGCAAAGTTCCAGGAATTTCCCAAGTTGGAAACTTTCCATCGGAATTAACAGGAATTTATTCCCCTTTATTTTTACCCTAAGTGGGCAAGTGACCGTATATGGTCACTTTGCTGACTTTGATTTGCAGCCTAAAACTGAAACTTTTTAAAAAAGTCAAAAAAGAAAAAAATGTCTTCTTATATGCACCAATAACACTCCAGGGTTGAAATTTTAAATTTCCAAGTATTTCAATGAGTGCCCTATAAAGGGTTAAAGTAAAAGATCACATTAAAAGTCTGATAAGTCTGTGACCAATGAAATTTGAGGTGGGCGTCGGTTGACCGTTTATCTGTGGATGAAACAGTCCTTTTTGGGACCATTGCTGGCTTGGACACATTGCGAGCAGAAGGTAAGATACATTTTGCTTTTTAGTATGTTTAAATTTAAATAACTTTGTATGACACTTTTTGTCTTTATTATATACTAAAATGGTAGTTTTTCACTCGTTGCCTCAGGGCAAAATTGTTCAGTTAAGACCACTTTTGTTTGACAACATGCTCATAGATGGAGATGCATGGATGCATAGTTATCACCATAATCATTTTTTAAAACTTTACTATCTACTATTAATCACAGGAAATGGATGCACAAACATTTTATGGGTGTAAGGAACATGATCGAGCAGTTAGGCTCATTCCTTCCAACAGTGAGAACAGTGAGCCTGAAGAGAGTGACAGTGAGGAAGAGTGGACCCCAGAATCAGGTTTGAGGGAAAGTAACATACCACACGTAATGAACATGTGTGTGTGCGCATATTCTAATTATATTCTAAACACATGGCCTGTCTGATGACAATGCGTCTGTGGCTGAAGAGGAAAATGAACATGATGATGATGTATCAAAGGAAGATGTTCCATGCTTACTCGGTGGAGAACACCCTGCAGTACCAAAATCACTGATGAGCCAGAATGGCAGGTCAACACTTCAAAATCAGACAATATCATGTCCCCCTATGAATACTTTTTTTCTGAAGACATTCTGGAAGTAACTGTAGAGCAGTCAAATGTATATGCCATTCAGTGTGACACCAGCAAGCCACCTTAACCTAAAGAACTGGAGCAGTTCATGGGTACAGCAGATTACCAGACACCCGGATGATTTGGAACAAAACCACCCGAGCGTCCCAGGTAGCTGACACCATGGCACTAAACAGATAGGAGTCCATCAAAAAATCCCTGCACTTCAACAACAATGAAGTGAGATAAGGAGAAAATGTTGATCCACTCCACAAAATTTGATCACTGGTCACTCATCTTACCTCAAATGTGCAGACAATGCCAATGGGTGAGAAGCTGGCTGTAGATGAGCAGATGGTCCCTTTCAAGGAAAAGAAATAGTCCCAACCAATACCTGCCGGCAAAACCAAAGAAATGGTTCCACAAGATACTTGTCTTGGTTGGCTCTGATGGTGTCCTGCACAGTTTTTTAATCTACACAGGGAGAGTTGCCAGATGTAGGAGCAAGTGGCAATGTTGTCCTTCACCTAACCTAACCAGTACCCTTGTGTTCTTTGACAACCGGTTTACGAGTGTCCCTCTCATACTCACACTTGCTCAGCAGGGATTTCACTGTACTGGTATTGTACAGCAACAGACTACCAGGTGTCAACTCAATGTGTGAGGCTGAGTTGAAGAGAACTGGATATGAATCTTTTGAACAGAAGACGGCCATGGTTGGAGAAAGCACCTTACATGTTGTAAAATGGTATGATAACAGTTCAGTCAGTCTACTCAGTAATTACATTGGAGCATCATCGAGGTTGATAGGTGTGATTGCAGGCAAAAGAAAATCATCAGTACATGAGAATATGGGTGGGGTGGATCTGCTCGACTCTCTCATTGCACTGTACCGCAAGAAAATCAGGTCGAAGAAGTGGTACCACCAGCTGATGTTCCACTTTATTGACATGACCATCGTGACTGACAGGCTGCTCTACAAGAGAGACTGTAGCAGCACTGGGATGAAAAAAGAGGAACAGATGAAGCTTTATACGTTCAAGTGATATATTGCAGAAAGCTTGAGCAAAAGTGGCAAGAATCTGGAGCGTAAGGCGGTCCTCCCAGTTCCACAATGGGGAGTATGAAGAAAAGAGGAGAAGAGGACCCACAACACCCATTCTGGTCCCTGATGTGTGTCTGGATGCCAGAGCCCACTGGATGATCATGGATGAGAAGAAAGGGAGATGGATATGAAGGTATGAGGATGCAAAGGTAGACCAAAAGCCAAGTGCCAAAAATGTGACATTATACTCATTACATAATATAGAAAACCATGGCGTTTTAGTACCCTCCTAGCACCCTGTTGCCCTGAGACAACAAACCACAAACATTTTATGATTGATACATTATCAGGGATCCCCAAGCTCCCAAAAACTACAGGGACATTTTTTCCCTCCACTCTGGTATCGCTGCATACCAGGCGTCTGGCCACTGGTGGCTTTACCTCACTCACCTGCCCGTAATGTCCTCCTTACTGTCCCTTTGTTACTGGTTTACTGATCCAGTTTTTGAGTGCGGATGGAGACTACCGGGCCAGGGCCATTTAAACAGAGTCAAAGCACTCTTATTGAGCTGCTACCAATGTCTCCTCCACCAACACACGAACAGTCAAACAAATGCACGTTTTTTTATCCCATCAACTCGTCCTAAAATTAATTTACATCCTTCCCAATCGCACTTTTATTGATCTCAGGGACAGGAGGTCCTTTAGCTCGAGCCCTGGGCCAGCAAACTTCATTAGCTAACTATCCAAATTTAAACTTAAACTTTGTTAGCCTCCAAGTTACACCACGACTGCATCCAAAGACAGAACAGTGTAGAAGACTATGGTTAACCAGCCGGGCGTAATCTATTGCACTTCTTAATTTGACCTGAATCTGAATATAAACTGGTCAGCCATCTTCAGTTGTGAGTTAGCTAGCATTAGCGTTAGCTAACTTAAAGAAAGATTAGCTTACCTTTGTGTTCCAAGGTTGCTTTATTTATGACACGCAGATCCTGCATGATTTATAAGAACAACTCAAGCCTATTCTGACAACTTTTTGAACAGGTTTGACACTACCAAAGTTAGAGCTACTGGCAAACTTCACTGCAGTAAATGATATAAACGAATGACTGCTTGACCAGTGTTGCCAACTGCTCAGTAAGGTAAGTAGCTATTGGCTGTCCTAAAAGTCGCTAGAAGTCGCTAAATGACGCCATCGCCTAATTTGCATAACCAGCCATGTGCATGTATTTGTAAAGGACGCTGTAGGAGAGAGGAGTAATGTCGTTGGAGAGACAAAAAGTGAGTAAAGTGGGTATCTGCTGTTCTGACTGCAGTGAGGACCGGGCCACCTGTGACTGCTTTGGGACGTGGGAGGGGACCACGGCAGCACCCGCTGCTTGTTGAGAAGACAACACGTGCTTTCACGTCAGGGTCTCGTCAAGTCTCTAGTAACACCAGAAAAAGTCGCTGGATTTGTTGCTGGTCCCCGTTTTTTAAAAAAAGGCACTAAATATAGCAACAAAGTTACTAAGTTGGCGACACTGGAAGCAGTAGAGGGCATGAGCACATTCCCTCCACATATGAATTTCGTTCATTGTGTGAATTGAATGTTTATTGTGCACTTTTATTGTGAAATGCGATAGGTCACAGGTCACGCCCAGGTCACAGGTCACTTCCTGTTACAGTAACCCGACCCCCTGACCTGGTCAACAAAACCCCAGGTCGGCCATTGTTCACTCTGTTTTCAAGCTCTTTTAAACTCTTCCCAGCTCTATTCAGGGCTTTACGCTCTCCTCCTCTGTAAATGTTGTGATCTGTGCCATCATATTTGACGAGATCGGTACAGCTGTATTTTATCAGTTAAAGGTCCAGTGCCATGGTAGATGAACCACCGTTCAACTGCTGTGTTACTGTGTGATAAATACAGTCACTGTGCTCAGGTGTGGTTGTTCAAATCCCCCGCTTCACATCCTCCTTTGTCTCTGGTCAGATGTGTTTCATGTGCGTGCACGTGTAGATAAGAGGAACACACACATTCTTTCTAGTGCGCATTTCACACACACACACACGCACACACACACACACACTTTATTCTCTGATGTAGATAATGCCATATTGTTTATCCATGTTTTATTTTCTTCTTAATAAATGTTTGTGTACACATGCTGCTCTCTTTAATGTTGTACAGAGTGAATGAAGCCAACCTCTTCTATGTCAGTGCTCGGATTCACTCCTTCACTGTTTTGAGACTGTAGCATATTTTGGTTATTAGTCCCTGATTTCAGAGTGGTGCCCCGTGATAATTAATTTGAATTAATAACCTTTTATTTATTAACTTTAATAATATCTTCTGTTTTGCTAATAACCAAATTTGCCCCTTTTAACCATTTGGAAATTACCAATATCAGTATGAGGAAGTAAAATTGAAAGACTAATATATATTAAGTTAAAATTACTTTAGAATTGTAGTAAGGACATTGTTTGCATTTATAGTGTGGGGAATATAATGGCCTGTATAGTTAAAGCAGTAACAAAATGTATGAAAGCAAAGTTGGTACATACAGTTTGCTGGGTATTGAAAAGTATTAAAAGGCAGTAAATCAACTTAGTGAAATTTAAGGCCTTTAAAAATCATTAAATGCTTGATTACAAGGTATTATTATTTTTTAAATAGCATGTGATTTCTTGTAAGTGTCTTTATTAAAAGTTCACCAGAATTTATCATACAGACTGTACAGTACATCTATTTTAGACCCGGGATTAGTCTATGTAGATCCATGACCAGGTGCCAGCCTGGAGGGGTTAAATGTGATTAATAAAGTTTCTAAAAAATAAATAAACAATAAACATAGGGAAACGTTTAGTGAAAAATGGACAAACAAACCAGAGTTTAAGCTGTGACTGAGGCCCGTTGCTGCAAATGACTGCGAATGCAGGTTTTCATACGGATCGGTCTTTTGTTCATTTGTCACGTTTACATCGGCCACAAGAGGGCTACAGCGCTGTACTCGTTAAAATGAATGAAATGACTCAAAAAAAGATTTGTTCAATTTACCATCCGAGAGTAAGTAATCTGATTTAGTAAAAGACTTGAACTTCCCAACACTAGTGTTGGACCAAGAGTTGGAGAGAGAGACTGGCGAACATCCACACCCAGGCGGCGGCAACAAGGGAAACCAGAGGCCTGCGAACGGCTGGAGTGTATGGTGTTTTGACTAGCGCATCCAGCAGTACCAATAAAAACCACATAAGCGGTGATCAGTCTGAAGTGTGTCTTTGTGCTGAGTGAACCCACAGTGGCAGTCTTCATTCTGAAGTTGATCTATCTTTGTAGTCTTCAGTAAACATTCAGTTAATGTGACCAAAATATCTGACAAATCCAAATAAAACTGTCTCTCTTTCTTTCTGTCTTCTGACTTTTCTGTCTCTTCTATTTCTAGGCTGACACACTAGTTTAATAACTAGTTTCTTTGTTTTATGGACAAAATGATTCTGCACGATCCACGATCTTCAAACTATGTCCTTCATTCAAATTTCACACAGTGTCACTGTTTGTAGCTGTTTGCCACGCCACAAAGAAAGTAAGAGATTTGATGTGACTTGATTTGTCCATCTCTATTGTGTGCACGTGTGCGTTCATTCAGTTATTAGCAGTGTGCGATTTGTTGACTGCACTTGGAGTTTTTTGGGGCCGCAATCGAAATTTTCTTTAGGGCCACTAAAAGCCTAGAACCACCAGCCAAGCTTCCACCGCAGACACCACACCTTCTGCTAGGCATGGGGATCTCAGGACAGTGATGGGCACGACACCGACTCTCCATGCAGAGGTTTTGTGGTGTCTTCACACTGTTTCCAAGCAGCACTCTCTCAATGCAGATGAAGGAAACGACGAAATGTTTCAAGCTATTTTCCTGATTCAGAAATTGCAAAAACATTTGCACGTGGGAACAGCAAAACTGGTTAGGGTTACTGGTTATATGATACTTTTTTTCTCAATAAATAGAAGCACGTGCACATTATTGCATGCCAATAAGTAAGGGATTAACAATAGCAGTGTGTATGCCCTCCCATTTATCGATCCTGTATTTGCTATTTGACTAGACACAAGTGGCGGTCAATTGTCCAATTTAAATTCAGGATTCCTGCATAAACCCTGTACATGTATGAGATAAAAATGAATGGTTGTGTAGTAAATCTTTTACCTTTGCTTGAAACAACAAAAAATAATGTTCAGTTACTCTGGCAGCCGGTCTGTGCCCTGACAGTTGATGTGTACGTCTCATTAATTCAATATAAAATGACTAAGTCAAGCATGTATTACTCATTAGCACAACAGACTCTCGAAACATTTTGTCAATAGCACTAAACAAATGAAATTTACATTTCATTAATGGTGAATGCTGAAATCTCAAACATTTGGAAGCTATTTCCACAGAGACAAAGTTAGGACGAGCTTGATTTAATCAGACAGTATGGTGGAATATCCCCTGTGCATGGAGCAATTTAATTCAAAAGCATTTATGTTTTTCAGCCTTGCAAATACATAGCCTACATCACATAGCTCACTCTAATTGATCCTGATTGTTGATTTGATTAAGTCTGTTTCAGGAAATAAGCGGGAAATGAATTTTACTCATATGCTTGTCATGCGTTATAGCACGCCGTGACAGAACTAAAAATAATGTGGCCGAGACAGTGTTACATTGTTTTCTGTCATTTGTCTCTCTTAGCACTGCTGAGAAAGTCTGACACGTTCCCCTTTTACAAGACCGTTTGGAACTCTCTGTGATGAAATCTAACAAGAACAGTATCTCCATCACGGACCCCTCGGCTGTGACTGTGAAGCCCAATAAACCCAAATGACAAGACACGACCCAACTCTCTTTTGCTGAAACTTTTCAGCAATAAAAGAATAAGAGAACTTTTAGGAAATCAATATAAAGTGCTTGTGTTTGATTTAGGGCCCTGGCTTCTTCTTTTAGAGTTCATGTAGACGAGAGGAGGTTTGAAGTTCTGCGTGGAAGGTCAGCAGCATCATTGACAGAGTCATTCCCACTTCTGTGGGAGATGGCACCGCTTACGGAGCTGAATATCCATTCAAATAAAAAGCCCACAGGCCAACAGCCTCAGCAAAACACAGCCAAAAGATGTGGAGAGAGAAGCAGAGAAATGAGAGAGTGAGAGAATGTATGGAGTCAGATGGCTTTCAAGTAATGCATGCAATCAGGGGTTATCAAAGTCCATGACAACAAATATTACATTTTGAAATATTGAAAACTTTGCTGCTGATGTTTAAAAGAGATGAGTGACTGACTTTTTCACTGTCTGGCTTCACTTAAGATGCTGCAGGGTTTGCATTGTGAGAGTTGTCTGTCAAACTTCCAGAAACTATTTTAAATTCCTCTTCAGTTGGACCTGGGTGAGAAAAGCTTTGGTAGTTGGAGGTTGAAAGGAAAGTTGCTGCCTTCAAGCTAAATATGAATGAAAATCTAGAAGAGGAGTCAGAGAAGAGCCTTTCACATCCACCCCTGAGTGACAAGTGACATAACTTTCAGATTTAGAAAATTAATCAGTACATCTCCATCATGTGGAGTAACATCAATTTTCCCCCCTGCCATGTAGAGTCATCTCCAGTACTCGTTTTCGATGGTTCCATGTGATGATAGGATATCAGCGTTGTTACAGATGTAGTCATAATCAAGCTGTACAAACACATTGCAGCTTATTAGTCGAAAGTAATTCAACTGCTTTGCTTTTACATTTGTTTCCAAGTGGGAACTAACTACAAGCACTAAAACTTGAAGCAGTCTGAGCTTTCTGAATGAAATTATCTGCAGCACTGCATGCTTCATTTCTCATTGAATTAATTAAAATTCAAACACATTTTTAAGTGATTTGTGGAATTATGAGAAAAATTCTTGCAGTTAATGTTTTGTGTATGTGGCCATGTGCAAGAGATCTGTCACTTTTTCCAAGTTCTCTAAATCATCAAGATTCATGATGTTTTAAGTTTTCTTTGCAGCGCCTGAAGGAAACAAACAAACAACAAAAAAACGTCTTATAACAAGGGTTGTGTTATCTATTGTTTGATTTGATTTGATTGTTTTTATGTCATACACAACAATCACTCCAAGCTAAATTTCACAAAAAGGATGACATGGCATGCAAGGACATAGGGAAGGAACATATAAAAGGAGAAAAAAAGAAGAACATACACAATCATGTAAATGCCAATACTTTAAATGACTGTTCTATCCTGGCCGTGGCCCCAAATCATGACTACAAAGACCAATGTGCCTATGCTACTAGTATTAGCCATCATACAAATTAATGAATAAAACATTAAAGGTCCAGTGTGTATTGAAAGCTAACAAAAACACAACTATGTTTTATGTGATTATACACTAGTGAAAACATGCGTATTCCAGAGCCCACCAGATAACACTGGACCTTTAATTATATACACTATATGGACAAAGTTATTTGGCCACACCTGTCTTGTAGGAAGAGGGATAATAGTATGGGGCTGTTTTTCATGGTTTGGGCTCGGCCCCTTATCTCCAGTACACTGTAAGAAGGAAGGAAGGAAGGAAGGAAGGAAGGAAGGAACTCTTTGTTTCAACTTTAAAAAGTTAGTGTCCAGGTTGCCTTAAAATCTTAAGTTGAGACAAATAAACTCAGATGTACTTAAATCCTTGTTTACTTATTCACAATTCAGTTCCTAACTGTTCTGCTTAACATTAAGTTTATGCTACACATTAAGTAAAATATACTTCAACATAATTTAATATTAAGTTTAAAGGTCTTATTTGTACAGGTTATTGGTTGCTTAAAAGGAACCAAACCAATTCCAGTTTTTTCCAAGATTTAATGGAACAGATGGGCAAGGTAATACATGCATAACCAATGCTAGAGTATTCAGCAAATCCCATCAAAAACAAAAGATTTTTGGCACTGAACAGCACAAGCATGCGGGTAAAACATTCACTCTAGAATGTGCACAAATAGGTACTCTGTACTCATTACTTCTGCTGCTATTTTTCCATTCTGTCACTATCCTTACTTAATGGATTCAGATAAAAGAAATGTGTATATGTTAGGGCTGTCAAGCGATAAAAGTGAAAAAAATAAAAATCTAATTAATTATAGGTTCTGTGATTAATTAATCTAAATTAATCGCACATATTTTTCTGCTGTGAAAAGTATATATAATAGACATGAAAGTAAACATTAAATAAACATTAAAGTTCAATATCTTTTATTTAAAAACTGAAAAAAGGTTTCAATGTTCATATTCAACATATTCAATATTCAACAGAACTCAACAGTTCAATGTACTGTATAGTGCATACAGGGCTTAACATTTTCATTCTATTGAACATAGATCATCCAAAAATATCAGCCATACTGACCGCATTTCCACTTACTGTATTTATCAACTGTCTTGAATGACATCATAAACTTAACCAAAAATCTCTGTGGCAACATAGGCAATAACAGATTGATTAACATGTCCTGTTATGGACCCATCTGTCTCACATCTTAACTCTCCTTCAGCCAGTTAGACAGACAAATTAGCTTGTTTACATTTTTGGAACTATGTTACCTGCAAGTGAGAAAAGTCTCTCACAGGGGACAGAAGTAGCAGGGGTAGCCAGATATTTGCGAGCCAGGACAGCCAGCTGTTGATGTGTCCCTGCATGAGTTGACCACCACTGCAGTGGACACTCCTTCATGCTGATGCTGCATAGATGGGCTCAGCCAGGAGCAGAAGGCCCCTCTTCTTCTTTGCTGAGTTCTTTCCGCAGCAGTGCCTCAAGGCTGGTTCACACATCTCTTCTCTCTCCTCTCGGTAGCTACTTCAAGTCTTTGAAGCGTGGGTCGAGTGCTGAACCCAGTTTGAGCCATCCATTGGTGATGTTAGCTTGCCATTCTGACAG
Source organism: Miichthys miiuy (assembly GCA_036365135.1). Taxonomy (NCBI): domain Eukaryota; kingdom Metazoa; phylum Chordata; class Actinopteri; family Sciaenidae; genus Miichthys; species Miichthys miiuy. The sequence goes on along the minus strand of CM071610.1, from coordinate 25,616,998 downwards.
GTCCCTGTTAAAGGCAGTCTTGATCCTCCACATAGGCTGGGTCCTCATCCGAGACCTCCATGGGTCCATGGGTACAGGTGGCAGAGAGCAGGTAACACCACAGAGCATGAGACATAATTCTCACCTCCAAGGAGCTCAGTCACGCAGTTGTCCCATTCAGATGCAGTCAACATGACTAGCTTGTGCTTCTGTCGGCTCAGAGTAGCCTTGACAGCTTCCTGGTTCTTCAGGAGACGAGAGATTATGGTGAGCAATTAATTCCATCTTGTGGAAACGTCCTGTATCAGCTGCTCGTCAGCTCCCGCGACTACGTCCTCCTTTGCTCATTTCTGTGTCGTAAAGCTGCGTTATTTTGTTTACAGCTGTGCTTCTTGACAGCAGCTTATAAGTAATGTCAGAGGATGCGACCTGTAAAACCTCTGCTAACCCCCTGTCCTCTACCACTGAATATGGCCTGCAGTCCATTGCAATCCATTTTGCGAGGGAGTTAATCAGTCGCTGATAGTTTTACTTAGTTTGCTCCTGAATGCCTGGTTAAGTGTTGCTTGGCAAGACTGGCTGACAACGCTAGCATCAGGTGTTGCACTAGCTCCGACCTCCATGTTTGCTGCTGGATGCTTTGCGTTGAGGTGATATTTTAGGCTTGAAGTGTTCCAATGGTAGGAAAATTCCCTTTTGCAGATATTGCATATCACAGTTCTCCTATCGACAGTTCCATTTGGACATTTTTTAAAGCTAAAATTTCCGTTGATGGGGCCAAGTAGTGTCTTGCCTGCCTCCATCATCTTTACAACACACGTGTGAGCGTTTTTCCAGCTCAAATGTGGTTACCATGGTTACTACGCGGCCTGATTCTTCTTCTTTTGTTTAATGGCGGACAGCAATGAGCGTTTAAGGAGCATTACCTCCACCTACTGTGCTGGAGAGTGGGCTGAAGTTTCCTAATTCAACTTGTGGACGCAGCCCGATTAATCTGCGTTATTTTTTTATTGTGTTATTCTTTTTATAATTAATTCATTGAAATTAACGTGTTAATTTGACAGCCCTAATATATATATATATATACAGCTAGAAATATTAAGTAGAAGTATATAATAAACTAAAAATAAAAAGTTAAATTATGTACAACCAAATCAATCTCACAGTGGTAAACACTTTGCAGTAAATACCTCAAATCCTTATAAAACTTATTACTAAATTTATTAACTAAGAATGTAGCATAACAGCAGTTGGTGAACAGAGTTACATTGTAACAGAACTCAGAAGAAAACAGTGAAGGTTCTGAGTCACCTTTCTTCAAAAAAGGTTGAGTCTAGGGCAACTGGACTTATTGTAGATCCATGAAGATGTTTCGCCTCTCATCCAAGAAGCTTCCTCAGTTCTGACTGACTGGTGGGGAGTCTGAGTATTTATCCTTCCTGGTGTGAACGGCAGTCGTTCAGGTCAGCTGAGCTCTGGTGTGGACGATGATCGTAAGAGTTGTAAGAGGCCAAGTGTGAGTTGCTGTTCAGTCTCCTGGGGAGTGATGAAAGGACAGCATTGTAGGTGGGGGATAAGTGATGTCTGAGGCCTCCTCATCTGTTCGAACCACCTGTCTGCTGTCTTCAATATACCAAGATATTGTGGACAATGCTGTGCTTCCAACTTTGTGGCAACAGTTTGGGGAAGGCCCTTTTCTGTTCCAACATGACTGTGCCCCAGCACATAAAGCAAGGTCCATAAAGACATGGTTTGATGAGTTCGGTGTGGAAGAACTTGACTGGCCAGCACAGAGCCCTGACCTCAACCCCATCGAACAACTTTGGGATGAACTGGAACAGAGATTGCGAGCCAGGCCTTCTCGTCCAACATCAGTGCCTGACCTCATAAATGCTCTACAGCAGCGGTTTTCAAAGTGTGAGGCGCGCCTCCCCAGGGGTGCCAGAGGACTTCAGGGGAGGTGCGACGTGAGAAAAAATACACCTGGGAAAAAAGAAAGGAAAAAAGTGTATCATCTGGTTAGCTAACTACAGCTATGCGAGGGGCAAAATGGATTGATTTTTAGTACCTCAGGTGAAAGTGAGAGTGGACACAGAGGCGAGCAGAAAATGGAGGAAGTATGACCCTGATTAAAGTTTGGTTTTTCATGCATTGGTCCTCACGATGCTCCGATGGAAATGATTTATGCATGATGCTGAGAGACTGATATAAAAAGCAGCGCTGTCCATGGTACGCAGGTATGATAAAAGTGTCTGACTGACGTTGATCTGTTCATTATTATTCATTATTTGATTTGAGGAATCGCACAGATGATTTTGTTGAATTGAGGTTAGGGCTTTTTGAGTCTGTTCTCAATTTAATTACTGGAATGGGGAGATCATTTTCAGTGTTTCAGCCCACTATGTAAGCGTTAACATCGGATGAGTGAACGTGTTTAAAAAATCAGTTGAAAAGTTAAATTGTTATTTTTTTTTTTTTAAGTAAAGATGTTTTTTTTAACAAAAATATGTTTAAATGTATTCAAAATATGTTTAAAAACACAAAGGTTTTAAAATGTGTAAAAAATGTTGATGTTAAAAACATACACAAAGAGTGTGTTTAAAATTTGAGCACATTCACAGATAAAGATGTTTAAAATGTTTTAAAATTATGTTTAAGAACATACAAACATGTTGTGTATGTGTATGGCATTTATTGTTGTTCTCTTAGGGGAGGCCCACTATCCCACCCTTTGAAAACCCCTGCTCTACAAAATGAATGGGCACAAATTCCCACAGGAACACCTGGAAGCTGTTATAGCTGCAAAAGGGGGACCAACTCCATGTTAAAGTATATGTATTTGAATACAATGTCCCTGTTGGTATAATGGTCAGGTGTCTAAATACTTTTGTCCATATAGTGTATATCTCATTTGGTGAATTATTTTAAATCAAAAGAACCAGTATCAATACTTTGATAGTTTTCTCTGGAGGACAATCTCCACCTCACTCTCCTCCTGTGGAGTCTACTGAAGATCACACAGCTCTGCTGCAGAGAGACAGGCAGCAGTGAACACACCTGGTTGGTGCTGATGTATCACATTGTTTTTTATTGGCTACTTCATTAACAACAAGCCCCCTTCACACACGGCTCAGCTGCTGCTGTGAAAACAGAAACATGAGTTTAGTGTTTTGGGCGACTTCATAAAAATACTGGTTCTGTTTGATACAGAGGGAGGTGAGGCGAGCAGGTATGTGTGTGGGAAAAGCCTGATAAGTAGATTAAAGTAGTTATGTGAGTAAACACTAAAGTGATGGTGACATCAGAAATAACCTACTAGAGATATGATAATGTATTCATATAAAATATATAAAACTCAGCCCAGTTGCACGTCATTCTCTGGGAAACTGAATGTGTTCAGTGAGTCTTCCTGTAGCAGCACTGTGTGCAGGTTGTTCATTTAAAGATGACAGCCTAAGTATACATTACACCTATTTCAATATACTGTTCATTTTGTACTTGATTTTCCAGTCATAACAAATAATGAGGAGTGAACAGCAGAGAGAAATGGAAAATCTTGATGGTGGATATGTAGAAATATGATTATGGGGAGCGGGTGCTCTGTTTATCTCACTTTGTTATCGTTAAATATCTTCACTGCAGAGTAAATCAAAGAAATAAATGAATATCAAACGTATCAAAAGTTAGTTTTACATTTATTGCTGATTGCCTTGGTCTTGCAGCCAATCTGTTTCCTTGCAGTAGCAAGCGTTCGCTCTGTAAACAGGGGATTGTGGACATATTTGTCTTCAATCTGTATTACTCAGAGTCTGTAGCTCTGTGTTTGTTAAAGCCGAGTATATGACTCTAGTCTTACTTAACTGGGAGATAAAACCCTCAGGTGACTTTGTTCTTAATCACTTCATGCAAATCATGTCATTAACGTTTTTTTTTTTTTTTGCTTCAGATTACATCAAAGGCTCCGTCATTTTAGGTGAAGTGTAATTGGCACAGAAAGGGTACAAGCAGGAATGTAACTGCTGTAGTGTTGCGTGTCCTATCATCATTTATCAAACACTCTTGCAGTCATACATATTCATACTGTCAGATGACGCTCTTGCATTGTAAATACTCGATGTTCTGAGAAAATGGGAAATGAATGTCAAAGTAAATTAGCGTGTAAACCTTAACCTCTATGAAGCCATTTGAGCATATATATTCAATACGGTACTATAAGTACTTCAAGCATTAAAAACTTGTAGAGCAACTTCTGCAGCTGCAGTGTAGACTTTACTGTAGGGCTTCCGCTCTCATGAATAGTACATGATTTTTCTGTTCAAGCTATTTTGGTAATGCTTTTCATGAAACAGTTATTTTATTTTGTCTGCTCATCTCTCCTTTGATATATCCCAACAGGAGATGGAGAGCTAAAAGTAGAACAGCATGTATTCTGCTTCCATGTCGAACACAGTGACGTGGCTGCTTGAGGAAAGTCAATATGGTGTGAGTATTTATTTTAAAACAGACGTGTATTTAAGGAGTCTGTGCAGCCAGTCTGATGTGTGTGCAAAGGACTTGACTGAAAAACTTTAACATCCGAGCACATAAATCCGCGGCTCTGTTTAGAAATGATCCAGTAATAATATTTACATGAAGATCATAGATCTGTCTCTGATTGGCCAGTCCTTGTTGCCTTCGTGGGTTCAAGTTGGTTGGGTTTAGTCATGAGGACTGAGATTAGTCAAGGTGAGGGCAAGAATGTCAGCCAATCACAGGCAGGGTAGGGCGGGCCTTCACTGACTAGAGTGGCAAATTCTCCCTATCCGGACCTCCTGAAATCATAATTAACTACCCCTGTGATATAGGAATACAAACATGCTCATGCGCAGGACATAAAACTTTTGCCTCATACATCTTAACACAAATGCATCCTCACAGTAACGTAAGGTAAGAATTTCAGTCTCACTCCTGCTCTCACTTCTTGATCTATCTTTACAAATCAGAAAATATCCTCTCACAGTCTAACTTTCCTGTCTGTTGGCGCGCTGAAAAAAAAATCCAGTACGAACCAAGCCACACAACACTAGCTTGTTATTCCGGCCATTCAAGTCAGGATTTAAGGTAATATGGAATGACTTGCACACGACCCTTCAGCTTAATTTCTAATTTGCCAACATATGCTGCTGCTGCTCTGGGAAACTGATCATCCTCTCAGCAGGCAGCACAGCAGCAGCTTTAACGACACTTTCCAAACCCACCACATAGCTAATGTTATCTACATTACTTACTGAGTTGTTGTTCACACAATGTCATGGTTTTGTTATGATACTGGATTTTTCCAGATCCACTTACCAACCTTTAAATGTTTGTGTGTTCATAATGATCAAGGTCACTGTGGATGAGGCTTTGTCTTTTTGACAAAGAAGAATTTGTTTTGATGGCAACACATTGAGGTAAATATGTTCTCCATCCTCCTCATCATCATACATTGTTCCGCCTACACTAAGTACATAAATACATACTGTATAAGAACGCAAATTGATCAACCAATTTGCACTTCATGCCACTGAAAATAAGTATTAATGTTGTCATCAGTGGAGTAAATGAAAAAAAAAAGCATTGCGTGAAGCGCTCAGCATTGAACCGTGAGTCTTTCCACAGTCCGTGTGGATCTAACTGGCCATGTCCGCCTCCCACTGAGGCACCAGCTGTGCTTACTCTGTATACTCAACCACCCAAAGCTGAACCTTTGCCATGTGACCTGGCCTTTAAACCAGCAGACCATGTACAGGTCATGCTGTGCTCAGTCCTTTACTCTGATTTTATGACTGTATGGTGGACTCCAGCTGACAGCTTTCACCACCAATGTGCTAATCACTCATCGAAGAGTGAAAAATCTATTTTTTCACACGTATTCACGTTACTGTATGTACCTCCCCTTTGTTTTGGATTTTGCATAAATTAAGCGTACACACATTTAGATAGAGAGATACTGTAATAACAGAATAATGAAGAGTGAAGCACTGGGGAAAGTGTGCTTTGCAGACAGGAACCCCATTTTAGTTTGACAATGCACTTGAAGCTGGTGGCAGATGGTGACAGAAGAGCTGATGCAGAGGTTGTGCACTACAGCACTGGGATGGGGGAGTGTGTATGTGTGTGCACAGGGGGGGACAAACCAGTCAGTTTATGCTCACAATGCACATGTGCTTCATTCTTCAGGGAGGCCAGGAAGCGAGGCTGACTCCCTTGCTCCCCTAGCCTGCTTTAACCCTCAGGCCAAAGTGTGACACTAGCAGTCTCCAATGGGAGTGCATGTCAAGTGTACAACGAAATACCCCAGATACCAACAAGGATGTAAGTGCCCTCAAGCATAACTAGTAAGTCTGTGAGGTGCATGTGAGAAAGCCTGTTCTATTGATAAAGCAACTTGGAGTATGCTGCTATTTAAAGCAACAAACTCATACAGGCAGACAATTATATATTATTAGAACTTGAAGTAAAATGAAAATGATTCCGTGTGACGTGATCTCAGCGAGCGTGCTACTGGGAGCAGAAGCCTTCGGATTTCCTTGGGCCGTACTGGCAGCTGCGTTTTGCATCAAAAACATTTAAGGATAAACAAAATAGGTCTCTACAAGTGGAGTCAAACATTTTAGCGATTTATTGTGCATTCAGGCCTGCACAGAAATAGCAGAATTACAGCTGGAAAAACTCCCATGGGTGGCAGAGGTTTAAATGCAAAACACTGCTAACAACACAAACTGTGCTGCTCTAAATTAGTCTGCTCCCTAAGAGCCAATTAAAATATGTATTTGAAAATAATGGAAGTAATGAAAATATGTAATTATCTTTAGCTAAATCTATAATAACAGTTTTAGGAGTTGGTGTATAATGGGTTTTTCTTCTTACTTTTCATTCTTTTGGTCTTTTTCCATAACACAACATTGCACAAACCTTGGCGTCATTTTTGACAATAACCTCAGCTTGAATAAACACATAAACTCAGCGGCTCAGTCCTGCTTTTCCTCACTTGAGAAACATTTTTAAAAAAATAGATAATTTCTGTCTGCAAAAAATCTGGAAATTGTGATTCATGCATTCATAACTAGTCGACTATAGACTACTGTAACTCACTGCTCTCTGCCATCAGTAAAAAATCCCTCTCTCGTCTCCGGCTCATCCAGAAGTCTGCTGCCGGGCTTTTGACTCGAACAAAGAAACGTGATCACATCATACCTATTCTGGCTCACCTACGCTGGCTACCGGTTGTCTACAGAGTGGATTTTAAGATCTTACTGATTACTTTTAAAGCCCTAAAGGGCCTTAAGTTGTTTAGTCCAACTTTTAGTACCCTACAGTAGTAGCGACTCAAAAGTTCCCGTGTTTCCATGACGGGTCCATGGCTGGTCCTTGGCTGGTCCGTGACTGGTCCTTGGCTGGTCCTTGACTGGTCCTTGACAGGTCCTTCGCAGGTCCGTGACGGCAATGTGATCCCCCGCGATGACATAGTCAGTGAGGCCCCGACTGGAAACGCCCCTAAGCAGCCTGGGTGAAAACCAGCTGCAATGCCTCATTTGTCCATGGGGAGGAGCAGTGATTTTAATGTTCCGCTCTCACCGTAGACTGTATAAAGACACATCTGAACAGATATGCTAGGGTGAGCGGGTGTGCTGATCAGCTGAGACAGAGCACAATCATGGATGTGGCTAGTGGTGCAACGGATCATTGTTGGTCCGTGATCCGTTCAGATCACTCCCCACAGACCGGCACCAAGTGTTCCGCGGATCGGTTGATTGAAAAAAAAAAGTTGTGATAAGATAACACTGAGGCACCGCTGCAGCCACTCGTATCTGTAGCTCTATGTCACGCACAACAACAACAACAACATGCCAACATAAACTGGTTATTAAAAAAAATCTCCACCTGTAACGTCTGATGGACCTTTTTTTTGTAACTTTTTTTTTTAAGGGCTATATCTGTTGGATGCTTTCTGAAACACACTCGATTTCTGAGTATTTATTCCTCTGAACACTATAGTGGTCATATTGATGGTATATATGATAGATATTGATGGCCAGCTGTGGCTTTCACTACATGCAGATCAGGAGCCAGCGAGAGAGAGAGTGCGTGAGAAAAGAGATGCTTCAGTAATTATGTAAAGACAGAACAGCCTAGATGTTGTTGATTTGGTAAACGGTGACAAGTTAGATATAAACACCTTAAATTTAATTTCAATTCAATTTATTTATGTAGGATTTAGCCTATGGGATGGACAAAAATGAAAATGAACAGGAGTCATCCTCCTGTTCACGAACACACTCAAATCACAAGGCGTGGTGTGTAAGCTACGTCATCTCCAGGTGGAACAACTGTAAAAAAAAAAGAGCCATCTCCTGGTCATACCCTGTAATTCAATGAATAGGTGGAGTTACAGTAAAAAAATAGACACACCCAGGAGAAGGAGGGGATCACTCCAGCCACTGGAACTTGGCTGGAGGACGACTGCCATTCCGCTGGCTTTCAGCTTGAAGGGGAACTTTTGAGTCGCTACTACTGTATGTCCCCTCTCACTCCCTGAGATCCTCAGATGCTTCATTCCTGGTTGTCCCACGGTCCAGATATATCCACAAAGGTGACAGAGCCTTTGCATTTAGGGCTCCTAAACTGTGGAATGACCTGCCTGACGAGATCAGGACTTTTTTATATTATATTATATTATTTGTCATTGACTCATTGATATAGCAGAGTAAGAATGAAATGGGGTTTGGAAGACAATATGAGCATACAACTATAAAATTACATTACATTACAACGTCACACATACCAATACCAAGTTATATGTGTTTCAGCTGAAACACAGTTTGTTTCTCACTCCGACAAGGGTTTCTTCCCATAATGAGGAATCTGACCCTTATTTTAGCCTCAAAGGTTATGAACAAGAACTCCTCATAGAAACTTCTCATTATATAGATGGAGAAACCTTTCACAGAAACTCATTAAAATAACATTCATTTACATAAGACATAGTTTGCTACCCAACCCATGGCACACATTTGCGGCGAGTCACAAGCTGCCAGACATAACAAACTGTACTCATATTTCTCAAAGCAAAATACAAAATACAATATAGTTACAGGGGTAACAGTGTAATGCATTACATTTGTCACCACACCTCGCAATGTCCTCGTGTATGTATAACAAACTTTCCGACCTCTCTAACAGTAATGCCAAATGGATACAATATGTCCGTATAAACCGACTTACTAATGTTACAGCAATATGAACCTGACATGAACAGATTTTGCTCTCTTTATTTGATTTATTTATTTTTATTGCAAGTGATTAAAATGATGTTATATATTATAACATTAACATTATTATATATTAACTACATCATGATGGCATGATTTTCCTGTGGGGTTAGGGTTAGGCCCTAAACGCATGCTGGTGCAAAATCTGACATAACTCTGGGTTTTTATTCTTCACCGAGCGATGGCACTGCCTATAGGTCTCATCTCTACTCCCTCACATTCTGTTGATGTTTACACATGTATGAACTATTATTCTGGCCATACCTGGCTTTTTAAAGCTCCTGGTTCCATTCAAAGAGACACAGAGGGAGCATTCTATAGCAAACTATCATTAGAGACAAATAAGAATCCTTGATCTGTTTCTACCATGAAGACAATTATGCTTTGTGAGATCTGAGTGAGGATGATTTCAATGAGTGGTGATTAAATAAAGTAACCAGCTTCCAGTAACCAGCAGATGAGGATTGGAGGACTGACAGACAGATTTATGTTGCAGATCAACCTCGTGAACAGTTCTTTTCATATACATTTTAAATGGAAGACTTAAGCCTTTCTAATACTAATGGTATTAATTTCAATACTCATTTCAAGATCCAAGATGAATTGTACACTGATTTATTGCAGGTTTTCTGTATATTCCCTCTTATATTATTAAACGTGTACATTACACTGACTTGTTGAGGAAGAAAAAAAGAATTCTGATTATTTCATATTCATAAAAGATTAGACAGCATGCTACCTCGAACTGTCATTATCATTTCTTCTCTTTACACACACACACCGTCTCTGGGCTCTAGTCTCTTGCTTATTATTACTGTAGTACTAATCAGGTTAAGAAATAAATATTATTGTTATTTATTTAAACAATATTATGCTGCCACGCTGTATAATGTTATTTGTGGAAAGTAAAGTACGTTAACCTATAGAAAAAATCAGATACAGAAAGACCGGATCATACAAAACTCATTTCTTTATTCTTCAGTGCACTTTTACTTTCAAGTCTTTATTTTAATTTGATCTGACACATGACTGTGAGATCAACAATACAATCATTAAAACACAGGAGAGAAGTAGAAGTACCTGGGTACTGTTACTGACAGCAAACTGTCCTGGAATACTAACACAAATGCGAGGTGAGCAAAAGCTTAATACCGCTTCCAAGTTGAAAGGAAATTCAGATGCGGACAGAAGTATGCTGACATTGGTTTAAAAGACCTTCAGAGCATATTGACCTTTTTGTATTCAGTGTAGGGTAGGAGCATTGTCTGTACAAACTAGAAACAGCCTGGACAGGGCTGTTAAACTGATAACTGGTAACTGGGGAATCAGTGAATTTAACGTGATCTCACATGATCATAGCAGATCCAATGCACCCTCTGTGGTCTTTAGTCTTTGGGGGAACGTATAGCATGACCAGGATGGGGACTAAAAGAGTCATTACATCCACTGTAACATGCAAGCATTCAGCTGCTTCATAAGCTAACACCATGATCTGAATCCTTTTGACAAAATTATGCTTTTTTAAATGATATTTAGTGATGCTTTGTTATATGACATGCTATCATGTATGGTTGTTGATGTTCTTTTCTTCTTGTTTTATTTGTTTGTGCAAAGTAAATTCCCTTCAGGGCACAAAAGATTTCATTCATGAACAGTAAATGGGAAATGTGTGTTTTGTTTTCATATCCGTTACATTTCTGTCTATTTGTCTGGTTTAAGATGCACTGCAGCAAAGTAAGAAGAATAGCCAAAATGTCAGCTTTTCCCAGCAACTTCTCCAGCTTCTTTTTTGACAATTCCATTCCCTGTCGTTAAGGGGGGGTCATAACAATCCATCTCACGTGTCCTGGGTCTAGCACAGGGTCTCCTCCCACTCAGCTGTGGCTGCTACACTTCAGCTACGAATGGAGATTCACATTCTTACACGGGGCCAGATTCATAAAATTCAGTTTAGGTTTCAGGCTAAAACTCTGTGCAATGTATGCACAAGACATAAATATACATCAAGCGTCAACCAACGTCCACTTGAGGCTGGCTCCAGAAGCAAGTCAGTCTCCATAAGTCTCCATGTTAAAATGTCCAACTTCACAGCAGAAATAAAGATGTTTACAGCCTGGTACAAACAGCGGTTTTGGTCTCTATAGCTTATTATAGCTAGTTATCCCTGTTCATGACTGTACTGCACTGCAGTATTACAGCAGTACAGTGTGCTGTTGACTCAAAATTATGCAGCTGTCAGCTTAAGTAAGTGCAGTGTGGAGGGGGCGTGGTGCATCAGCTGCAGGAGAGAGGTGTGGAGAGGGCTCAGGGGAGCAACACCAGGTGAGAGTGATCAGCACACTGGCATCCACTTGTCTAATTACTCTCCCCTTTTAACACAGTAGCGTGCTGGGCCTGGAAGGTTGGACCACAGACAGATGCACGTGGAGTCGGCAGCACGAACCCGAAAGGAGAAGAAGCCTGTGAACGGCTCCAGAGAACGTGTATTGTCTGTCTGTAATAAACGAGCTGATAAACCGTCACAAATCTCTGCGTATACTTGCTGAAGAATCCACAGTGGCATCAGGCGACGCCACATTGGCGCCCAACCGGACTCAGCAGAATCAAAGGAGATGAGATGACAGAACCACACCAGCCAATAATGGTGCTAGCCCAAATGCTAGCAGAGGTCGCGGTGATGAATCACGACCAGGCGGCTCTCAGCAGGCAGCAGTTGGCCACACTCCAAGCTCAGCCCGGGACTCTGATGGCGAGCAGCGAATGCTGGATCAGATCGTCCTGGAGCAATTTGCGGAGCGTCAGCCATCCCACACCAGCGCCCCGGAGGAGGCTGTCAACGCCTGATTCTGGACATCACACACCCACTTGACCATCTCCTCTCCCCAGCACTAACACTCCCTGACTTCTCTTTCCATCCCAGGTTCCAGCCGCTACGGGTACTGCTCCTGACCCACAGAGGGTCCCTCAGGTGACAGGGCAGGAGTGCTGGAGGTGCGGGCAGCCCGGACACTTTTGCCGCGAGTGCCCGCTAATGGAAGTCGGACAGGTGATTCAGGTTGTCGGCCCTCCAGCACCCTCCCGGTCCAGGAAGGATGTACAGCGTTCCGGTAAGGATTTAGGGGGGTACACATCAGGCGATGGTGGACTCAGGCTGCACGCAGGCCATAGTTCACCAGAATCTGATTCGACCCGGGGCTTTGATAGAGGCAGGGTGGGTGGATATCAGGTGTGTACATGGGGATTTTCACAGATACCCTGTGGTACCAGTTGAAATTCGTTATAAGGGAAAACAGCATAGTGTGAAGGCTGCGGTTAGCTCCCGCCTGACGCACCCTCTGATTCTGGGTACTGATTGGCCAGGGTTTGGTGGGGCAGTGTGTGGGGGTGCGCTCACGACTGTCAGGGATGTGGCATATCTGCGCTGTGCTCAGTGGTGACGCGAGGTTGTCTGACACTGCAGACGGGAGGGGAGGCGGTGCCTTCACAAGAGGCTCCGCAGGTTCCTGTGTTTGACTCCATGGAAGATTTTCCACTTGAGCAGTCTTGTGACGATACTCTACACTTTGCCTTTGACCAAGTGATGAAAATTGATGGTCACATGGTGCGCCCTGACGCAGCGTTAACGTATCCATACTTTTCATTGCGCAGGGACAGATTATACAGAGTGAGTCGTGACACTCAGACAGAGGAAATAATAACCCAACCGTTGGTCCCAAAAAGCCGTCGGGAAATTGTTTTCCAGGCAGCTCACTATAACCCGATGGCTGGGCATATGGGGTATGAAAAAACACTGAACCGTGTAATGGCCCGATTCTATTGGCCAGGCATTCGGGTAGACGTGTGCCGCTGGTGTGCGTCCTGTGCTGAATGCCAGTTGGTTAAAGTCCGTGTAAAGGCAATTCCATGTTTTCTTTCAAAACACAATAAATATGTTGGAAAATAGTTTCTGAAAACACGTGAAAAGACTTGAAAGACGTGAAAAGAACACTGTATTACTGAAATGTGAGTTAGAGGTTCAAACAGTTTTTCACCAGTTTTCAGTCCAGGATTTTGTGGGCGGTCCTAAAACGAGGCCGCGTGACGTCACGCGGTAATCATTAACATAAAATTTGCATAGCCCCGCCCCCTGGCGCAACAGTATAGAAGCCTTAACGTATAGATTGTGGTTATGGTGGCTCAAATATATAGGGCTGAACAATACCAATAATACTGCTAGCTGTAGCATCCATATTGTGCTTGATACAGTCCTAAAACGAGATCACGACGTCATGCGGTGCTCATTAACATAAAAGTAGCATGTTCTGCCGAGTGGGCGTGGCGTCCAGTGGACACGCCCCCACAGTCCTGGAGCTGAGAATACTGCTCATTTTTACCTGATTTTGACACCTAATTTCATAAACTTGTCGTTATTTTTTATCATGTCAAATTTGGCTGGGTGGTTAATAACACTTTCTTCTTTAGTCTGACAAACTCAGAACACAAATTTATTTTGACTTTACACGGACTTTAAACAACCGGCCATCCCGAGAGCGCCTTTGCGCCCATTACCACTGATTGAGGTCCCATTTGAGCGAATTGGGATGGACCTCATCGGGCCATTTCACCGGAGCGCACGCAGATATCGCTTTGTGTTAGTTCTTGTGGATTACGCAACCCGATATCCGGAGGCAGTGCCGCTGCGCACCATCTCTGCAAAGAGTGTGGCGCAGGCACTGTTTTTAAGTTCCGAGTCAGGATTCCGAAAGAGAAAGGGGCCCAAGAACGTCAGCAGCAGCTGTACAACAGAGGATCTAGGTTAAGACAATTCTCACCAGGAGATAAAGTGCTTGTACTGCTCCCATCATCTAACTACAAATTAAAAGATGGGTCTATCCGGTTCTGTAGGGCGTGGTGTCTGTCTGTTTGTAATATATTCAAGGATATTTTTGAGTGATTTATTATACTGTCCTTTTTGTTCTTTTCTAGTATAAATCCACTGTGATGTCACCCTCGGTTTGAGGATGACATGGTCGATTTTGGAATTGTAGATGTTGCCATCTTGGTTTTCTGGGATCAGAGGGCATAATTGAATGTGTGTGGTACTGGGGAGGAAACACATTGCTTCACCTTTATCCTTATCCTTTATCCTTTATGGATCTGAGTAAGAACGCATGGACACACTGTGGTAGCGACAATGAATCACAAGGTAGCCACGCCCTAAAGCATACCCTGCTCTCTTGTCTATTTTTTTTTTTCTAAACGGGACCTTTAGAAAGAATGCAGGTTTATGGCATCTCCATATTGGCTTCACTTTCAAGATCTGGAAGCTATCTCTGCTGTTTACATAGTCTGTGGTTCTTTCAAATATATCAGTCTATTCCTTGGACTCTTTGGACCAGGATCTGGACCTGACTTAACATTTTGATGTTAACAAATGATTGGTTAACCTAAAATAAAGTACAGCACAGTACATTACTCTGTTTTATGTACAGGTAAAACACTATTACTGTAAACAAAAATACTTTATTTTATTTTACAGTTGCAAACATGCTACTGTAAACAAATATACAGTGAAATATTGTGATTTAATTTACAGTAAGTTGCATGTCAATAGCTGCCAGTTAATTACTGGAATCAGTTTACAGTGTGAGGGTGAATTTTTATAGAGCTCACCTGTTCAAATCATATTAAAGCTTAAAGTTATGCAGAATTAAGAATGTGGCTGCTTTGATTGACAGGTGGGTGTCTGGTTGTTTGAGCAACCAGGCTTTATTCAGTCTGCCTCAGGTCCATCCATGATCCATGTCTTTGCTGATATTTAGATTAGCCGGGAGGCGGCAGAGGCAGGACTCTCAAGAGCCACCACACTGAGCTTCACTACAGCTCTTCAGAAACCTGTGGGTGATGTCACGGATATGACACCCATGTTTTATATGTTTTATACTATCTATAAAATGCATAAGTAAGTACAGTCCCATCCAAAGACAATGAGACTATGACTATGAGACAAAAGGTCATCTTTTATTTTCAGGTATTTACATCTTGATCTGATACACAGTGTAGAAGATAAAACTGAACCCACCCATTTTTCATGTGAGCAAAAGGACTGGAACAGATAGACTTAAAGTAGATTAAAGTGAATAAAACCTAATAAAATAAAAGATGAAATGTTGATCTTTTGTCTCATATTCATCTTTTGATGTCAAACCCAAATGTTTTCAGTCTACAGCAAAAATAAAGGAATTGGCCTCACTGTTCCAATACTTTTGGAGGGGACTGTATAGTGTGCACATCATTTATGTTCAGATACATTTGACATTAGGTGTTCGAGCAAACTTTGTGGAGAAACTTTTTGACTTTGACTTTTTGGTTTCAGTCACATAAATCATGTAAAAACATGAATAATGATTATAACCTAATTGACCAGAAAATCAAATGATTTGATTCGTGGTACAGCTCTGTCTCCACCATGTCAGTGATGTCCTATCCCTGTCAAAGCAGATATCTCTGCCATTTGTGGCATTTCCTCTGACATAATCAGAAGGTTAACCAGAATGTGCACTGGAACAGAAAAAAAAAAAAAAGTGTGATTCTTTTGGGACAAGGATTAGCACCTTCCTCTGAGGCTGTGTTTGTCTAGTGGAGAAAGTTGGCTCATCCCATGCTGCTGCTTTGTGAGTGAATGAGATTGAATTTCATTTCCGAGATGTCATAAGGGGGTACTGGATCTGTGTTGATTAAAACCCAATTTAAATCCACAAAAAAATGGGGCAAAAGCCTCAGTGAGTGAAAAATACATTATTCAAGTCAAGGTGATGTTATTCTTTACTTGGTGTCGTGAATAAGGTTGTAGAAATTCACGGAGCAATCAGCCATTTTTAGAAATACACTTGTTAGCCATTAAACTCCTTTGTCAGGTGTGAAGATTGATATGCATTTTATCTGTGTGTGTGTGTGTGTGTGTGTGTGTGTGTGTGTGTGTGTGTGTGTTACTGAAAGCCAAAACTCTAGTATAGAGGTCCAGTTACAACAAAACACAAGAACTAAAGATATTATCTTTCAGATTCTAGAACACAACTTATACTATACTATAAGTGTATAGGGACACACACAATGTATTTAAGATTAGGAATTATCATATTACATAAATAAGTTTCCTTATTGGTCATTTCGTCCAACAACAAACCTCATGCATCCCTAAATATCTTTAGGTGAAGTTTGAGTAAAGATTCACCTTGAGCACATTTTTGAGAAACTTCACCGCACACACTCTGTTGCCTCAAGAGCACACTTAACGTGCTGTGACTTTATGCATTAAAAACAAAGATTGCTCCTTTCCAATCCTTACAGGAGATGCTGCACTGTGACACATTAATCGTTGGAGTTCAACTTTATCTCGGTTAAGTTTTTTTGTGAAGCAGAATTACCTTCATGTCCAGAAATTTTACTTTTCTGAAGCACTGCAGAATGATTAATCGTCCATTCAGGCACTTTGAAATGCATGCCCACGACAGCCATCATGGGGAAATGGCTTGTGTCCCATCAGACACTGGAACGCTGTGTGCTGACAGCAGGCAAATCTAATTTGACTTTAAATCTGATCTGTAAGGCTGGCCATCCACAGAGTAATTTACAGGAGACAAAACTAGACTTGTGTGTTTTAAATATGGATATTTCAAAAACTTTGAAAACTGTCATAGTTGCATGACAGGAAAATGTTTTTGTAATCCCAGTTATAAATTTGACCAAGTTATGCTTTTTATCTGACTCACGTTATTTCTATAGTGTGCTGTATGATTGCTTTTATGTACAACTCTATGTGTTACCATATTTATCTCACTTGTAAAAACAGAGATTGCATCCCATGAAACTTGAAGGATGAATCGGTAAATGTGAATAAATAAGAATTTAAAACTGCCCTTATTTTATTTCTTTTGTTCCACACAGGCCTAATTACAGTATGTGTTCATAAGCCCTGTGGATATACAGCTACAGTAATTGAGATAGCTGAGTAATTAATAAATAAAAGTGTTTATCTTTTCTTAGTGTATATATGTTGGATTCATGATTTTTGAATAGACATTAAATAATAAAAAAAATCAGATAGTGCATATGTCCCTTGTTTTTACCGTCGCCTGGTGAGTCATTACTACCGGTTGTGGGTAAAGTTTTGTTTATGTGAACAAAGCTTGGTGCACGGACACTGATAGACTGTACTCCCCAAATTCCACCAGCATGTCTTCTGCCCCACCAGAGGAGACAAGACCCTGGACTATGTTTACACCAACATGGGTGAGGCCTACAAAGCTACCCCCTTCCCCCATCTAGGACAGTCTGACCACCTCTCTTTGTTGCTTCTCCCCAAATACACACCACTCATAAAACATGTGAAACCTGCTGAAATGACTGTTGAAGTCCTCTCAGGCCACCTTAAGACCCACCCTGGACTAACACATGGACATTGAAACCTATGCTTCTTCTGTTTTGGACTATATAAACACCAGTGTCACCACCCCTAAACAGATAACAACATTCCCTAACCAGAGGCCAAGGAAGAGAGGTTTGCTTCTTGCTGAAGGCACGCAACACCGCTTTTAGATCTGGTGATGTGCAGGCGTACAGTGCATCCAGGGCTAACCTGAAGAGGGACAACAGGAAGGCCAAGCACAGCCACAAGCTAAGGATTGAGAAGCACTTCAGTAACAACTCCAAATGTGGCAAGGCATCCAGATGATCACAAATTAGAGGAGGCAGGAGGCAGCCATCAAGGCTGTGCTCCATGCAGACCATGAACCACTCACACTCTCCTCCACTGAAGTGTGTGCTGCACTGAGCAGGACTAATGCACATAAGGCTGCTGGCCCTGATGGCATCCCTGGATGTGCTCAGGGCCTGTACTGGACAGCTAACTGGTCCTGACTGATATCTTCAACATGGAGTCGTTCCCACATGTTTCAAAACTACATCCATCATGCCAGTGCTGAAACACTCAACTGCAGCCAGCCTTAATGACTTCTGCCCTGTTGCACTCACCCCCACCATCATGAAGTGATTTGAGAGGCTGGTCCTGGCTCACCTAAAAAACTGCCTACGACCCACACTGGACCCTCTCCAATTCACCCACAGCCATAACAGGAGAACCGAAGATGCCATCTCCACAGCCCTTCACTCTGCGCTCTTCTCCACCCTCATACTAAACACTGGTGTCCCACAGGGATGTGTGCTGAGCCCTCTCCTGTACTCCCTCTTCACCCACGACTACTGTTGTGGAGAAATTGCTGGAATCAATGGTCAATAGTGAGGTCAGGAGGGAAGAAATGTTCAGGAGCCTCTGATGTCTTGCTGTAATATTTATTGACGCTTGGCCAAGGAGAATTAGAAACACTCTCAAAGTACATCAGAAGTGCCTGAGTTGGTCTCACATTCTGCCCAACTCATCCTGGTGGATAGACTTTAAACCCCTACAGATAACACCACAAATACTATACACCCAGAATTAGCCAAAGAGAATGTCTTTACCCATGCAGGTGTTATTGTCAGCATATTCTAGATTGGAGACACAGATGTCTGTTTACGCAGATTGGAACGTCAACGGCCAGCTATCTATTATATCTAGGAAGGCAGCAATAGGTCTCTTCAACCCTGGCCACCACATTGTTGAGATAGACTGGCACCTACTGTTCTCAACCAAAGCCAAACAACTATACTGCCGAGGACCTCAAGTTCGCAGACGACACAATGGTGATTGGCCTCATCACCAACAACAATGAGATGGACTGCTGGGAGGAAGTCCAGCACCTGGCAACCTGGTGCGCTGACAATAACCTCACCATTAATACCAAGAAGACCAAGGAGATCATCGTGGACGACCAAAGGCGGCACACACACCTCCATCTGAATCAACGAAGCAGGAGGTTGAGCGTGTCTCCAGTCTTATGTTCCGGGGGGTCCACATCCCCCCGGAACATAAAGCCATGGACTCTTAACACATCTACCCTGGTAAAGAAGGCTCACCAGTGTCTCTTCTTTTTGAGGAGACTAAAGAACACACCTGTCTAAGATCCTGGTGAACCGCTGCACCATTCAGAGCATCCTTACCAGCTGCATCACAGTCTGGTACGCAGCATTGCCAGGGACAGCTGTCACCCAGGCCATAGACTGTTCTTCCCCTATAGGAGGCGCTACGGGTCCTTCTATTCCAGAACCAGCAGGTTCAAACTCTGTATGGAGGTGACGCCCCATCTACCCTGCCATACATGACCATCTACCTAGATGTGTAGATGGTCATGTATTGTGTCCACTGCTGCAGAGGAAAGAGTTCCAGTTTATGAACTTCATCACATCACAATATCACCCTTCGTCAGCATCTTTAAAAAGTGCTTAAATAGTTCGCAGTGAATATGGAATATTATTTTTTCTTGAAATGTCTGTCCTGTATGTCCTTTGAGTTATAGTAGTAGCTTGCCTGCGTGTGCTTTTATTTTTGAGGGAAAGAAAGTCTAGAAATAAGCTCCTAGAATGGATATGCTCTTAGTAAAGTACGCCTTGACCCATAAATAAACTGCAAGTTTTCTGTGTTTGCATCGACTGTTGATCACAAATGAAATTCAGGGCTGCAGCTTCATCTTAGTAGAACCTTTAAGATTCTTCAGTAAAAACCTGAAAAAAGTATGTTTTTTTTTGTTTTGTTTACAGTGGCCTAGGCAACATAATCAGTGGAGTTCCACAGGTCTCTAAAAAGCATTGTATTGTCCCTTTGAGGGACAATTTCTGCTTAATGTGTCTGCAGTTCAACAGAAGATCACTAGTGGAAACTGCCAACTATTTATGTAGCTATGTGAGAATTTTCGGAGTCACCACTTTTCCTCAGCACTGCTGATTCCTGATCTGAGTTAAATCAAAAAGTTCCAATCTTTCTGGAGCGGTCAAGTCATGTGTCACAAATACTGAATTTTCCCATACAGTAAATTTAGAGTACATAGACAGATTTCCAATCAATGCATTGAGGCAACTGAATTAATCATCACACCACTGTTGGCAGGATAATGGAACAAAAACCTCCTGCTGCATGTGTAAAGGGCTCAGGGCTTGTCAGTAGCCCCCTAAACACCTGACAATCTCCAATGAGACTGCTTATGTCATTCAGCAGCATTTGGCTCCTATTGCCTTGTACCTTTGCCTTTGACAAATACATTGTTAAATGCAGTCTGGCAAGCCAATGCTGCATCTTAGAAGTCTCCCTCAGTTATTATTTTACAGTGTCACTATGAATAAAGTTTGTTCATGAACCATGAACAGTGATTGTTTTTGAGAAAAGAACATGAAGCCTTGAGATGATCAAAACCCAAACTGAAGACATCAGGTTAAGTTATTCAGCTGATTGAAGCCCAAGCCTTCAAATAAAGGCGTGCTTTACAGAATGAAGCTGCTTTGGAGCTTTAAAAAACAATGACACATGCAGTCTTACTCACAGGTGCAGTTTGAAAGGATAGCATAAAGCATAAACAATGGACAGCGTATGCTTTCTGGTTTCTAAAGAGCCGTTGTGTGGCTCTGTTCGTCACCATCCTGGTAGCTGGGGCGGCTGTGGAGGTCGAGCGGGTCGTCCACTAATCAGAAGATCGGCGGTTCGATCCCCGGTTCAATCCCCTCCAGTCTGCATGTCGAAGTGTCCTTGGGCAAGATACTGAACCCCAAATTGCTCCTGAAGGCTGTGCCATCGGTGTATGTGTATGAATGGTTAGCTCCTAAAACTGATGAGCAGTTGGCACCTTGCATGGCAGCCAATGCCCTCAGCGTATGAATGTGTGTGAATGAGATACGTACTTAAAGTAGAAAGGCGCTATATAAGTACAGTCCATTTACCATTTTAGTCCTGACTCTTCCGCACCTGCTGTTTTTTTCCGTTAACTTTGTTTGTTTTTTATGAACCTTAGACCTTAAAGTTCAAACTGCCCCTCTGGTCTGACTGAAATTTATGGAGTTATTACGTCAGACTCAAGTGATTCGTAGCCTACTGTTTCCTCAGACGCAGACGTATCATCTCTCTAGAGCTGTTGAAATTGCAATTTCAGTAGTGCAAGTTGAATAATATTTCAATCATGTTTAAATCTTGTCCAATTGTATTAAATTCCCTTTCAGCCTTCAGAAGAAAATAATTAGCTGGAATTGGATGTGGGAGTAAAATCTGATGACTCTCTATCTGAACATTGCATAAGACAGTTCTGATCATTTTTCATGTATTGCAAGAAATTGAATCAGGTCAGATCAGGGCCAATGTGAATGGCAATGTCCTGAGTTTGTGTGAGCAGTAGCGACACTACCTCAGTATTATTCAGAAGATTTATGTGACCAGGTCTTGGCTTAATCAGTTCCTGCATTATCTCGAGCTGTGTTGGCAAGCTGAAATACAGCTTCTTGTACTCTATATAATCTATAAAAAGGTTCAGTTTGAGCTTGGCTTATTTAAAATTCTATACTTTTCATTACTAATTCCCTTTGGACTATTGTTTGCTGACTTCAAATATATACACTTCCCAGAGGCTTATCGTTGTTGGCTTTCCAGGCTGACTTCTATGAATGGTGCAGACATTTAAATGTGCCCTCAGCCTCTTCCCTTGAGGATCAGCAGCATGGGCCACTTTGATCTCTCAGCCACTGTCTTTTAAGTTTGCTACCTTGTGTAAAATGTGCCTTACCAGAAAGAGTGAGGGTGTTGGGGAAGAACCCTTTGCATTACTGCTTGGACAGCAAATTTCTGGTTAATCTGCCGAACCCTGCCGATAGCAAGGTTAGCAGTGCATCATTACTCTTTCATGTGCTGGGCAAACGGCTGGGTTGTCATCACTGGCAGAGAAAGTGTCAAAGTGGATGTTTACATCAATAATTAAAACTGAGAGCTCAGAGAATCATAACAGCTGATGTTCAGGTTGGCGTTACGCTTTAATATTTCTTACGGTTTGTCCCTGAGACATCCATTACCAACACAGTTTCCCAAAGTGCTGGACGTGCTGCAGCGAGGGATACCAAACCTGAAAGCATAGCAAAGAGATTCTACCCACTTGTTTTGAGATTTTTAGTGAATGGTCTAACCAATGTTCATAGAGCAGATGTAAATGATGTGTTATGAAGTATCGTGGTGTTTAGCTCACACTGAGGGGAAAGCTGTGACAGGAGCCTCCCATATATTTAAGAGGTGATTTGTAGACAGTCCAGACTTTTTAGAAGTAACACAAGGGGATGCAATGATTAAAGTTTCAGGCGAAACTCTATTGCAAGAGTTTGGCTCTGATTCATGAACTTACAAACAATAAAAGTAAAGTATAGAGGCCTGAAGGATAATCACAAAATAAACCAGAGTTCCTGGTAGGTTTCAGATCAGCGTCCAAGCTGTCGCATACAGTAGCACCGTCGCCAAGTGCTTGCTCATGGTGGAACTGTTGGGTCTCTGTAGATAATATTATAAAGAGTACGGTCTAGACCTGCTCTGTCTCTGTATGGAAAGTGTCATGAGACAACTTGTTATGATTTGGCGCTATATAAATTGAATTGAATTGAATTGAATTGAATATTGCCTATGCACAATGCTGGTGCATATCCTGTTAGCTAGCTACAGCTAATATCAGTGTACTTGGTATACTGGCTGTGTTGATGTGAATAAACACAAAAAATACTTCCAACAGCCAATGCACACCAATATCCGAAGTGGTCCAATCATCATCTGATGCGCCACCTAATTGAAATATCAGCATCTCTATCACAGACCTTGCTTTGGAAGTGTATAAGCCATTAAATAGTAGGTTGAATGCACCGTGGAGAACATGAAAACAAACAGGACCATATTATTTCACTGCACCACATGGGCTCATCCTACAAGCATATTAGTAGTCTCAAAACATGTTTGTGACCAGAGCAATGGTCTAAATCTTCAGACTAGATGGCACTAGGTTGATGTCAAAAGTGAATTAGTGATGCTTTTCCCTCCCTCAACAGCAGCTCTGTGGTTGAAGAAGCCACTTTGACCTTTAATACCCAGTGACCTTTAAGACTATGGTTTCACTGAGAGAGGCATGGATGTAAACTATTTAAATATTAAGCATGTAAGCATGAACAGGAAGTAAAACCATTAGACTTTTATTATGACAAATGACGAAATGGTGCACTAATAGAACTGGTTTAATCGATTAATTTGTCATCCTTTTCTTGAATCAATGATTAATAGTTTGATTCATAAATTGTAAAAAAAAAAAAAAAAGAAAAAAAAAAGTGAAATATGTTTTCCAAGTCCAAGATGACGTCCTCAAATGTTTTGTTTTGTCTACAACTAAAAGAAATCAGAGAATTCAAACATTTCTTTTTAAACTGACTCAAAATGATTAACCGATTTTCAAATTAGCTGGCGATTAATTCTATGAAGCTCTGCTGGACCAATCAGGACATAAAGGTCCTCATTTGAATCCAGTGTCATGTTCAGTGTCAGACAACAGACATATTCAGATAAACCTCTTAGTCCATAAAGTAAGAATAAATCAGACCAAAGAAGAAAGTGTTAACCACCCAGCCAAATTTGAATGATTAAAAATATCAACAAGTTTATGAAATTTGGTGTCAGAATCGGGTAAAAATGAATTCTCAGCTCCAGGACTGTGGGGGCGTGTCCACTGAATGTGCTGAAGCCACACCCACTCTTGGAGCAGTCAAGCAGCCATTTTGAAGTGACTGAAACGTGTCAGATGAGTTCGGAAAATGACATGACTAACTTTGAAACACTGAGCAAGATGAATTAATCTCTACCTTTATGCGGGTGCAGGGGTATGCTCAGGGTGGCCTCAGCGTGTCATCAAGACACCCTTTAAGGACCGCCCACAAAATCCTGGACTGGAAACTGGTGAAAAACTATTTGAACCTCTAACTCCACATTTCAGTAATATATCGTTCAAAGTCTTTTCACATGTTTTCAGCAACTATTTTCCAATATATTTAATGTGTTTTGAAAGAAACCTCAGAATTGCCTTTACATGGACTTTAACTGCTGAAATGTAGAAGTCCTCTAAAGTAAATCTCTACTTATCATGATATAAATGTCAGCGATTTACTGTACAGGCCAACATCAGGTGAATGGTTGTCAAGGACACAGAAAGTAGTGTCAGGCAAACAGCAGCCAAAAACAAAGAACAAAAAAATGACCGTAATAATATAATACTTAGCCAGCCATACTGTGAGTCGAGGAGATGTTACATGTAAATTCTGGTCAGGTTATGTTTACACATGCAGATGGTCAGTAGCTAATCGAATAGTCATTGTTGGACTGGAAATTGACCATATACATTGTAGTACTTGCAAAAATATCTTCAACCTAAATACTGACAGAAACTAAACCCGAAACACAATTTTCAGCAGACAATCACCCCCACCACTGCTGGGAGCGTAGGGTCATTGAGGAGCTGCTTTCCTCACTGCTGGCAGTGGTAGAAAACAGTGTAGTGTGATTTATGACGTTAATCATTAGCAGGAGAGGAGTGAAAGTATAGGGGGAGTGGAGAGAGAAGCTGCAGTGCTTGATGGAGTGTGTCCCCTCTGCTTGAGCCCAGCCTACAGTTGGATCCATGCAGAGAGGCTGAGCCCAAGACTGCTGCTATCTCACGGAGTGAGATGGACAACAGCTAGTGAGATGCATGCTTTCATTGCTGTTCTGTTGGATCCAATCCAGACAGTGCCAACGCTCAACCCAAAGGGAGGTTGGGTCAAAACAAAAACCAAGCCCAGAATGAATAGAGCAGTATTAAAGAACACAATAGGAAATAAACAAATGTAAAGCTCATAAGAGACTGTCTGTTCTTAAATGGTAAATCAACAATATAGCTGAAACCTGCTGCTACACTGTCCTGTCAGTGCTTTCAAACTTGTGGCAATTTTTGGGTTGTTTTTTAGCTGTGACAGCTGATGTAAAATATTTACTTTGACCCCACTGATTGGGTAACAGCAGCTGGGCAGTTCACACTCAATTTCCTCTTTACAGATGCATCAAGTTATATTTTAAACTATTTCTGGCAACAGTACAGTATAGTATGATGAATAAGGTTGGGAAAAAATCCCTAAAATTCAATGATTACTTTGCCAAATTATGGAATCTTCTGACTTTAATGACTCAAGTTTTCAGTCTGTACTTGGAGCTCAAACATTAGCAAAGAGTTGCTTAATTACACACAGCAACATATATTTAGAGTCTCTCTGGTCTCATGGATGAAAGTCCAATATTCACTCAACCTGGTTTCCAAATCTTGAGGGAAATATCTGTCTCTTTTAACTGCTAAATGCTGTGTTCACCAGTTAGTTGGTAGTAGGGTTGCAAAGGAGCGGAATGTTTACAATAAATTTCATGAAACTTTTCATGGGACATTAAGATGGGGAATTTTGGAAATATTCCAAATCAGAAACTCCATGGGATTAGGGAAATTTATGGGAATTAGGGGTAATTTAAACAAACTGTATCATATCCAAACATATATATATATATTTGTCATAAGCAGACATCCATGCAAAATAATACAAGATGTAGAGATTTATTTTGAAAGAGTAACATGCAATTGAAACTGCCAAACGGGGGCAAAATGACCCCCTTTGACCCCCTTTGGCAGTTCAACAGATTATATCAACAATGTTTTGTAGTTCAATAGTCTCTGTGTGCTCTGGGCTCTAAAGTGTGGTCCAGGTACAGAAATCACCTGTGCAGGTAGGGGGCGTGGCCTCAATAGCCCTGCAGTAAGCAGTGTGCTATGTGCATGTGATTGAGGAATAGCAGATATTCAAGTGTACCTGCATGAAATCTGGTTGTTTTAGTCAAGATTATTCTAAAATATATTTTCCCCAACTATATGTAAGTTCCCTGTTGAGGGCCAACCTTCAATTTTGTAAATTCCCGGTTTATTCCTGTTTGTTTCCATAAATTCCTGTCAATTCCCATGGAAAGTTTCCAACTTTGAAAACTCCCAGAATTTTGCAACCCTAGTAGGGAGCAGTGTCAGCCTGCATTTTGATCCTGGTTAAGTTATTTACTGTTGTTGCTGTCTGTTGTATCTGGGAACAGCGCTGATGAGAGTGGCCAGACTGAATAAAAATTGAATCTGGGTTTGTCACTAGTTCTTAGTGACAAACTCAACTAGTTCTCACTTCTTAATACCACATCAAAAACTTTGATTTGGAAATTGGGGCTACAAACAGGCTTGAGTCCTCCCATCACTTAGTATTAGTAATTTTGCCTCTGTTATAACCAAATACAACTGGAGTATTGACAGAAATCCAGGCCATTAATTGTGATTACTACTGGACCATCAAACCTCTCTCAGTAGCAAAAACCATGTCACTGTGATTCTTGTCTGCTCGATGCTGAACTGGCAGGATCCAAAAGGTGAAAGCCACCCATACCTGAGGCAGAGCCCACCATCTCTCTGTCACATACCGGAAAGAAGAACATGGTCTCCATCAAAAGCTGGCCGCTTTGTGAAGCATGACAAAAGTTCTGGATGGGGAGGAGGGCGCGGGGAGCGCTTCATATCACACGAGCTGTCAGGGAAGTTCAAAGAGGGTTCAGAGCGGAGTCAGACTTCACCTTGACGTGAGCTGTTGGTGCAAACAGAAGTCTCACACACTGCAGACGTTTGGCTGTCTCCTTGAATGGCAAGTCAGATTGCTGGAATCTCCCCTCTGATGACAAGTTTTTGTTTTTCTTTCCAATGCCTTTCGACTGCTTCAATAAAATATAACCGGCCACTGCTGAGGCGGCCAACTCCAGCAGTTCAGGGCGATGTATTTGTTTAGGAGAAAAGACAATTGAAGCACACTGTGTGTACAGCATAACATATAAAGAATATTAAAAAAACAAAAACAAAAACAAAAACGGACAGGTCCTGTGATAAATTCAGGTTGTGATTCTCTAGTTTTCAATTCAATTCATTCCTGATTCGTTGGTCACAGTTTATGAGACACATCTGAGAATCCCATTTCCTACACTCGACTCTTAAACAAATAACATTAAGACTTAAAATAGCTAAACTACACATTTGGACAAATACAATAGAGAATAAAGAGCATTCAAATTTAATGATATTGCTGACAGTTTTTCACTTTATGCTCATCCTCTGCAGAGTTCTGTGCCTGAACCTGTACCTGAAGCCTGAATTATGTGGATGACAAACTGTTCACAAATGATCCATGGGAGTGTGGGTGCATTTATGTTGCTTTTGCATTTTACTGGATGGATGATGGATGTGGGATTAGGCAGTATCATGAATCATATCAATGTTTTCCCAGTCACTGTCGAGACTTGTGCGACTAAGCCTGGTTCCTGAAAATTTCTCATGCAAAGGGAACAGATAATACAGCAGCTTCTTATGGATTAACTTAGAAATATAAACCCCTCCTACACATCGAAGCATGAAAAAAATACCTCCACAATTTCTCCAATTTGCTATTTTCTTGCGATGCACTCAGCACTAATATGAAATTCTATTGGTTTTAGTAAACTGACTTTATGTACCTGATGCAGACAAATGCTGTTCAGAAATGAAACCTTTAGTGTTGTTGCATATGTAATACCTGTACATGATCAGGCTTAGCCAGCTGACAAGTTTATTACTGCAGCGAGTCACACGCTTCATGACGGACTAAAACAACACGCTTAGTGCCAGGTTTGTTGGTGCACTGTTCGCTTTTGTCCTCCTCTGTCAGCAGAAAGTCACACTCGCATTCACTGCAGTCTCTTTCTAAATATGGTCTACGATGTCAACAATCTCAGACATCATTAGCAGCTCAGAGAAATCTTCACAACACTGACCATCAACTCCGACTTTAGTGTTTGAACTGGACTCACCCAGTCACACAATAAGACAAACTAGCAAATCAAATCAAATCAAATTTTATTTGTATAGCCCAAATTCACAAAGTACATTTGCCTCTGAGGGCTTTACAATCTGTACAGGGAGTGACACCCTCTGTCCTTAGACCCTCGGTTCGAGTGAGGAAATACTTGCCCACAAAAAACCCTTTTAACAGGGAAAAAAGGTGGAAGAAACCTCAGGAAGAGCCACAGAGGAGGGATCCCTCTCCCAGGACGGACACACGTGCAATAGATGTCACGTGTACAGGAGAAATCAACAAGGTCAGATTAACAGGTCGATGCAGCGACACACTCTCAACTCTAAGTTCTACAACGTCTATGAGCAGAGCCTTTTGGTTAAACAAAAAGGATCTAATGCTCACAAAAATTCTCTGTTTTTTCAATAATGCTGACATTTGGACTAGTATAACAATCTGAGCCTATGAGTGGCAAAAAAGCAAGCACTTTCAGTGGACATATGTTGAAGGTGCACAGTTGTCCTGAAGATTTACATGTTGCAGCCCGCTCAATATTGGACGTACCAATTTTAAAAACTGTTGTCCCCATTAGTCACTTGGACATAAAAATGTTGGAAAAAAGGCCCAGGTTGAAAAAAAAAATCAAAGTTTCAGTTTAATTCACAGATTGTTTGATCAGAGCAGCAGCAGAGTTATTAATCTATAAGGAAGCAGTCGACTCACCCTCATCACATTACATGTGTGACAGGACCTATCTGCGTGTGTGTATGTGACGCACCTGATGTTTAGCTATATGTAGCATAGGTCCAGTCACTGATACCCATTACCTCCTAACAGCTGTGATGTGAATCAAATGACCTGACAAGGTCAGTATGCCCTTGCTGCAGCAGAGCAGCATGGGTAAACAAGTACGTGAAGGTTCAGCTAAATGGGAACCAACTCTCCAGAGGACTGGACTGGATCAAGGAGGGAAAACACCAGACATGTTCTGGCATTCTACATGCGTGAACGTCTTCAGCAATAATGATTTATTTGGAGCTTGTAAATTTATTTATTTTAAACTTTGTTTATATTTAATCAGTCAGAGGCAGCAAGTTACACTTTACCTAAAGTCTCTAGTCTATTTAGCATTCATAAGCAACATACAAACATAAACAGAGACACTATATAATGTAACTAAATATGTTAATATATTTCATTTTTATACATTCCACTCACGTTCCCTGAGTTTGTGTTTTGGTTTATAAAGGAGGGAAGGGCTGTGAAAAGTGCGATACAAATAAAGTCTGATTGATTGATATATTATGATCACTGCGATTTACTATATTATCGTTTGTGAAGTAACAGACTAGAGGAGAGGGATGTTAAAGTCCGTGTAAAGTCAGAATAAATATGTGTTCTGAGTTTGTCAGACTAAAGAAGAAAGTGTTATTAACCACCCAGCCAAATTTGAATGATAAAAATAACGACAAGTTTATGAAATTAGGTGTCAAAATCAGGTAAAAATGAGCAGTATTCTCAGCTCCAGGACTGTGGGGGCGTGTCCACTGAACACGCCGAAGCCACGCCCACTCGATGGAATATGCAAATCTTATGTTAATGATCACCGCGTGACATCACGTGATCTCGTTTTAGGACTGTAACAAGCACAATATGGATGCTACAGCTAGCAGTATTATTGGTATTGTTCAGCCCTATATGTTTGAGCCACCAGAACCACAATCTATACGTTAAGGCTTCTAAACTGTTGTGCTAGGGGCGGGTTACACCGCGTGACATCACGCGCTCTCGTTTTAGGACCGCCCACAAAATCCTGGACTGAAAACTGGTGAAAAACTGTTTGAACCTCTAACTCCACATTTCAGTAATACATCGTTCAAAGTCTTTTCACATGTTTTCAGCAACTATTTTCCAACATATTTATTGTGTTTTGAAAGAAAACATGGAATTGCCTCTACACGGACTTTAAAAGAAATTTTAATTTTAGTTGTGGCATTTATTTTGGTAACTTTCCAGGGCATTCCAATGTTTGATCAAAGGCAGTAGTTTGTTTTATCGCTGAAAACATGATGAAACATTGACAACCCTCATCCATCCATATCCTGTTCTTGTGGCACTGCCAGTGAATATGTGAACTAATATGTAGTAAATTAAGAAATGTTATATATATATTTAATTTAAACACAATTTACTTGTCTGTTGACAGAGTTACCTGTGAAGGAAACAGGCCATTTTGATCATTTGTAATATTTGCCTGTGTGACCTGTTTATTTCAGTTCGACCTTTTCTTCATTAAAATTCTGCCAACACACCAGCCTTGATTTATGGTTGCTGACAGTTAAAGATGCTAAAAAATACATTAATAATCACATGCTAACAATACATTAGCGTTATGAACCATTTATTAAATCATTATATATCTCTTATGTATGCTAAAGAGAAGGACTTAAAGTGAAGTGTTGGTAAGACAGCATATTTATGAGCTAGAAACTTGACAACAAAAAATGTAAATGTTTAAATACTGTTCCAGATGATTCAATATGTATTACGCAGCAGATTCAGTTAATATTGTTGAAGACAGCAGTAATCTTCTGCCAAAACTGATCTGAATTCCTCAGCGTGCAGAGCAGTCAGGTTTGGCATTTGGTATTATTTTGACTCTTTGTCTTGAACTTAATTAAACCACAGCGTTCTGTATTTCAGAAAAAGAAATATGCTGTCTTTTCTATTTTATACATCTTCATATCTTTTATTTAAAAAGGCACAATATATCCTTCTCCACTGACATGAAATTTATTTTGGTTTGGGTCAAGTAGGGAACAGCAGTTTTATTAACTGCATCGCCATGGTAACAGACATTGCCATGATGAGACATGATGACATTTAAAACAGCTATCAATCAAAATGGACACCAACTCCAAATCATAGGAGTAAATGATGTGTATTTTATAATTATGTCATGTTTTATTTTTTCTAAAGTTGGCCATCTTAGGAAATAACTTAATCGCCGTGAGCTGGCTCCATGTTCAACAAATTGGTCCGTTAAATACATTACAGAAAAGAGTGCACCACCTGAAGACAGGAAACATTTTCTTGATTACTGATTATACCTTGATTAACACAGAGATTGGATTGTGTGTGTGTGTGTGTGTGTAGATCACGTGTGTACAGATTTTAGTAGATTCCATTGCTGTAATTAGCAGATGTGACACTCTTGGGTGCCTCTTGTGCTTAGATTGCTTAGTTTCCTGCATCAGAGGAGCCTCCTGCTGGCACAGTGGCTGCCAGCTTCCTAGTGGATGCGGAGGCTGCCAGTACTTAGAGCTCTGTCTGTGATGTGGAGGCGATGTGACATACAGGCAGTTTGTAGGCAAGCTATGTTTAGTGAAAGAGACCTGATCTATGATTGTTAGGTTGCTAAAAGTGCTATTAAATGCCTTGGACATGACTTTACTCAAACCCAAAGAGACATCTCTTTGCTTGCTGGGAGTAGGGGTAAACCATCAACACAAGCAAAAGCCCCCAAAGAATAGCACCTTGTTGAGATTGGAGCTCATTGGTTTGCTGTCCCCTGAGTCACAATCCTGATTATGTTGCCTCTCCAATGAGATAAGAGAACAAACACTGTCAAGCAGCTCATCTGCAAGTCAAGTGTCACTCAGGTTTCCTGTGTTGCGCGGCATCTGGTAATCATCGTGAATGAGAACACAGGCCACCAGGTGTGAGACATCTAATCTATCGCTTCAGCCTCCTTTTTACAGCATGAATATGGAGATTCACATTTAATCATTATATGATATGCTGTAATGTAGTAATCCCCAGGAAAATAGCTCTATTGAATTTGGACAAAAACAGCTGTAGTGTGCCTGTCACAAATACCAAATGCGTGTCAAACAAGTGACATAGCATGTCCTTGATTTTATTAATAAGCTGTGTAGTTTAAGGCAAACATCAAAGTCAACAGAACGCACTCCACCAGCTCAATGACTCAGTTACTATGTGCATCATTTTAGGGCTAAAAGATAATGGATATCCTAAACCGTCATGACAGAATCCCTCCATTCTTTGTCACACAGTGAGTAATGTGCCAGCTTCTGTCCGATAATGAATACTGACTGTCAGACACGTCTTAGAAACTTTACCGACTGCTCGTTACTTTGATCCCAATTAAAAGGGAGAGCTGTGGTCGTTGATAGCCCAAAACAATGTGACAGTCATGGTACATGCCTGCTGAAGTAGGAGACTATATCATGGCCATTGTTATTACCACAATGCACATGTGTGGACCTGCAAATATTCAGTGCAGATCGCTGTTGGCAAGAAAATCAATGTACTTTCCAAGTCTAATCATGTCACAGATTTGGATGAATACTGTGGCCTGCAGGCTAATGTTCTATTAATGTTAAGAAGAACCAAAATTATGCATGAATTAAAAAAAAAACCCTGTCTCAGATAAATAAATCATATTATACAACATGTAGGTCCAACCGAGCAATCTGATTGGTCAACTAGACGTTTAGAATGTGCTCAAATCAGCATGACAGCACACCTGACTCATCACTAAAAATATTATTCCACCATCTCCACATTGTCACATCCTGAAAATACAGAACATGTACACAAATATGAATAAGTCCACTGGAAGTCAACTTTAATAAAGTAATACATCTGAACTCATAATTTCAGCTTTCTTTAATGAATATTCTGTGTGTTATGGAGCTGTTAGACCGCCTCATTAATACAGGTGTGCACCTCGTTAATACAGGTGTGTACCTCGTTAATACAGGTGTGCACCTCGTTAATACAGGTGTGCACCTCATTAATACAGGTGTGTACCTCGTTAATACAGGTGTGTACCTCGTTAATACAGGTGTGCACCTCGTTAATACAGGTGTGTACCTTGTTAAAACAGGTGTGTACCTCGTTAATACAGGTGTGTACCTCGTTTGTGTGCAGCACGTCAGAGATCAAACAGTTCAGTGAGCTCAGAGAAAATGTTTTTGAAGACTAAAGGTGGACTAATGGACTGAAGAGGAATATTCTGTTAGATAAAAACATGTTGCTCATTTTGGAAATGATTCCATCGATCTTTGTTCAATACATTTTGACTTTTGGACTTCACAACGCTGTGGAGTTACTGGAAATGTTTGGATCATCCTCCATCAGCTGTGCCGGTGAGTCGCTGATACGGCGCTAGCTTCAAAATAAATGTTAAGTTAGAAGGCCAATCTGTCCATGGATAAATCTCTTTTTCAGCAGATATCTTAGTCACTACAAGACTGAACTAGCAAAGCAGTTTAGTGTTAACATGTACATATTTATTCAGTTTGGGAAACTCCACGATCTCTATAAGCTTCGACAAGACTAGAAAGCGTCTCCGTTGCTAGGTGGTTACTAAGGCGCGGGCAACTTGCTGGAGTAGTGAACTGGGTTCCATTACATATAGGAGTCTCCTACTGTGACTGATTGTTTTCCAGGTATTAGTCAGACCCTGTGTATCACCATAGAAACAGAGATCAGAACTGAAACGGCGAGCAAAGAAATGTTTATTTTGAGAGCAAATTGCCCCAAAACATGAATATCTTTTGATTATATATTTTATTTAAGTTAGTACTTGTTGTATAATTCCAATATTACACTTGAGGGTGTGCTTTAACTTATTATTGGCACTCCAGTGATGCTAATGGACCGCGTCACTGTCGTCCCAATAATGACGTTAAAGCACACCCTCAAGTGTAATATTGCTTAATTGTACACTTGGTGATAACCGTATCTTATTGTTCTTATTGGCAGTGTTCTTCAGACCTGTGTTCTTAAGCACATTGCTTAGGGCCTAAGCACACATTGTTAGGGAGGTTGTGCCCCCCTCAACACTGGCAAAGTATCTGTCACCTCCAATGTACTCTAGAAAATATGTTCCATAATAAAAGATGCACATTTGTTGTTTTTTGTCATTTTGTTGTGTTATATAACACCTTTCTAGTCTTCCAACCACTCAAAGTGCTTTTACACTACGTATCTCATTCACGCACATTCATACACTGATGAAGTGATGCCAACTGCTCATAAGTTTTAGATAGATAGATAGTTTTTTCATCCCGAAGGAAATTCAAGCATCCAGTAGCAGCATGCAAACTTACACCTTGGTACAGCCTTTGGGAACAATTTGGGGTTCAGTATCTTGCCAAAGGACACTTCGACATGCAGACTGGAGGAGCCAGGGATCGAACCCCCGATCATCTGACTAATGGACGACCCGCTCTACCTCCTGAGCGACAGCCTCTAGATCTAGAGTGAATAAAAGTAGTGGGATAATAAAAGCAGAATATTCAAATTAAAATGATCATCCGGTCAGAAATTGTTCTTCTGGTAAAACGTCTGGTCACAGATGATCAGGTGAGAAACCGGAATGTGAATTATAATAGGATATATACAATATGTTTGTGTTGATTTGTTCTGTACACGTGACATCTATTGCACGTGTGTCCGTCCTGGGAGAGGGATCCCTCCTCTGTGGCTCTTCCTGAGGTTTCTTCCACCTTTTTTCCCTGTTAAAAGGGTTTTTTGTGGGCAAGTTTTTCCTCACTCGAACCGAGGGTCTAAGGACAGAGGGTGTCACTCCCTGTACAGATTGTAAAGCCCTCAGAGGCTAAATGTGTTATGTGAATTTGGGCTATACAAATAAAATTTGATTTGATTTGATTTGATATATTACAGCACAGAGACATATAACTGTAATTGTAATTAAAATGATTACATCAACAGTATTGTGGTTATGCTCTTACATACTGACATCCATTTTCTATTATAATCATGTCACTTTTTAATTCCTGTACCAGGTAGTCCCCACATGCTCCTCAGTGAACCATAATAAGCATCACATCAGTGAATCTCCTTTGAATTTACTCCTTACAGAGCAGCAGCCATATGTTAAAAACTGTGTTTAGGTTAGCCATATGTCCTCAAATTTAAAACAAGATGATTGAGGTAGAGGTTCTGGTGCCATAATTGTTTCTCTTAATGAAAACAGCAGTGGGCTCAACTCTCAATTCTTGTGCCAAATGTTAAAACTGTGATGAGAAGAGTTTATCAAAGAACACAAACAGTTGTGCTTTTTCCATTAAACTAAGGACCTTAAACTGCAGGGAGACAATTTAAAGCAAACACACTTGTTTTATAAAGCCAGTCAACAATAAAGGAGTCAGTGTGTGAGGCAGACTCCACTGTGAGAAAATCATGATCAAATCCCGAGTGAAATACAAATTTAAGCAGCTCTTCAGCTGCACAGAAGGTTTTACTTCCCATTATGTGTGTTGACTTACTTGTCCTCATGATAACCTTTAATATAAACCACCAGATATCAGGCAACTTGATAATCATGATGTGTGCTAGGGTCGGGCGATTGGGCTAACGTCAGCTACCTGCAATTGTCCATCACTTATCAAATTTATTTTGAGTGAGAGCAGCAGCTCAGCCCACACCCAATGACCTGAGAGGAGGAAAAACAATGTCGAGTCAGAATATTTTCACATCTATCTTCTTTTTTTCTTTTGTTCGACTACAATGTGTTTAGCCATGAGTTAACAAAGTCATTAGACTAGTCTCAATTTAGTAAAAGAGAGA
Source organism: Miichthys miiuy (assembly GCA_036365135.1). Lineage (NCBI taxonomy): Eukaryota > Metazoa > Chordata > Actinopteri > Sciaenidae > Miichthys > Miichthys miiuy. The sequence goes on along the minus strand of CM071610.1, from coordinate 25,581,272 downwards.
AATCTGAATTCAAAATATGTATAGTTTAATATTTGCCTTCTTGACTAGTGGTGTATAAATAGCGATTCATCCGGATCATTCATCCGGATCCTCTTACTAACTCGGGATTAACAAGTCTCCATTAACTTGGATCCTTACACCTAAACCCACCTAACAGTGGGCCACATATACAAATTAAAACAATAAATTGCATCATTCACTACTCTCCTATTAACCTGTACAATCTCATTACAACATGTCTCTGTCCATCCGCCTTAAAAGCTGCCAGAAATTGGATCGGAAAAGTGGATCAGCGTAACTTCCTGCAGACTCAGACTCAGTAGCACAGATCCGATTCAGATTCAGATCCACAGATCCATCCTGCATGAGTAAGAGCTGGAAAAAGCGGAACTCAAGAGACTCAAGAGACCCGCAGATTTCAGATTCACTGATTTAACCGAGTAGAATTCATATGCTTATGGACATACTGACTCAAATGACTCCAAGGACTTTGTAAGATCCGGATCTGTTTAGTGAGTGACTCAAGTCCATAAAAGGATCTGAGTTGGACATCTCTATTCTTGATATTTTGCAATTTTTTGTTTATTTATCGGAATGTTTCAAACTCTGGTGGTGCGCACATGAGCAAATATATCAGCAGTTGCTGGTTGTGAAACACCATCTCTGTGTCCTGCTTGGACAAGGGACAGACAGCAGTTGAGAGCCACACTTACCGAGCTACTAGAAGAACAACCAAAGCCCCTGCAAACAAAGAGCCAATGTAATTTATTAATGTAATCTGTACAGACGACAATAAACACTGAATGGAATAAAGCTCATCTGGGAAACTTGCAAAGGAGCCTGAGGACACTAAAAAGGAAAAGGAAATGTCCTTAGGACAGTTACACAACCAAAAAAGATTGCAATTTTATTACATTTAATTTCATTTTTCTTCAGTATGGAATCAGTCAGTAATCAGTAATTAAAATAATAAAAGTCCTAAATTGATCTTTAGCTAAATTCATGATCAGAGAAGCCTGCAGACTGAACACTCAGATCTTGAGAGACCCTCTTGTTGGATCCCTCCCCTTCTTTGTTCCCCCGCTCTCCTCTTCAGCAGCTCATTTCTCCTACTTTGTGCATGGTTGAACTATTGAATACAAAACCTAAGATGCGGCACAACGCTGCATTGTTATTTATATCATCAATTTGAATTTCAAAGGAAGCTATACCGTCTTGTTAGAGTGATGATTCATAGACTAGCTTTTAAAGACGAGAATGCTGCCTTCCAACACAAGTGGAAATTGGCAAATAAGAAGAGCTGACTTTGAATGACACAGGGACAAAGCGAAAGAACACAGGCGGCTGTATTTGTTAGCATGTCATGGTAAGTTGCTTCATGTTAGATCACTATAGAACATAAATGTATGATGAGAATCAAAATGATCAGATCTCTTTTTTCATTTTGTTACAGCGTACACTTTAACACTTTACTCTGGTACTGAAGCGCGTCACTGGCACCTTCAAAGTCCAGCTAATAGTCTATGAAGCACTCAATGGTTTGGCTCCTTTACATTTATGACTTGCTCACTAACGCGGTCAGTCCTCTGAGGTCACTGGGCGAAGGTCTTCTGGCTGTGCACAGAATTAGATCCAGCTCTGGTAAGGGTGCCTTTGGTTCCTGTGGTTCTGCTCTCTGGAACAAGCTGCCTGTTCTTCAGTTTCGACTTCAGGTCGATCACAGCTGTGTCCACATTCAGGAGCAGGCTAAAAACCTCCCTATTCACACAGCCATGTGTGTGTCCTTATGTTTTTATATTTTGTGTTAAAGGAGTTTCTAGTTCAGTGTCTTATGTAACAAAATGTGTTCTATAAATTGCCATTGCCATACTGATGCCTTAAAATAACTAATATTCCATTATCCTGTTCAAAAAGATACTTTTTTATCCCCAATGGAGATCACCTTGAGTACTGTAATCAGTGAAGTGTTCAGTTTTTACAATTTATATCTATGTCAATAAATACTGACTCGCTTCTTGGTGCCAAAGCCTATAAAATCAAGGGCCTATTTAATCACAATCCTGCCATATTAGTCTTTTCCTAGCCTTAGCCCTGTCTCTGGTGAGGAATGGCCGGTCTTGCTTAGGGTCAGCCTGCAAGGCCTCTCATAAATTTCACCAGCGTTACTTGTCTTCTGGCACTTGCTTGATAACATTCATTATTGCTCAATGACCTGGAGGCAAAGCTTCACTTTGGGCCTCATCACCTTCCGGCCACATCTGCAGAAGCTCTCCTCCTCGCAGATCACCTCTGCTTTTAAAAGCCATAAACTCATGCCCGACAAGTTAGCCAGGAGACAAGAATCACAAGCAGTGATTATTTGATATTGTAAAGTGAATTACACCCTCCACCGTCCTCCAAAGGCAGGGAAGGGAAGGTTTCCAAAGGGATGTATCCAAGATGTGTGCGGTTTATGAGGCTCCTCAATCACACGGAGGGAGAGTGTTTGAATCTCCGTTCGACCCGGGGTGACAATGAAAGTTTGAAGTCTCTGTCAACGGTGAGATTAAATAATAAAAGGAAAGAGGGGAAGAAAGGGAGAAAGCACCGTCACATCATCTGTGATGTCATTTTTCCACTCTGCAATGATCATTCCAGTCCAAAATGATAGACAACTGATATAACGGTATTTATGATAAAGGGATAAACTGGAAACAGTAGATCTAAATGGTGCATCAGTGTGCAGTGCTGGATGAAGCACCTTTCTTTAATGTAAACACTCTTAAATACTCGCACTGCGATATATAGATGCTCAGCTGAGGTGAGAAGCCATTTCAATGGCCAAATAGAGTGAGAGGGCCCTAGGAGGCTATACACACTAGTGCTGATAGTTGTTAAAACCCTGTGTACTTCACTTCAAATGGGTTTAGAACAGTTTGCGGATGTGAACAGGGCAATGGAGCAACACCATAATACACTCTGGGATGTTCACCTCAGGCAAACACTCTGTGATGCTAAGCACCTCTCTCAAAGCTGCCAAATAAAGTCCATTGATTTCTCCCTTTGTTTGTGGACTTGTTTCCATTGTGGGATTTGAGAGAGAAACAGAACTACCGAACCACTCTCGCTGCGGAAGCTTCCCAACAGCCAATAGTTCACACAATCAATCAATTAACCTGTTTCCTTTTCTCTTTTATATCTGGTAACTGAAGCAGGCTTCTCAAGACAATTCTGAATACTGGGTCAAACTAGAAAGTAACATCCAAGAAAAACAGCAATGACTGACATCTGACATCTGTGACTGAACTGACAGCACTCACTGAATCATGACACATTTAAATACTGTAAGATCCCGTGACTCTCCCACCATTTTAAACTGCTTATTTAATGTTTTTACCAAAGTGCATCTTCAAGCACTTTTGTGCCCGTGTTGTCACAATGCTTTTAGCGCTCTGTAATCTCACTGTCTCAGTCGCCACTTCAACAAATTGAGAACACTTTTCCGCAGTTGTGCCGGTTGCTCATCATCATAGAAACAGCTTCAACAATACCACGTCTGCAATGGCAGTCATGATGGCCACTTAGGTTGCTGAAACAGAATCACAGAAGAAAAGCACAATTAAATACTGCAGATCGGTGCTCTTTGTTGGTTTATGTTCAGTTCCTCCAGAGACTCCTTGGAGGAGTCATCCTAAAGTGACTAAATGGAAAAAAAAGTCGAGATCAATTCAAATTTGGCCCGTATCCTTCCCACAGACAAGAACCATCTGTCCAATGGCAGTAAAAACAGATTCAATTTTGTCTGCTGGTGTCTGCATAGTAAGAATCCCACCTGGAAAGGAGTGATTTGTTCAATATACAACTGAAAATGAATAACTGTGGCATGAAAGTCACTTCACTTTTTATTGCCAGTTTAGCTGTGAAGTAAGTTCAGCACTTTATCTCACTCGCTTACAAAGTTAGCATGGCAGAGAGACGGTCCCAGTGCAGACAAAAGTCACAATTTTAGTTCCAAACCGAGCCTTACATGCCATCACAAGTTTTGCAGCAAAATATCACACTGTTAACAAACTACCTGTCAGAGTCAACTGTGGTAGCTGTCACTTGCTTGTCCAAGTTTGACCAAGATGGTGGACAGTGGTAATTGAATTGGCATAAACATGTCTGTTGAGAGATCTCCACAAACTGTAGACATGAACCAATGTGTGATCAGAAGGGGAGACGACTCACAGAAAGAACCAGCTCTAAATTCTGAACCTAAAACCTTGTTGCTGCAGGCGTGATGTGACAGTGTCCTTGAAATCCCCTTGAGACCATTTCAGACCAAATGAGTAGAATTCCCCTGCTTCTCCCGGGCTGTACGTCCTCTCAGGCCAGTGTGTCCTGGGTCTGCTCCAGGGTACTTTCCCAATTGGCTGTGCCCTGAATACCTCCAAAGGTAGGCTGCCAGAGAGCACCTATAACAGATGTTTAAACCACCTCAGCAGGAGCAGTGGCTTGTATCTTGACTTGTGTGACAGAGTAAAGAATCAGAGTATAGGTCATGAGTTATTCACTCAGTATCACATATTTACTGTATATAGGGTGGGAAAAATGTTTCAAACTCCCATTGAGACTTCATTGCAGTCAAAATGTTTGACCTGGCTACCCACATAAGCTCCACCTCTGCTTAATGTGCATAATCATTTCCAATTCCAGTGCAAGAAGTTGACCAAGGTCACTTGAATGCTTCATCTAATGATCTGAAAGCTAAAGCTTAGATCAGCCATCCTCCTCTGAACCAGCTGATAAACATCAGGCTGGGCTCATGAAGGGAAGAAAGTGCTTTTACTTCACAAAGTAGATAAATGGTGATGCCCATACAAGCTCAAGTCCTTTTTCTGTCTTTGAGACTTTTCTTGAGATACAGCCACTCTTTCAACACTCCTCAAGCAGTTATCAGACTGATTTATGAGGACCTCTGCGTGAGGCATCAAGGGTTTTGGTAGAAAATAATATTCTGGGTGACGGAGATGAAAGAAATGCATGTGTCTTGTTTCTGATGGTTCTGCTTGGGATCCGTAGAAATTAAAATGTCATTAGTGCTTATGTTAGAAAAGGTTGATGTTGGGGTCTTAAGATTTGCTGTTCTTAAACTGACATCAAACATTTGTTTTAGTGTATCATTTTCTATGAACATGAGGCCATATTTGATACAGGGAGTCGGCATAATGCATTTGAAAGGACTGAAATTCAGGTTGCATGATTACTGGAAGCAGAAATATCCTCATGTCCGTCTTGTACTGTAAAAATAATTAACCCTGATGAACTGACAGATGAGCAAACATATGGACATGCAAATGCCCACACAGAAGACACACAACTTTGCCAAAGATCATAGCAGTTTGATAAGTGGAGTCCATAATATAAATGACATGTGTGGGTTAGAGGTCAAATAAATGTGCTTTAAAAGCACATACATTCACATGACTTCCAATAGAGGTCAGCCATATATCACACGCACCCCATCACTGATGCGCATCTCAGTGTTTTTTTTTTAAAGCACATTAGAATGGCCGTCCCTGAACACAAGTCAATCAAATGAAAGTCAGCCATTCATCTTATACTGTCCGTATAGGGTCACATTTGGCCATCATTCAGGACAGGAACTCAAGCAAGCATGAGGCTTTGAGGACATTATCTTCACCAGTCATTGTTCCATATGCTCAGCCCTGCTGACACACACATGCAGCACAGCAGAGTTCATGCTTAGCCACACCCTAGGGAACAGTGCGTGCTTTACATGACCCGGGTAACCAGCCATATGTGACCCTGCTCATAATTCAGTCACATGTGAGGAGGGGAAATACACTGACCTGTGCCCAATCAGAGGCCTGCAAATCTGCAAGCCAGGCTCTATTTCATGTTCATCCTCACACACTGAAGAGGAGCTGACAATGACAGCTAGAACATATTGATGTGTGTGTGTGTGTGTCAGGGGTTTGAGGTTTATCGTATAGGTACTGGTGTGTGTGTGTGTGTGTGTGTGTGTGAGTAAAATGTGTGCTTAATAATGCGATTTATGTAACGACCTGATTTTGGCTAATTTTAGGGGGCTAGTCTAAGACTTCGTTAGGTTTCATTATCATGCATTACCATTTATTTAAACAACTCCTTTGCTTGAGTAAGGTCACACTTGGTGAAGTGCAAAACCCAATGAGAATCAATACTAAACTTTTATTTGCCTTCTGGTTTGTTACTTCGTCTCAACACTTTCATAAGGTGGATAATGAATTCATTTTAATAATGCTCATGTTGTGATGTGCAAGCCATTAAACCTGATAAAATATCGAGTGTGTTATGGTGGGTTGTTTCTCCCTTAGGTTTGAGGTAAAAGTAAGAGAGGAGTGCTTAATAGTGCAAGATCCTTGTTTAAAACAGAATAGCGGTGTGTCCATTATGATAAACATCCACACCGTGACATCCGTTCCCTTTTCACATCCCACCAGACAGTCTAATAAAAGCGTCCCGTTTTTAAAAGATGGCTTCAGGAGCGATGTTAATGATGCATCTCAGCTGAAGCTCTTCGATGCCTTTGGAGCTCAGTCCTCAGAGCTCTGTGTATCATGGCAAATAAAACGTGAAGAGTCATCCACCACAGCTGAAAGCACTTCAAGATAGCTCATGTCCAAGCAGGCAGAACCATTTGAATTGGTTTTGTGCCAAATGGACACAAGCTGAAATCGGAGTAAGTCAAGTTGCCTGAGAGGAGGTTGAATTATGTTTACAGACCTGAAACCCAATATGAACCAAGGCCAGGTTTACGTGACAGATCAACGTGACAGAATCAAGTGCATAAAATTTAACTTTTACTATTTGTGCTATATTGGAATACATTTTTTTCCTGTATGAAATGAATTTATTTCTCAACCAAAGGAAGTATGTAAAAATAGTTGTTTCTTATTTTTTTCCATTGAGCACATTGATATTACATCCAGTATTTTTCATTTAGAGGTCAATGCCTCTATAAACAGCATGGTTATCTTGTTGTATATATTTAAATACATGAACTTTGTTTCACCCTGAACACATGACAAGGTAAAGATTAATCTCTAATTCAGCGTTGCAACCCAACAACAAATGGCAAACACACACATTATTGCCCTTATCTGTAATCTAATGAGTCCAACAGAATTAATGTTACACATTCTCTGTACCAAAAGCATTGACAATGAACACATCTGGCAGCTTTATTGTCCCATTTCTGCGTTATTGAGCCTAGCATGCTATCCACGGCCATTCTATGAGCTGGTGGCATCATGATCCTGAAACTGGGAAAGACGTATTGCATGCCAGGAAAATGGGTTCTCGGCTAAGAAATTTCTAAGGAAGTAAGAGTGATGGACCGACTTCAGAGCAAGAGGGAAGTCAGCAAAACCTTAACACCATGTGTGGGATAGCTAGCTGAGTCCCTCAGCTGAGTCTTCTGTCGCTCAGATTCTTTGCAAAATACAAAGAATGCTGGTGCTGATTCTGTAGAAAACAGCTTTATTCATGTTATAATTCAAATAATAAAAATAATTCATCAAGCAATGTCGGTCCCTCTTTCACTCTTGGCAAATCTCTTTTAATTATATTCGTCTCTCTTTCACGACTTTATTTCACTTTCCCTTCCTGCGCCTTGAGAAGCAGTCACGGTCAAAGGCCACTTTGTTCAGACTAAACAAGGGTGGAGGATTAAGTGCAGATGTCAACAAAGAGGTGTTTGTTGATGTGGTGACTGGCACTGAATATAAACATACAGCCAAGCCCGGCCATTTCACTGCATGCACACTGATAGCAATGGATTGGTCAGAGGATTACAAACTGGGGTGCTTGTTACTCTCTGCCCAGCTGGCACACACACAGGCCACCACTGTGCTGTTTGGCCAAAGCATCCCATTTGGACTAGTTAAAGCTACCTTAATCTGGATTCAGTTGACTGAAGCTAATGTGGCAAATAGTTTGTTGCAGTCTACGGATTCCTAAACCAAGCTGTATCAGTGTTTATTGACATACCCATATACCCATATTCCATGAGATGACATCAGAAGTTCCCTCTGACAGCTGAGAGACGGGCTTGTTAATTTACTGGCTTGAGAGAATGGCCATCTGCCAGCGGACCTATAGTGTTGAGGGTGCAACTCGAGGACTAGCCTGGTTCAGTGGATGCCAGATGAAGTGCATGCTTGTATGCAACACTCAGAACTAATGACAAGGTCACTTTAATGTTGAATGCAGTCATGTCTGTGAGACATACAGATGCATGTTGATGCACTGTTAGATATGGAGCCAAATCAGGGCCAAAGGTTTTGATCATTTGAAAAAAACAAAAAATTGGTATTTTAAAAAACGAAAAATTGAAACGGAAAATTAAGGTCTGATCTTGAACTTTGAAAAATAAAATAATGTACTCGAAATAAAAATAAGACATTTTTCACTTCAATTCTAGATTTTTTTGAATAAATAAATTTTTTTCAGTTTTCACTTTCATATATATTTATTCATAAAACTGACCCCAGTGACAAAGCCAGCTGTTTAGGCCACATTTGGCACAGAATAAAAGCAATGAAAAACGCTATATATAAATGCTGAAAATGATCGGGAATATAATTATGATGGGTCATTTGTGTAACACAGTGACATACATGAAAGAAAAAACATCTTTCACTAGCACTACCAAAACTGGACATGCTAAATCTATCCTCCAGTACTGTCACAGTACTTATTGCTGCACTAACATGTTCTTGTCACACTGTATCTTCATTATTTCCCTTTTGTAAGTCGCTTTGGATAAAACATTGACTAGCTTTATGCAATTTGCTAACGTCAGTGTTTGTGAAATTCCAGATAAAGTTTTTGTCTTTGGTGTTATCGTCTTTGTTAACATCTCTGTGTGTCGTGTCACCTTTACATAGTTAGTTAACATAACCTTTGCTTTCCTCTTTATTGTTGTAAAAATACATGCTTATAGTTTGTCGTGTTGAATAAATATGCTGTAGTTCATCTCATTTCTAATCAGTTTAATAAACTTACCATTTAGATCCTTATTGTACTGAAATGTTCAGCTCCTATGACTCAGGCCTATGCTACTGTTGCCTGTCAATGTCAACCATGTACATTTGTTTTTGTGTAGCAAGTCAGGTTACTTTCATTATTTACACTTATATAATCTGCATATGAAAGAATCACTTATCATTACTATCTGAATAGCAGACCACTATACAGCTTTAACAACTGTTTGTTTTTAATCATAGTTACGTTTATTATATTCACATTTTCATGACCTTTTCTCTGCCAGAGAAAAGAGCAGTGGAAATATCGTTTACTGTGTTTGGATTGCATCAAATTAAAGTCTGGTCTAATTACTATTAATTAGAAAGATGTGGCAGAAAAAACATGCTAATTAATTGTATGATAAACACCTTCAAACTGAAACGTGGACTGGTCTACAATGACTGCATCCTGCACTTACTGATTGTACTTCATTGTTCATTGGCTCCTTGAGATGCTGTGCAGGCTTCAGACACTAATGAATATGTTGGTACAAGGTACCTTTTTAAACAAAGCACTTACTGTAGCTCTGAACCAATGCTCAGTGAAGAGTAAAAGCCTGTGGTTGTGCAGGTCATCTCCCAGGAGTGAATATGTATAAATATATGAATGTGGAACACGGTGATGCTCTAAAAGTACATGGTTGTTCAGCAAATCTTTGCTCTGTGACTTTTGGCAAATAAGCCAAATAAGTGTATTCTCTGTATGTACATGCTTTGGAATACAAGCTGAATGAGCTATATGCTGAAATGTGCAATTTAACACTTGAACTACTGGAAATCTATAACTACCAGATGTAGATTTTTACATTTACAAGCCCCACCTGGTGTCTCTCTCTCTCACTATGCTTGTGTGCAAAAAGTATTTAACAGTAAATTTTTATACTGTTGCATCATCTTCAGTTGCAGCAGTTGTTTCATTTCAAATCCATTGTGGTTACATACAGAGCCAAAATTATGAAAGTCGTGTCACTGTCCAAATATTTCTGGACCTAACTGTACATTGTCTATGGTACATGCAGTCAAAATGACCAGTATGTTCAGTCTAGGTAGAAATACATACATTTCGGCAGAATAAAATACAGAGAAAACTCGGTGTCCTATCGTTAGACTGCTTTTATTTGAACAGAATAATTACATCACAAAATTTAAAAACATTACACATATTTTTCACATATATTATATGATTTAGCTCCACAGACAATTGCCCCTATTCCCACTTACCAGTAGTTAGAAATATCCCTTCAGCATTGAGCATGACTCTCTAGTTGAAGCGGACTGCCTGAGTTTCCTTTTGACAGAACGTTGCTACATGTGTCATCCCATCATATGACAAGTGAAATTATAAGCATGGAAACGGCGGTGGCTCTCCTGTCATTCATAGATTGGAAGACAATAGACAGATGATGAACGATGAAGATGAATGGCATTCCATCCTGCGGAATGTCGCCCAGAACAAATGAATTCCAAGGGCGCTCCTCATCATTTCAATGAGCTTTCCCCCCATGTTTCAGCATAAATCATGTTAACCTTCTCATTTTCAAGTTCATTTATTTTTAAGGTGCTCTTCCTCCTGTCTGTCTGGCTACGGGGCCTCATGGATGCATCAAAGGGATCTTATTGCTCAGATTCCATTAAACCTCAGTCTACAGGATATTGTGTCACTTTTCCAGGAATGCCAACTCTACTATCTGTCATAACTCAAAGCTGTCATCACAGTGCTCTATGCAGCATGCAAATGATTGTGGCAGGTCCAAGTATATCTGTGGGAAAAGGGTGTGAAGAATCAGTGTTACAATGTCTCTATAAAACAGAAGATTGAGCTGTATCGTGACAGGAACACCTACGTGTGGAAATAAGGACACAGCAGACACTGTGATACTCAAAGAGAGCTCAGAGTACTTGGATGGAAGGCAATCAGTGTCTGATTTACACTGCCATTCATTTTCACACAGTATTTCTTAACAGCTTTTAGAAACGACAGCTCATTTTTAGGAACAGTCTGAATTCTAGCATATATTTCACCTTGCTATCACCAGGCAGAATGTAGAAATTGGTCAGTTCTGCAATATTCAAGATTATGAATGATGACATCAGTCGGGCTTATGCGCAGAAATACAAAAGTTGGTTAGTGCCAAAGAAAAGGACTGGGGTGCCAGTGATGTGTCGGTCGCGAACGAGCCGGTTCAAAGAGCCGGCTCTTTTAAGTGAACGATGGGAGCCGGCTCCCGTTCATCCGCGAGCCGTTCCTTTCTTTTCTTACTTTTCTCGTTAGGAAAAGTACCTGGCTACAGGTGTCACGTGCATGCTGTGCAATCAGTTGTGTGAAGATTGACATGGATCATACCACCAAGCAGGGAGGGGCGGGGGTAGCAGCGCTGAGACGGTGACAGGAGACAAGAGGAGGGAGACGCGCTGAAGGAGAGAGGAGTGAAGACGAGAGAGGAGTGTGGTGCAAAGATTTATTATTTTTACTCTATACCAAAAACATTTTGGTTTTATTTGTCCAGATGTCAGTGGTGGGCATTAACAAAGCAGTGAGTGCTGTGTTTAATTTATCTTTTTTTCAGTACTTTACTTGTTTTGTTAGGTGTGTGTGTTTAAATAAAAAAAAAGAAAATGTCAATAGCTGTCTTTTTAAAAAATTTCTATGCTTAAGTTTTTATAGGCGTTTCTATCTGCTTTGTGTAGCAGAGTGGTTCTTCTGTCATGTCCAAGAAAAAGTGTTAAGTTAATTTATTCAGTGTTGTCTTGTGTCTATGTTGTCTTGTGATTTCCTGTTTTATTTTGGTTCCACTTCCTGTCTGTGTCCTTTGTTAGTTTTACTTTCCCCCTTTGTCTGTTTTCCCATCTTTAGAATTACCAGTCTCCGCCCTGATTGTTTCCACCTGTGTCCTTACCTTGTGTGTGTATATAGTCCGTGTCTCCCTGAGTCCTGTGCCAGTTGGTCTTCTCTTGGTCAGAGAACCAGCGCTTTGTCCATTGTCAGGTCTTGTTTGTTTTGATACTTTGTTCAAGAGTGATTTTCGGTTTGTTTCCTTTTTCATAGCCTAGCCTCTCTAGAGTGATTTTCTGTTTGTTTATTTTGCTTTTCTTAGTCTATCCTTAGTTTTGTGACGTCTTGATTTCTGAGATTGGTGTAGAGTTTTTCCTCTGTAAAGAGTGATTTTTATTTGGTTTTGTTTAATAAACCTTTATTTTGAAACTTTATTTTTGAAACTTTGGTCTGTGGAGTTTTTTTTTTTTTTGCATTTGGGTTCAGGTCCATAGTTCGGTCATGACAGAACGAACTGGCCAGCATGAACCCAGCCAACTCAGACTACCTAACGGCAGCCATTCGCTCCCAAGGCATCCGCCTTAACCAGCAGGAGGAGGACCAGATGTCTGCCCTGCAACAGGGAGTGAAAGCGCTGGCAGACAGTCAAGAGGAGTTCAGGTCTGACATGACAGCTCAAGTGACTCTCTTGACCACCCAGATTCATGAGATGCCTGATGAAGGACACCTCAACCATGCCTTCCCCAGCGACCGCCTTAGCACCACCAGCCCTGGGTGCCCATGCCCTGGCTCCCCGTCTCGCTTCACCTGGACAATTCTCAGGTGAGTCTGGAGAATGCCAGTGTCAGTTCATTGTGGACTGTGAAATGCACTACGAACAATTGACCTTTCACCGAGCCCCGCCCCAAAACGACCATTGTCCAATCACACATCCTAGCAACCGTTACTATGTAAGCAAGGTCCGTCAAGCCTCAGATTCCTAGCAAGATGGTGAAGCGCTGTGCCTGTGGTGTATGTAAATCAGTACATAGACAGTAGATACCCCAAGAGCTTGACCGGAGGAGTTGTGTTCTTTCCATTCCCAAAGCCAAAAACACAACTGGAGTGATGCATACAATGGATTAAACAGTGTGGACAGCCCCACTCCCAGCTAAATGTGTCGAAGATAACGAAGCATGGTGTCGTTAGCAGTGATTTAGAGCTGCCGGCGATGAAGATAGGTAGCCAGGGAGAGTTAGTGGTTCACATATTAGGAGGGGAGGCTGTTTGCCTCCTGTAGCTAGATCAGGGCCGTTGTAGAGAGTGCCGTGCGGCCATCGCTCCCTGTGCGGCCGCCACAGTGCCCTCCTGATCGCCAGCCAGTTCCTGTCCTTACTGTCCAGCGGCCGTTACCCCGGGGAGTACAAGCGGTACAAGCTCAGACCCCAGGGGAGGGTCTCGCTGAGCGGGCGAGCTAAGTACAATCTATTATTTAGCTTTGTATGTACTTGTTATTTAGTGTGTGTGTGTGTATAGGTCGGCCTATTTTTCTATTTTATACAAAGTGGTGGGGTTGCCGGGGCAGGAGTGACGGGCCTGCGGGTGGGCGGTCTATGGGTGCCATATGCTGCAGGCTAGCCATGTGTGGGGTGGTGTCTGGATTCTGCGTGCTGTGTTTAAAGCGTGCCTTAAAAGCTAGTGATGCTAGCCTGATGTGCAGTGGGTCTTCATTCCGCGTGCTGTGTTGAAAGCGTGCCTTAGAAGCTAGTGAAGCTAGCCGATGTGTAGTGTTGTTGTGACCCTCCAGAAGGAAGCCTGTGCCCCTGACCGGCATCTCTCTGTCAGATCGGAGCGCGTGTTTTATGAACTTTTGTAAATTATTAATAAAGATTGTTCTCTATTGTACATCATCCCTGTCTGTGTGTTTGTTCAGAGGTTCTGACATCCTTAAACGAAAACCCGAATTTATTACTGTATGTATGGATGTATGGATGGTCTAGAACTAGAGGCAAGAACACAAGTTGGACCAAAGTTATACCATGACAAGGATATCATTGCCAGACCATTACCCTCTAAGCTAAGTTCAGCGAGCCCTTTAGCTTAAGCCAACATTAGTTAACGTGTTAGCTAACGCTACCTATATTAGCTGTTGTTGTGTTAGCTCTCAATGCTTGGAGCTCCTAACCTTATTTTTGGTTCAGTTTTCAACAAAGTCGAACATTGCACCCCAACAAGCAACTTCAACTCATTTTGTTTTCATCTTTCATGTAGCATTTTCTGAACGGACAGCCTACTCTGAGTTTCCCAATCCTATAAATGCTGTGCAAAGGGACTGGTAAGCATTAGCCTCGATAGTGGTCATGTCACCTTCGTTGTATTTTAATGTTTTGAATATATCCTCTACTGCATATTGTATTGCTTCAAAACTGTCACTGACACGCACCGGTATACCTCTTCCCGTCATGGTACTCTGTCGCGCTTGACGGACCTAGCAACAGTAACTAAGGGGATGGGGCTTGGCAAAGCTCAATTGCCATCAGCCTTCCCCACAGAAAGATCCAAGGTGGCATTCATGATCTCTCATCTAACTGGGAGAGCACAGGCCTGGGCTACAGCGGAATGGTCCGTGGGTCGCCGATATGTCAATCCATGGATCGGTTCACAGAGGCGTTGAGGAGAGTTTTCGATCCTACCACGTCAGGCAGAGAAGCAGCACGCAAGTTGAGCAGCATCAGGCAAGGCATGCACTCTGTCTCTGATTATGCCATCCGCTTCCGCACCTTAGCCACTGATAGCGGATGGAATTCCACGGCACTACACAATGCTTTCATCATAGGACTGTCTGAGCCTATACAGGATTTATTGGTTCCCCTCGATCTGCCTGAGGATCTTGACTTTGATCACGTCAGATCTGACCACCGCTTGGCTGAGCGGAGAAAGGACAAGTCACAAGCTACAGTTTCCTGGGACAACGCCAGAGGTCGTCATTTGCCTGCTTTACACGGTTGGAGGGATCCCCTCTGTCCGTCATCACCAGTTCCTAGGAGAGCAGCGCCCCCCCAGCGACACGGAGTAGTCCATGCAGCTGGAAGGGCTAAATTGTCTGCAGAGGAGCGACGACGTCGCCTACAGGAAGGGAGGCGCTATTGTGGACAACTGGGACACCTGCTGGTAGCATGCCCAGTTAGGACAAAGCTCACCAGCTGAAGGAGGGGTCCAGGGTGAGTCACTCCTCCACCACTGACAGCCCCTCTATATAGAGCCCGCTCTATAACTGACATTCAGGTAAAACACAAAAGACATCACAGTTTCTCTGGGAGTATTAATTGACTCTGGGGCTGATGAAAGTTTCATGGATTGGAGTTTTGCTCACAAACTGAATGTTAAGCTGAACCTTTACCTCAGCCCTTGGAGGCTAGTGCCTAGATGGCAGCTTCATTTTTAATGTAACCCATGTAATTGAGCCAGTAAAAGTAGCAATTGAGGATCATCATGAACTTATGTCATTCCACCTGATTAACTCTGCCCAACACCCTCTGATCCTGGGATTCCCTGGCTCAAGAAACATAACCCCCACATTGACTGGTGTTCAGTGAAGGTTATGAGACGGGGGGGACCCGGGAAGGAATAGGGCTCGAACTGAACAAAAAGGTGAAAATTGGGGTGGTTGCTGACCTTAACTCTGCTTCTGTTCCATCCCACATACTCATACTCATCCTCCCAGCAGGGACAGGGTTTTTCTTTGTGGGGAAAAAAGATGGTTCCCTGAGACCCTGCATTGACTATGGATCTCTTAATGACATTACCATTAAGAATCGGTACCTTCTGCCCCTCATGTCATCTGCTTTCGAACAACTGCAACAGGCCAAGATTTTTACAAAGCTTGACCTGAGAAACGCATACCACCTGGTCCGCATTAGATGAGTGGAAGACTGGTTTTAACACTCCTTCCGGGCATTACGAATACCTGGTGATGCCATTTGGATTGACCAATGCCCCTGCAGTGTTTTCAGGCACTAATCAGTGACGTACTAAGGGAATTCCTCAACCAGTTTGTGTGTCTATTTGGATGATATCCTGATCTTTTCCCCAGATCAAGACTCTCATGTTGGTCATGTCCGCC